>JAKWIX010000329.1:40232136-40511290 GCA_027704785.1 Solanum chmielewskii
TATTATTATTACTATTTTTTTGGGTAACTAAATTTTTATTAATTACCAGAAGCAACATTACAAATCTAAGTAGCCATCACAGCTTGCTTTGTTCTTCAAAAAAATAAAGTCTACACTACCACCTACACTACTAACTATTACTCACAATTCATTGACTTAAATCTTTAGAAATATTAAAAGGAATTCTAGCAATAGTTACATAGGCTATCTCTTAAGCTATATTTTCCTCCTTTTTGCTCTTGTGTTCAAAAATTCTATTGTTTCACTCTATCCATAAACCATATATGCCTTCTGTCAACACTGTTTTGAACATTTGTGCTGCTGAGCTCTTCCCCTTCCCATGTTGTGTACACCATTGCAGAAACTGCTCCCAAACCAATGGAACAGTACCTTGTTGATCAATCCATCCTAATAGACTCTCCCACAGCTTCCTTGCAAACTGAGATTGTAAAAACAAATGCTCTATATTCTCCTCAGTATTCTTGCATAACACACATACCTTATCTACTTCAAATCCCCATTGAGTTAATCTGTCAACAGTAGCTAGCTTTTGCTTCATCATAATCCACATTGTGATATAAGCTTTTGGTCTAGCTGCATTGCTATACATGAGACATGTCCATGCTGGCCTTTGTTGCACTCCTTTCATGTGATAGTATATTTGCCTTAGTACCGCTTTCCCTTTGCTTTGAACTTGCTGGACTTGATCAACTATTATCTTTGCACTCTTTACTTTCTTAACCATCCAGCTTGCATGGTTACTCATCTTCCATTCCCTCTGCCCTTTATATAGTATGCATGTATGCATTTGATCCACAACTTGTCTTCTTTGTTAAATAGATCCCAACATAATTTAGCTACTGCAACCCTGTTCCATATTTTCATATTGATCAGTCCTAAACCTCCTTCATATTTAGGACAACACACTTTATCCCAAGTTATTAGTGCCTTTTTTGTAACGTATCCAACCCCTGACCATAGATAACTTCTACATAGTCCTTCAATCAGCTTAATTATCTTTGCAGGAATAATGAAAAGTTGTTCCCAGTAAGCCTGCACTCCAAACAATACAATCTTAAATAGTTGAGCTCTTCCAGCATAAGACAACCTTTTTGTTGTCCATGAGTTGATTTTTGCCATGATTTTGTCAATAAGAGGAAACTATTGGATGTAGTTAGCTTCTTTGATGACATAGGTACCCCCAAATATTTAAAAGGAAGCTCTTCCATTGCATATCCAAGCTGTTGAACAATTTGTTGCCTCACCTCCATCTGGACTCCACCACAATAGATTGAACTTTTAGTAAGATTTGCTCGCAGTCCTGAAACTTGAGAGAACTCTGAAAAACACCTTTGAAGTGCCTTGATGGAGTTAAGATCACTTCTAGAAAACAGAAGCAAATCATCTGCAAAGCACAGAGGAGTGATATCCAACTTAGAACATTTAGAATGATACTTGAAATCCTTTTCTTCTTTAAGCCCCTTGAGAAGCCTACTGAAATACTCCATAGCTATAGCAAAAAGGAAAGGTGACATTGGATCTCCTTTTCTGAGCCCTTTAGCTGCATCAAACCTTTGAGAAATCTGACCATTAACTACAATTGTATAATTCACTGTTTTAACACACTACATTACCCATTGAGTAAATAAATCAGGAAAACCCAAGCCCACCATCACTTGTTCTAAGAAAGGCCATTCCACTGAATCATATGCTTTTTGTAGATCAATCTTTAGCATACTTCTAGAAGAAACATTCTTCCTAGTATAAGCCTTAACCAATTCATGAGCTAGAATTATGTTGTCTGCAATTTTCCTCCCTGGAATAAATTCTGCTTGCCTATCACTGATAACAGTATGAATAACTTCATGTAATCTATGAGTTATCACCTTTTACATGATTTTATACAGGACAGTGCAACAAGCACTTGGCCTATACTCTTTCACAGTTTTGGGACTTTGTACTTTTGGTATTAAAGAAACAAGAGTGCAGTTGAAAGGCTTAAATAGTTTCCCTGTTGTAAAGAAACTCTTGACAGCATCAATGACATCAGTTTCAATAATCTTCCATGTATACTTAAAGAATAGAGAATTGTAACCATCTATACCTGGAGCCTTATCATTCCCAATAGACTTAAAGCTGCAAATATCTCCTGATCAGTTATTGTTGCACATAACTGGATTCTTTGTTGTTTTGACAAAACATGCCCTCGTTTCATCACCTGAGCATTTATAGCTGGAAGTTTATCTGCTGCAGTACCCATAAGGCTTTTGTAAAACAAGACAAACTCTTCTTGAATCTCTTGAGGTTCATACATCATCCTTCCATCTATAGACAACAAACTTCTAATATGCTTCTTATAAGTTCTCTCCTTTATCACTTAGCTAAAGTATTTATTGTTTGCATCCCCCAACTTAATCCATTTTGCTCTTGCTTTTTGTCTAAGTACACTTTCCTCAATCAAAGACCACTTTTCAAGCTTTATTAAAAGTTCTTTTTCTTTAGTAACTAATTCATCAGTTGCTTGACTATAAAGCTGATCTTGAATCCCTGCAAGTTCATTTCTAGCCTCCTCAATCTGCTTGCCTATATATTTAAACTCTCTCCTATTCAACTGCTTCAAGAGTAGTTGAAGGGCCTTCAACTTGTACCATACCATCTTCATTGCATCACTTCCATCTCTGCTTTCACACTTTTCTCCACCAGTTCAAGAAGATTCACGTTAATCCATACATTCAAAGAACTTAAAACTTGACTAAACTTACCTTTGATAATTGTTGAGATTTGATGTAACAACTGCATTGAGCTATGATCAGACACTCTGGATTCTCATACTCTAATATAACATGACCCCATTTATCCATCCATGCATCATTCCCCAAGGCTCTATCAATCCTACTTGAAATTCTAGCATTACCAATATGTTTATTGTTCCAAGTATAGTAGTTACCTTTCCATTGTATTTCATTAATGCCCATATCCTTAACACATTCTGCAAAATCCTTTATCTAATTCAAAGTAACAAGAGCCCCATCTTGTCTATCTTTGGATGACAGAAGAGCATTAAAATCTCCTATTATGAGCCATGGATGTGTAACACTTTGAACCAGCAAGTTCAGATCAGTCCATAAGCTTTTCCTCTGCTCTATAGTATTAAAATCATATACCACTGTGAGATTAAACTGATAACCTTTACTTCTTTCATTTATAAGGCAATGTATCATTTGAGCTGAACTAGTTATTAACTTGATATCATACCAGCTTTCATCCCATATAATCTAAATTCTACCATTTGTAGCCTCCTTATAATTGTTCAGACTCCTCCATCCTGGAGCTATACTTGTATTTGTAGCTTTGGCATTACCCTCTTTCACTCTAGTTTCAATTAACCCTGCTAAGGAAACCTTATTAAGCTGTAAAAATAACTTTATCTCTTTCTGCTTATATCTTTTATTCATGCCCCTCACATTCCAAAAACTCTACTTTATTAACAATTTTTGATGCTCCACCTCTATCTACAGGCAGTGAAGCAAGCTTGCTATTCATGAGACTCTCAAATCCATTTCTCATTGGTATGGCTGATAACATAGGAAAATTTGACAAACTAAATTCCAGATGCTTAGTTCCAGTATTAGGCCTTAGTTTAAGGTCTGGTGTTTGCTTGATTTCCTGTTCTCCTCTTTGTTCTATCTCTTGTTTCTCCTCCTGCACAAAGGAAGTATTATCATCTTCTATATGCTCTAGTACCTTACTTTGTTCAACTTTCCACTCCTGCTGCTGAATTGGACCTTTATATTGCCAAGTCTATGTAACTTTTTTCCATGGCCTTCTCTTCTTTGGTAGATCCTCCATTGTTGCTGATTGGCATTGGTGTCCAATCTTCTGACATTTATCACAATATAGAGGCTTCCACTCCATCACAACTTCCTGCATAAATGTTCTACCATTTGGATCCATAACTGTTATCTTCTAAGGAATAGGCTTAGTAACATTTACTTCAATAAGCTTTCTAGCATAGGATATTCTTGTCTGCTTTGTGGTACATTCATCACTAGCTATTCTACTCAGAGATCCAACTCTCCAACAATTAAGAGGCAACTTTGGAAAGTTAACCCATAATGGTATTTCAGTTAAGAACTCATTTTCAAAATCAAAATCAGGACACCATTGCTTCAGTATAATAGGCCTATTACTTATAGTGTATGACCCTGAAAATAGTACCTCATTCATGTCATTCAGGATCTTAAACTTGATTATGTATCCTTCTTCATGAAGAAATACATCAGGCTTATCCACTTTCGACCAATTCATCAATATGTACCTATTCATAGTATTATACCCAGGACACTCTCCAATTACATAAGCTATAAGTGCACATTTCCACTTTTCTTCTTCAATCTGTACCTCTTTCCCTTCCAGCTGAACCATAGTTTGCCCATTCACTATTTGTGGAGGGAAATAAGTCAAATTTATTCCATTGCTAGCTGCACAATTATTCTTAAACATATTGACCCAAGGCTCCTTATATTCCTTACTCTTCTCCCCTTCTTTACCTCTATTACTGTTAGCACCTTCAGTTACTGTTCCATTGCTATCCACCTTGTTCTCACCATCAAAACGTTCCAGATCTGAGTTCTCATGTACCTCTTCCTTCTTCAGTGAATAGTTTAAGCTCAAATGTAACGACCTGTTTAGTCGTTTTGAGCAGAAGATTTGATTTCTGGAAAAATTGGCTGAGACGACGGATCCCACGATGGACCGTCATGGGCACGACGGACCGTCGAGGGGGTCTCGTTCCAAAACATTTAGAATTCTGAAATTTGGGTACTGAAATCGAATCTCTGAACTTCACGACGAAATGCCAGGACGGACCGTCAAAGGCATGATGGACCGTCACAGGCATGACGGACCGTCACAGGCCCTTCAGTAAATTTCAGTCTCTGAACTCTGTGACGACTCAGCAGGACGGACCGTCGCAGGCACGACGGCCCGTGACAGACTGCGTAATCCCAGGCTGGGTCAGATTTCTGTTAAATGTTTTAAGGGGCATTTTGGACTATTCCTGCTTATAATTATAAAGTTAGTGGTTGAATATTAATAATCCAATTTCTTGAGGGTTAAAGGAGATAACCTTAAATTAATTAGTGGGTTACTTTTGTCATCTTTTATACTTAATTATATGCTAATTAGGGTAAAAGAAAGAGGGTTGAATAAGAAAAATAGAAAGAACAGAGAGAGGGAGAAGAACAATCGAGAGAGAGGAGAAACGAAGAGGAAAACAAAGCTTTGGGGAATTTGCTTGCTTGATCACTAATCTTCTGTGGAGGTAGGTTTTGGTTTTTATGCTATTCGTAGTAAACTCTTAATAGCGAATGATATGTATTGGGTAGTGTTGTAAACCCTTCTATATGCTTAATTGTATGCTTGCATGGATGTGATGATATAATTGTGATGAAATAAGCATGATGAAGCTATTGAATCCTAAATCTTGAAAACCTCTTATTAATGATGATGCCTTGGTATAAAAGAAGGCTTGATGAACTAAAAGAATGAGGTTAGGGGATCGGATGTCACGAACCGACACGTAGTAATAGAGGGATCGGGTGTCACGAACCGACACGTAGTAATAAGGGGATCGGGTGTCACTAACCGACACGTAGTATTAGGGGAATCGGGTGTCACGAACCGACACGTAGTACTAGGGGATCGGAGTGTCACGTTCCGACACAAGAGGAATAAAGAGAGTGAATCTTAAATTATGGTAATATACTCAGATTTAATGAATCTTTTCCCTAAATGAGTATGGTATGGAGGCTTGCGTCCTTATGGGTGTACTTGGCGTACTTAGTAATGATTATAGTGCTTGTTGTTGCTACTTGTTGAGTATTATAGTTGATTTTATGATATTATCTGATATATACTATTTTCTATTTTGAGTTGGCCAATGATATCTACTCAGTACTTGTGTTTGTACTGAATCCTACTTGTATGTTTCTTTCTTTGCTATTTGTGGAGTACAGCGAACGTACCGTCGTCTTGAATTCAACCGCAACTCTAGCCAGTCTTCATCACGTCAGATTTCAGGGTGAGCTAATGCTTCTAGCTTGGACTGGATCTTCTTCTTCATGTCTTGATGCCTTGAAGTTCTGGCATAGACTATCTATTATTATGTTTAGCTTCCTAGATACTCTTAGCTTTAGTAATTTGAGGATAGATGTTCTTGTGATGATGACTTCCAGATTTTGGGGATAATAATAAGTGTTTGAGTTTTAGAAGTTGATTATTGATTTTGTTAATGAGTTTTAAGTCTTCCGCATTGTTTTCTATCTATTATGTTTGAAATGTTGGGGTTTAGATTGGTTGGTTCGCTCACATAGGAGGATAAGTGTGGGTGCCACTCGCGGCTCGTTTTGGGTCGTGACAAACTTGGTATCAGAGCATTAGGTTCGTTGGTCTCATCACACAAGAACGAGTCTAGTAGAGTCTTGAGGAACGGTAGGGGGACGCCTTTACTTTTCTTTGAGAGGCTACAAGACTTTAGGAAAATTCCATTCTTTCTTTCTTTCGTGCTATTACTTGGATCCAATTGGTATCTAGGTGATCCAAATTTGTATCTGACCATCTTCACTCTATTTTGCAGATGGTTAGAACTAGAGCAACAACTGCGCCAACACCAACATCGGCAAGACAAGATGCGTCCGAGCCAGCCACTGAGACTGTAGCTCGAAGAGGAGCAGTGGCAAGAGGCCGCGGTAGAGGTCGCGAGAGGACGTCCTCTAGAGGAAGAGGACAAGCACCTGGCCTATCTGGTACTAGGGCAGTGACTCCTCCACCGACTGAGGAAGTGTTAAGAGAGAGTGAGGAAGGGGAAAATGAGCAAGTGCAGAATGAGGAATTACCACCCTAACCTACCCCAGAGATGATCAACCAGGTTCTTGCCTATCTTAGCGGGTTATCTGATCAAGGCCAGACACCTCCAGTGTTTTCTGCACCAGCACCTCAGGTTCCGGAGGTACAACATGCAGCTACTGTGGCTCCCCGCATGGATGCCTCATTGGAAATAGGCACGTTTCCTCGGTTGACTACAGGGCCTATAATGACAAGTGATCAGCATGAACTTTTCAGTAAGTTCTTGAAATTGAAACCCCCAGTCTTCAAGGGTGCTGAATCTGAGGATGCCTATGATTTTCTGGTTAATTGTCATGAGCTACTACACAAGATGGGTATAGTAGAATGATTTGGCGTTGAGTTTGTGACTTATCAGTTTCAAGGGAACGCCAAAATGTGGTGGCGGTTACATGTTGAGTGTCAACCAACAGAGGCACCACCTATGACTTGGGCATCATTCTCTAGTTTGTTTATGGAGAAGTATATACCCCTTACTTTGAGGGATAGGAGGAGAGATGAGTTTTTGAGCCTAGAGCAAGGTAGGATGTCGGTTACTGCGTATGAGGCTAAGTTTCGCGCATTATCCAGGTATGCCACCCAGCTTTGTTTCAGTCCACAAGAGCAGATTCGCCGTTTTGTTAAGGGGTTGAGGTCAGATTTGCGGATTTCAGCCTTACAGGTAGCGGCTACAGTGAAATCCTTAGAGGAAGTGGTAGACTTCGTGATAGAGGTGGAGGGAGTGAAGCCAGATGACTTCACCTTGGCATCGACATCTAAAAGGTTTCGTAAGGGAGGTGAGTTTAATGGTTCTTACTCCAGAGGGTAGGGTTCAGGAGGTTACCCAGCCCGACCTATTCAGTCTTCACTGCAGGCTGTAGCTGGGGGTCCACCGCAGACCGGCCAACATTTCTCTGAGTTCGGTGGTTATCCCCAGAATTCGTAACACTCACAGGGACCTATGCTTGAATCCAAAGAATGTTATGGATGTGGAGATACTGGACATATTAGGAGGAACTGTCCAAAATCGAGTTACAGACCCCCAATAATCAAAGGTAGAGGTGGTCATGGAAGAGGCCGTTATTTGGGAGGACGTGGTGGCCGAGGTGATGGTGGTCACCAAAACGGCCGGGGTAACGGGCAAACTGGAACTACTGCAGCGCAACATGGTAGGGGCAACGGACAGACAGGTGATAGGGCCCATTGTTATGCTTTTCCTGGGAGATCTGAAGCGGAGACATCTGATGCTGTCATCACAGGTAATCTTTTGGTTTGTGATTGCATGGCTTATGTATTGTTTGATCCTGGATCCATATTTTCTTATGTATCTTCCTTATTTGCTAATGGTCTTAATTTACATTGTGAATTGCTTGACATGCCTATTCGTGTTTCTACTCCTGTGGGTGAGTCTGTGATAGTTGAAAAGGTGTATAGGTCTTGTCTTGTGACTTTTGTGCGGAGCAATACTCATGTAGACTTGGTTATCTTAGAAATGGTTGACTTCGATGTAATTCTGGGTATGACTTGGCTTTCTCCAAATTTTTCAATCTTAGATTGTAATGCTAAAACTGTGAAGTTAGCCAAGCCTGGGACAGATCCGTTAGTGTGGGAGGGTGACTACACTTCCAATCCGGTTCGTATCGTCTCCTTTCTTCGTGCTAAGAGAATGGTTAGTAAGGGTTGTTTAGCTTTCTTGGCACACCTCAGGGATGATACTACCCAAGTACCTTCAATCGAGTGGTTGCGATAGTCCGCGAGTTTTTAGATGTGTTTCCTGCAGACCTTCCTGGTATGCCACCGGATAGAGATATTGACTTCTGCATCGATCTTGAACCGGGTACTCGCCCCATTTCTATACCCCCTTATAGAATGGCTCCCGCTGAGTTAAGGGAGTTAAAGGCCCAACTTCAAGAGTTGTTGAGCAAAGGCTTCATTAGACCAAGTGCATCCCCTTGGGGTGCTCCTGTTTTGTTTGTTAAGAAGAAGGATGGAAGCTTTCGCATGTGCATAGACTACAGACAACTGAATAAGGTAACAGTTAAGAACAAGTATCCTCTTCCTCGCATTGATGATTTGTTCGATCAGTTACAAGGTGCTTGTACCTTCTCAAAAATCAACTTGAGATCTGGTTATCATCAATTGAAAATACGGGCAGCAGATGTGCCCAAGACTGCTTTTCGGACCAGGTATGGGCATTATGAATTCTTAGTAATGTCTTTTGGGCTTACGAATGCCCCTGCTGCTTTCATGAGCTTGATGAATGGGATTTTTAAGCCATATCTGGATCTCTTTGTCATTGTATTCATTGATGATATACTGGTATACTCAAAGAGCAAGAAAGAACATGAGGAGCACTTGAGAATTGTGTTGGAAATGTTGAGGGAGAGAAAGCTTTATGCCAAATTCTCTAAGTGTGAGTTTTGGCTAGATTCAGTGTCCTTCTTAGGGCACGTAGTTTCTAAGGATGGAGTGATGGTGGATCCATCTAAGATTGAAACAGTGAGGAATTGGGTAAGACCTACTAATGTGTCAGAAGTAAGGAGCTTTGTTGGTTTAGCTAGCTACTACCGTCGATTTGTCAAGGGGTTCTCTTCTATTGCTTCCCAATTGACAAGCTTGACTAAACAGAATGTCCCATTTGTATGGTCGGACGAGTGTAAAGAAAGCTTTCAGAAGCTCAAGACATTGTTGACTACTGCACCAATCCTTACCCTGCCAGTGGAAGGTAAGAATTTCACTGTCTATTGTGATGCATCCTATTCGGGTTTGGGTGAAGTACTAATGCAAGAGAAGAATGTAATTGCTTATGCTTCGAGGCAATTAAAGGTGCACGAACGTAATTATCCGACCCATGATTTGGAGTTGGCTGCGGTAGTGTTTGCATTAAAGCAATGGAGACACTATCTATATGGGGTTAAGTGTGAAGTCTATACGGATCATCATAGCCTACAGTATGTCTTTACTCAGAAAGATTTGAATTTAAGACAAAGAAGGTGGATGGAAATATTGAAGGATTATGACATCACTATCTTGTATCATCCGGAAAAAGCTAATGTTGTGGCAGATGCTTTAAGTAGAAAGGCAGCGAGCATGGAAAGTTTAGCCCACTTGCAAGTTTCAAGACGCCCATTGGCTAGAGAGGTACAGATTCTGGCTAATGACTTAATGAGGCTAGAAATAAATGAGAAGGGAGGATTTTTGGCCTGTGTGGAGGCGAGATCTTCCTTTCTTGACAAGATTAATGGAAAGCAGTTTAATGATGAGAAGCTGATTCGGATTCGAGATAAGGTATTGCGAGGAGAGGCTAAAGAAGCAAAAATCGACGAGGAAGGTGTTTTAAGAATTAAGTGAAGGGTATGTGTATCCCGCGTCGATGATTTGATTCACACTATCCTTACAGAGGCTCATAGTTCAAGGTATTCTATACATCCTGGTGCAACCAAGATGTACCGCGACCTAAAGCAACACTTTTGGTGGAGTAGAATGAAGCGTGACATTGTTGATTTTATTGCCAAATGTTCAAATTGTCAGCAAGTAAAATATGAACACGAGAGGCCCGGAGGAACACTTCAGAGAATTCCCATTTCGGAATGGAAGTGGGAGAAATTGCAATGGACTTCGTGGTTGGTCTTCCAAAGACAATGGGTAAGTATGACTCCATTTGGGTAATCGTTGATAGGTTAACTAAGTCTGCTCACTTCATTCCGGTTAAGGTGACTTACAATGCAGAGAAGTTAGCCAAACTTTACATCTCAGAAATTGTTCGATTGCATGGGGTTCCACTCTCCATCATATCGGATAGAGGTACGCAGTTTACTTCTATGTTTTGGAAAACATTGCATGCGGAATTGGGTACTAGGTTGGACCTTAGTACTGCGTTCCATCCTCAGACCGATGGTCAGTCTGAGCGAACGATTCAAGTGTTGGAGGATATGCTTCGTGCATGTGTGATAGAATTTGGTGGTCATTGGGATAGCTTCTTACCCTTAGCAGAGTTTTCATACAATAATAGCTATCACTCAAGTATTGATATTGCCTCATTTGAGGCACTGTATGGGAGAAGGTGTAGATCTCCCATTGGGTGGTTTGATGCATTTGAGGTTAGACCTTGGGGTACTGACCTTCTGAGGGAATCGTTAGATAAAGTGAAATGCATTCAAGAAAAGCTTTTAGCGGCTCAAAGAAGGAAAAAGGAATATGCAGATCGAAAGGTTAGAGACTTGGAGTTTATGGAGGGTGAGCAAGTCTTGCTGAAGGTTTCACCAATGAAAGGGGTGATGCAGTTTGGTAAGCGAGGTAAGCTAAGCCCAAGGTATATTGGTCCATTTGAAGTTCTGAAGCGCATGGGGGAGGTAGCTTATGAATTAGCCTTGCCCCCAGGACTGTCCGGAGTGCACCCAGTATTTCATGTGTCTATGTTGAAAAGATACCATGGGGATGGAAACTACATCATTCGTTGGGATTTAGTTCTACTTGATGAGAATTTGTCTTATGAGGAGGAGCCTGTTGCTATTCTAGATAGAGAATTCCGCAATTTGAGGTCAAGGGAGATTGCATCCATCAAGGTTCAATGGAAGAATCGACCAGTTGAAGAATCCACTTAGGAGAAGGAGGCTGATATGCAAGAAAGATACCCACACCTGTTTACAGATTCAGGTACTCCTTTTCGCCCTTGTTTCTTTTCTTGTGATCGTTCGAGGACGAACGATGGGTAAATTGGTATCTATTATAACGACATATTTAGTCGTTTTGAGCAGCAGATTTGATTTCTGGAAAAATTGGCTGAGACGACGTATCCCACGACGGACCGTCATGGGCACGACGGACCGTCGAGGGGGTCTCGTTCCAAAACACTTAGAATTCTGAAATTTGGGTACTGAAATTGACTCTCTGAACTTCGCGATGAAATGGCAGGACGGACCGTCACAGGCATGACGGACCGTCCAGACCCTTCAGTAAATTTCAGTCTCTGAACTTTGTGACGACTCAGCAGGACGGACCGTCGCAGGCACGACGACCCGTGACAGACTGCGTAATCCCAGGCTGGGTCAGATTTCTATTAAATGTTTTAAGGGGCGTTTTGGACTATTCCTGCTTATAATTATAAAGTTAGTGGTTGAATATTAATAATCCAATTTCTTGAGGGCTAAAGGAGATAACCTTAAATTAATTAGTGGGTTATTTTTGTCATCTTTTATACTTAATTATATGCTAATTAGGGTAAAAGAAAGAGGGTTGAATAAGAAAAATAGAAAGAACAGAGAGAGGGAGAAGAACGATCGAGAGAGAGGAGAAACGAAGAGGAAAACAAAGCTTTGGGGAATTTGCTTGCTTGATCACTAATCTTCGGTGGAGGTAGGTTATGGTTTTTATGCTATTCGTAGTAAACCCTTAATAGCGAATGATATGTATTGGGTAGTGTTGTAAACCCTTCTATATGCTTAATTGTATGCTTGCATGGATGTGATGATATAATTGTGATGAAATAAGCATGATGAAGCTATTGAATCCTAAATCTTGAAAACCTCTTGTTAATGATGATGCCTTGGTATAAAAGAAGGCTTGATGAACTAAAAGAATGAGGTTAGGGGATCGGGTGTCACGAACCGACACGTAGTAATAGGGGGATCGGGTGTCACAAACCGACACGTAGTAATAAGGGGATCGGGTGTCACGAACCGACACGTAGTATTAGGGGGATCAGGTGTCACGAACTGACACGTAGTAATAGGGGGATCGGGTGTCACAAATCGACACGTAGTAATAGGGGGATCGGGTGTCACGAACCGACACGTAGTACTAGGGAATTGGAGTGTCACGTTCCGACACAAGAGGAATAAAGAGAGTGAATCTTGAATTATGGTAATATACTCAGATTTAATGAATCTTTTCCCTAAATGAGTATGGTATGGAGGTTTGCGTCCTCATGGGTGTACTTGGCGTACTTATTAATGATTATAGTACTTGTTGTTGCTACTTGTTTAGTATTGTAGTTGATTTTATGATATTATCTGATATATACTGTTTCCTATTTTGAGTTGGCCGATGATATCTACTCAGTACTTGTGTTTGTACTGACCCCTACTTGTATGTTTCTTTCTTTGCTATTTGTGGAGTACAACGAACGTACCGTCGTCTTCAATTCAACCGCAACTCTAGCCAGTCTTCATCACGTCAGATTTCAGGGTGAGCTAAAGCTTCTAGCTTGGACTGGATCTTCTTCTTCATGTCTTGATGCCTTGAAGTTCTGGCATAGACTAGCTATTATTTATGTTTAGCTTCATAGATACTCTTAGCTTTAGTAATTTGAGGATAGATGTTCTTGTGATGATGACTTCCAGATTTTGGGGATAATATTAAGTGTTTGAGTTTTAGAAGTTGATTATTGATTTTGTTAATGAGTTTTAAGTCTTCCGCATTGTTTTCTATCTATTATGTTTGAAATGTTGGGGTTTAGATTGGTTGGTTCGCTCACATAGGAGGATAAGTGTGGGTGCCACTCGCGGCTCGTTTTGGGTCGTGACATCAAACTTCTAGAAACTTTAGAACTCACTGATAGTCTATCTTCAAAACTACCTTCCTCATTTTGAACTTGTTCCTGCTGATTCAACTCTATTGCTTCCACTCGAGCTCCAACTGAGCTACCAACTGTCATTATTGGTGTTTTCCGGCCTCGTCCTCATCCTCTTCCTCTTCCCCTCGCCATTTTCCACCTTCACTGCGCACGTTACTGTTATTACTATTATTATTATTATTATTATTATTATTATTATTATTATTATTTATTATTATTATTATTATTATTATTATTATTTATTATTATTATTATTATTATTATTATTATTATTATTATTATTATTACTTCTACTATTATTATTATTATTATGATTTTTATTATTATTATTATTACTATTATTATTACTATTATTGTTATTATTATTATTATCATAACTATTATTATTTTTATTATTTTTATTATTTTTATTATTATTATTATTATTATCATTAATATTATTATTGTTATTATTAATATTATTATTATTATTGTTATTATTATTATCATTAATATCATTATTGTTATTATTATTATTATTATCATTATCATTATTATTATTATCATTATTATTATTATCATTATCATTATTATTAGTATTATTTTTATTATCATTATCATTATTATTATTATTATTATTATTATTATTATTATTATTATTATTATTATTATTATTATTATTATTAAAAGTCCAAAATTGCGTTGGGAATATATTACAGGACCAAAATTACCAGTAATACATATGCTATTATTCCTAAATAAACTTGAGTACTAATAAATAGATATACAATTTATTGTTTTATAGCCATCCCTAGTTTTAGCGCTCGATCTCTTAATTTTGTCATAACAATTTGTATTATTGGTTGTATACAACATAGAATTCTATTTATTTATTATTATTGATTGTATTATTTTTGTATTAAAAATGATAATTTGATATTAACATACTTTCATAGGTTCTCCTTGTTTTTTAATCAAATGATTTTTTAAGTAATTTTTTCATTATCTTTAAATTAAATAGATTCTCTCTTTGTTGTTAAGGTTTTACGAATTATATTATGGATATCAATCCTCCACTTTCTTTTGTATACATAATATGTTGGGTTATTATGGATATCAATCCTCCACTTTCTTTTTTATACATAATATGTTGGGTCCAAAGGATCAATATTATCACGTAACAACAATTACAATTAAAAAAGAAAAAATTAATAAAGCAGTCACAATTTCTAACTTAATTAGTAAAAATATCTACACTTTAAAATATTTAGTTAAAATGTCAAAATGTCAATATGTTAAAAATAATTTGTAAATACTATTATTTGTCTTTCCTTTTATTTCTCAAAACAAATCAACATTAAATATATTCACTATCTATTTAGACTTCTTCTAGACTTTAATACCATTAAATTTATTTGCATCTTTAAGATTTTCAATTTTTTTTTCTTTTCACCATTATTGTCTCTCATTGTTGAAGAAGAACTAATCATTCAAGTTTATATCAATTTATTCAGATCTATCGATTAATTCAAGAAATCTCTCAATACATAAAGTTATTTTCGTAATCATCTTTTATTTTGCGAGATTTCATAAGATTTTATTTTTAAAATAAAAATTATGTTGAATTTTGGATTGTATGTATTACAATTTTTTCGTTATTTTTTCGATTTTCATCTGAGTTTGTTAACATTCTCATCAAATATTTATGCATTTCGGAATTTAGTATTTGAAACACTATTTTTATGATTTTATTTTCATATTTGAGATTTAGTAGATTGTAATTTGTAGTAAGCCACATAAGCATGCATACATAATATATTGTTTGATTTTTTTGTATATATTCATATTAAATAATTTCAAATTTTGCTTATAGGGTTATTAATTCACAAATAAAGACAGATTCATATTTGAATTTGGTAAATTTTTTTGAAAAAAGGAACATAGCAGACGAAGAAGAAAGAGAGAGTCAAAGAAGAAGGTTGCGAAATTGTATTCATATCAGAATAATATTCATATTAATTTTGTTTGTCAATTATTTTTCTTTTACTCATCATATATATTTTTATTAAGAATATTGTATTTATTTTTTATTTGTAGCCATTCAAATACATATCTTATATGAATTTGTATTGCTTAAGCATAAATGTATCCTATTTTTTTAGAATATTGTATTTTGATTATATCATTTTCACAATGTATGCTCTCAAATGAATTTGTATTTCTTAAACACATATGATTCTGTTTTTCAACAGTTAATTTGTATTTTTTTAGAATATTGTATACTGATTATATTATTTTACTATGTATGGTATATATTTTGCAGAATCTTGTATTCTTATTTCTTTCATAATATAATTTGTAGTTTGTAAGAAAAAAAATTAATTTTAATTTGAATGATAAAGTGAGCACATAAAATGTAAAAAATATTGGTATACAACTAAAATGAAAACATAACAAAGGAAAGTTGATCTAACAAAATGAAAAAAGGAGTTTTTTTTTTTTTTTTGAAATTGTTAATGATGGGAAGTTTAAGTGATATGTTCCTTCTCTAAAAACTATTATCTCATGTTTTCATCATACTACTTTTTTGTAGCGTATATATTATTATACAATATTCTAAATAAAACCTAGAATAAATAGAAAAACGAATAAAATACATGTCGAAATGAATACGAAATACAAAATTTTTGAAAAAATAAATAAATACATATGAAAAAAATATATGAATACAAATATATTTCTTAAATAACTATAAATTCATTTGGCATACCTATTGAAATGAATACAAACTAATAAAAAAATGTTAAGATTATGGAGAAAAAAAAAAGAACAAAGTTTGAGGTTTTTTTTTAAAAATGTAACTCATGAGAAAATTAAGTGATCTATACTTTTTTTTGAAATATTCTCTCCCTTGATTTTCTCCCTTTTGTTATTAAATAATTCTATTCTTTAAACAAAAACAAATAATAAAAATATAAATAAGATACATAACAAAATAAAATTTTGACATTTTTACTAAATATTGAAAGTGTTGCCAATAAGCCCTCCGAAATATTAAAATATTGACCTTTTGAAAAAATTTTCATTAAAAAAATAATAATTACTTTTAAAATTGAGCCCCCTCACCTCACGCCAAAAGAAAACACTTCCAGTAGTTGTGGAAGACCCAAACACCAATTTAAGCGAACATAAACTAATCTTGAGCCTAAGATCCAGTTCATCTCACTATTATTGGGGGCAAGATCCACATTATTTTATTATGTTGTGTTGTACTTGTTTGAATTCTTATCACTAAATTTTTAATTTCAATCAAGATGAATTCCCTTGGAAGGGTTTTATTCTTGCGATGAATGTTTACTTTTAATAAATTTCGTGTTAATTATAAAAAAATATTTTCAATATTTTCATATGGTTTGTCTACCTTTTTTCAATATATAATGAACCATGGTTAAATATTACTATCTTTGTGTGGATGACAAAGTTTTGGTAAATTTAAATCTGTAAGAAATTTAGATTATACTAAATTCAAGATATATTAGTCCAAATAAATATTATCACTTAGTATGATTTGAATAATTATTTAAGATTAATAACTAAAGATTTAATTAATGTTAAATTTTATTGTGCTTACCCGTCAAAATTGATAATAAATGACAAGCCTACATTGCTAAAGTCCAAGATGTCATCTCATTCTTCAAGACCAATTTGGTGTCACGTGTCAAATGATGTAGCTTACCAAGTAAAGCGAAAAAGCCAATACATTCTGTGATGTATCAAGTGACATAATGTTACAATCCAAAATTTGACGTGATGGCACTCGTCTTATCCCACCAAGACAAGTCAGCCTAAAACTCAACCATTACAATAAAGTGCGGAAATAAAATATAAGTAACTTAATAAAACCCCCAAAACCTGGTAGTCACGTGTACAAGCCTTTAAAGTATTACAATTGATTCAAAAGAAAAACTCAAGTCTCAAATGAACTTGTTTCTAGAATAGAACAAGAGCATAATTATGGAGAAGAAAGTCTGCTGAGATGGAAACAGCTACCTTACAAATTTCCAAGAAGCCTCGGAAAAGAAGAGAATGACAAGTACAACAAAAATCTAGGCTCATAACCTACAAAAAATTGTAGAAGCAAGGGGTGAGTACCAAACCACACGGTACTCATCAAGTAAACCTCTAAACACAAGTTAAGGGGATGATACACAGGTACTCCTACCACCCCCAAACGAACCTCCACAACTACATCCTGCATTAAAATCAACCCAACCTAACAGCTCACAGTTTACATAACACGTAGCTCAACAACAACGCTTAGACAAATTACATATCCTCAACAACAACACTTCAACAAATTACATATCCTCAACAACAATACTCCAACAAATTACATATCCGCAATAACAAGCTCAATATTAATCAATCACCAATCAGAAGATCAGCAAAATACTATAGCAAGTTCACTAATGATAAGTATGTGCAATGCAATGGAGTGCAATGTCAAGTATAATGATGCATGTCTGACCTAGTGATACACACCCGCTGTCACTCAGTCCGGGACCCATGGGGGACATATCTGTCCATGCATCTGTCGCGGCGCACGACACGACCCTCGATAATAGTAACCATCGCGGCGTGCGTTACGTCCTTCGAAATACAGTATCCATCGCGGCGCGCGATACGTCCCTCGAAATTGTACATCCTCTTAAGTACTCATTCTTTCTCAATGCACATAACACTTGTCACAACCAATGCCTCAGAATAATGCAGATGACAAATTCACACAAATAATGAGGAGATGACCATTTTCATAACATCGCACAGTTCACAACCACACAAACATGAAGTCACATCGACAATGATTCAACAAGCCTTCAACCCTTTCTCAATAAAATCACATATAAACAATTAATCATATTGCCTTTTGTTATCCCTTTTTTTTCATCATTATAACTAATCAATGTGGACAAGTCAACCCATCACCAATACCATTACTCCCAAACATATACCACAAGGAAATACACGCATTTCATACACTTAAAAAGAGTTTATAAATCCACTTGCCTTAAATAGCCGAAAAATCACTCCAAGACTTGAGTCTTCCCTTTTAATTGGACTTCTAAATCAATTCAATCTATTCAAGAAAATAATCAAAAATAAGATTTCAAAACTAACTACACTCATATTACTATGGGTTTAGTCTTGATAAAAGAACTCACCCAATATAATCAAGTTCGTAAATCTTGATGACAATTAGCATTTCAATTATAATATTTTCAAGTTTCAAGTCTAGAATTAAATTCAATTCTCGCAATATCATAATTCGAATGTTATTCATATAATATCATACATTTACTAATTAATTACATATCTAAATATATTAAAAACTAAATTTATGATATAATAAAAAAATATTATTAGAAATTCCAAAAGTCACTATTACAAAACAAAAAAAAAATGACGGTGACATCATGACTCCAGTGTCAAATCTTGCCCTTTTTCATGTAAATTTTCATTTATAATTCATATTTCTGATGATTTCCAACTCATCAGTGATATAATTCACTGGATCCTTCCGCTAACAAACAAAAATTATGATGTTGGTCAACTTATTCCCACCCAAACCAAAAAGGTGTAAACTAGCAAAATTTTCAAATACCCATCAACTTTTATTAAATAATAATATTAACAGTGAACAATTTTAAAGCATTGAGTATATAAATTTTTATCGGTTTCAGATTGTTTCTTACCCGCCGCCGGAAGCACGTTCCTCCTCCATTGTTTCTTCATCTTTTTTTTTTTTGTTTTTAAATAAAATAATTAAGTATTTAAAGTGGTAAATTTTATTAACTAAAATTAATTATATGAAACAAATTGTATATGATTTTAATAAATGATCACTTTAACCCTTTAACTATTGATTAATTCAATTATCCACAATTACACATCAACTAATTAACTAAAGTCAATGAATAGTTTGAAATTATCAAAAATGAACTAGTGGGTCATTACACATAACATTCCTAGCCATATCAAAGACAAATAAAAATGTATGAGTGCAAGTGACATGTTTTGATTAATAAAATATCATTATGTCACTTAAATCAGATTGGTCAAAGAGAGTGTCTCCTCATCACAACTTTTCCATTATATAACATAAATAAAGGTCCATGTCGTTAAGAAAAGGTACCATCATTTCAACAAGTAGCTAGAGATAGAGCTCGTGGATCAAACACTGCAAAATTGTCTAAAAACCTACAAGTTAAAGTATTCAAGCACTCAAGCTCAAGAAACAATGAAAGTCGAAGATCGTCGGATTCAAGAATAAGCTAAAATGACTTTGAAGTAAAGATCAAGCTCATTAAGATTTGAAGTAAAGATCAAGCTCATTAAGATTCCATATTAAGCTCGAAGGCCCTTGAATCCAAGTATAAGTCATGAACAAGTCCATTAAGATTCAATATTAGGCTTAAAACTGTAACGACTCAGAATATCAAGATATCAAGTCATGTTGACACCTAATAAGAACCCACCAGTAGGTAAGTCATACCCATAACAAAGAATCAGAAGAAACAGGCTACCACACGAAAGAGGAGAATGTAGAGAAGATAGAAAAATAGAGAAAGAAAGAGAAAAAAGATATACATATGACACCCCACGAAGATTGTCGAGCCATTAATTACAAAAGGATACAAGATAAATACAAATAGATACAAAATTTTCTGTGAATATAAAATAAAGACTGGTGTAGTCAAAATAGAAGGAGATTGGAAAATCTTAACACTAGGAGATCACCTTATGTCTCTGAGAATAACTGTTATACATGAGGTACACGTCAATGCTAAGAGCTTACACTATGATCTGCACGGCCCAGAAGTGTAGTGTGACTACTAATCACGATCCAAAGTACACTCTAAACGTGACATGATGTATAACACCTCGAGAGACCCTACGGAAGCTAGTGGACATAAAAATACAAAGTATATATAATAGAGAATAATAGAAATTTGATATAGCAAGTAGTTTGACATAATGCATTAGTACATGAAATGTACAAAGTAAGAGGGATATACATGAAAACATGAAATGTGATCATAGAGACATAATAAGAAACATGATGTGCATGACCAATCAAAATATTATGGTCAATGAATCTTAAAATCATCAAAAAAGCTTCATTAAACCTTGACAGAAAACATAGATTATTTTGTGGGATATTGACTTTAACCAACAATAGACCATGCGAGCTATAACTTGGAATTCAATGTAACTCCCACATCGAGAAGGGAGAGTCTACTTACCAAGATAGGACATTGTATCATCTCATATTGTATATGTGTCACAATCTAAGCCATTTAAGGCTAACCTACAGAGACACGTAGTTTGGAACTAGAGTTGCTACTTGAGACTATCCTATTTAAGCCTCCACCTCAAATTTCTCTCTATGCTAAGTTAAATTCCCAAAAGAGTAGTCAATTTCATAAACATATCATCATCCATAGAAAAGTCAAATTCAAATACTAGTTCAAGCTAAAAACATCATAAGTACTTCATTAAATCTTGAATCAAGCATGTGTAAGAAAATCTTATTTGTCCTTATGGTGTGAAAAACCTTTCACAATTTAATTGATGCTTATCTTAAAAGTACCTAATTCATAATATATTCTTTTTCATAATTCACACATAACTTCATGAAAACGTTAAGTCATAAATAAGAGTATAATTCCTTCATAAATTTATGTCTATTAGGGTTCATATATAAAACTCATAATTAACACATGTGTTCATGTGATTTCAATTGAAATGCATGTAATTGAGTCTAAAATAATCAAATCAAGATCAAACTCAAGCAATTGAATCCACACAATTAGAATTTAGAATCCATGAATAATTGAATAAAAAACCTATTTTATTTGATTGAAAGTGAATTAGGAAAATTAGAGAAAACCATGGGGCTCAATGAGGGAATGAAACTCCTGATGAATCCCTAAATACCTTGAGGAACAAAGCCCCGAAAAATTGATGAATAGGAGACTTGGTGCTTGAGAATCCTATCCTTCTTCTTGACAGAGACTTGAAGGGGATAGATGTAGACAGGATTTTGGGGTATGAGTGAATGAGAAAGTTGGGTTACTTTTAGGAATAGAAAGGCAGTTATAGGACTTAGAAATAGGCATAAAATGACGTAGTATAGGTATTAAATGAATAGGAAAAGACTCAAATCTTATTAAAATAGTTGCTGGATATTTTCTACGATCAGTACAGGTCAACCGTAGAACCAATTTCAGAAATTAAAATTTCATCTTACTTTCAACGATACTATTATGACTCAAAAATGGTACACTCGTCTTATCCCACAAAGACAAGTCAGCCTAAATATCAACCATTATAATAAAATGCAGAAAAAAATATAAGTAAGTTAATAAAATCTCCCAAAACCTGGTAGTCACGTGTACAAACCTCTAAAGTATTACAATTGATTTAAATGAAAATCACAAGTCTCAAATGACCTTATTACTAGAAAGGACAATATCATAAATAGGAGAAAGAAGGTCCAATGAAATGACAAACAACTACATCACAAATCTCTCCGAAGCCTCGAAAAATAAGAGAATGAAAGTATCACGAAAATGCAGTCTCATAACCTACGAAAATTGTAGAAGCAAGGGGTGAGTACCAAAACACACGGTACTGAGTAAGTAAGCCTCTAAACACAAGCTAAGGGAATAGAATACGGTTACTCCTTATACCCCAACCAAACCTCCACAACTACAACCTGTATCAAATCAGCCCAACCTACACAATTTACAAAGCACATAGCTCAACAACCACACTCCAACAATTTCATATAATCAACAACACTCTGACTATTGCATATCTTGAACAACATGTCCGATATTCATTAGTAACAAATTTCATAAAAAGGCACTCACAAGATCAACAACACACCAAATAAAGTTCTCCAATATTAAAGAAGTCATATGCAATGAAATGCAGTGTCCAGTATAGTGATGCATGTCTGACCTAATGATACACACCCGTTGTCTCTCAGTTCGGACCCATAGGGGACATATCTGTCCATGATCCATCACGACGTGCGATACGACCCTCGATAATAGTAACCAACGCAGTGTGCAATACGTCCCTCATTGTATAGTATCCATTGCGACACGTGATACATTCTTCGAAATGGTACATCCTATCTAATTTCTTTTTTTTTCTCAATGCATATAACACTTGTCACGACCATGTATCAGAATAATGCAAATGACATGTTCACACAAATAATGATGAGATGATTCTTTTCTTAAAAAGGCAATTCACAATAATACAACGGTGATACAACATCAACAAATAAGCAATAGTCAAATCATTCTCAAACATCAAACACTAACAATTTATCACATTATTTTTTATCACCCTTTTTCATCATTAAAATTACTCAATATGAACAAGTCATTACATCGTCAATTCTCACTACTCCCAAAAACATATTATAAGGAAATACACAAATTTCATACGCTTAACAAGGATTTAAAAATTCACTTGCCTCAAACAATCAAATGATTACTCCGAGACTTGAGACTTCCCATTTCGTTTAATTGCCAATCCAATGCAATCTAACAAGTATATAGCCAGGATATGATTTTGAAACTAACAACACCCAAAATACTATAGGTATAACCTAGACCCAAAAAATCACCAAAATTTACAAAAAAGTTTCTGAGTTTCAAGCCTAGGGTTAAGCTTCAACTTCTCCAATATCACAATTCTAGTGGTATTCATGTAATTCTATAATATCATTGTTATAAGACCTATCCAGTACGTTAACCTCTAATGAAAATAATATACTCTCTTTTGTTGCAAAGCCATAACCTACACTAATGCATCAATCATTTGACATTGATTAGCCAATGACTAAAGAGCAGGTTTCTTCCCAAAAATGATGCAACACCATAATCTATTCCCACCTTTCTGTCCAATCAATTTGACATAAAATTCAATCTTTCTTTCCAATCCAAATAACATAACTACCATAGCATTTACCTGAATGTGAACCTCTTTGCTTTCACGGTAGTCACCTCTCACGGGAAATTTTAGGTTCTCTTCTTTATCTTTTTTTTTCTCTAAATTAATTATATATTAAAAGTGACAAATTCTACTAATTATTTTGATAAATAAATTGAATTTAGGGCATTAAATAAATTATCACTTTAGTCCATTAACTATCGGTTAAGTCAATTATCTAGAATTATCTATCATTTAATTAACTCAAGTAAAATGAATAGTTTAAAATTCTCATACCAATTTCACTGGCTAATCATGAATGACTTGACCCAACTATTAAAAGGTGTGAAAAGGTAATGTTGTAAAATTATTCTAAAAATGACTTTCCGGGACGTTATAGATACCCTTCTACAGTCCATCTCAATTTCTACCGTCCATGGAACTCATAAGTAAGAATCCACTTTTGGTCAACAATTTTAATAAGTCATAAATGATCTTGCGGAACTCATCTACGGCTCATCAACTTTCCTAAGATTCGTCCAGTTCATTCTTAGGACAAACTTCTGAGACTTAATTTTCCAAAATTCCATTTCAGATCCAACAATTCCAATTGACGACTTGTTGGTATTCCTACGGGTCGTAGGTCTGTCTCGTAGACCACTGCTTTAAAGATTTTTTCTATTTTTTTTTCTTTCTCATCTTTGAACTTTTGAGGTATTATATTACTAGAAAGTGGTACTCAATATCATAGGCTGATTGATCTCCAAAGACAAAGAAAGCATAAATTAAAGGTAAGAAGAAGGAATAAACAATACTAGAAGCTAAAGAAGAGATGCCACATAATAAAAGTAAATGAAAACAAAGGAATAATAAAAGCAAGAAGGTAGGTAAGACAAGGGAACATACCTGGATGCGCTAGCCCAACAACCTAACCACAATAATATTCTACTCTGGAACTCAACAAACTAAATATATTCTAATGGTAACCACCACTACATGCCATATCAGACAAATGGCTTATCCAGTCAAATCAAATCAAATCTAGAAGTATTGATCTCGATGGAATCAAAGGGGACATATCTAAGTCAAACATATAAGTAACTATCAAACAAACACAACATACACGATTACAATCAAATAATAACCTAACAAAACCTCATAAGCCTGGAAGATAATCAACAATAAACATAACTTAATCACCCGTCCCCCCCCCCCCCCCCCCCCCGATAAGACCGACAGGTGCAAACAACAACAAATTATATTGGTGATAATCAATGAATATAGACAACAAGTGCCTCACAAACAAATATAATCACCTACCTCCTTCCCATGACATGCAAGGTAGAACCATATGGACACCCCCTCCTCCTATTCACAATGTAACACAGAAAAATGGTCTACTATAGTGTCACGCCCCGATCTACCCCCGAGACACGGACACAAAACTTAGGACCACAAGTGATCCCAAGAAAACCCTGCTGGCATGTGCATGAGCATACGAAAGAATATAAACTATTACGGAAGCTAAATCATAAATTTAAACTCAAAAGATGGGGAATACTCATATTCTATAACCGAGATAAATGAAATCAATGAATTTAATACCAAGAAGTTATTAACTCAATACTATGATGAAACTAACTATGTCTGAAATAAGCCTCTAAACTGGACTAGAAATACTGGGACAAGCCCCCAGCTAAATCTAGCAAAAACTAAAACTAAATGACTAAATACTGAAAAGAAACTCCTGACTGTTGTCCTCGAAGAATGAGGACTAACCATTGAATCTGCTGAACTGGAGATCGGGAAATCGATATATGTGTGATCTGGATGCTGAGAACCTGAACCTACATCTTGAGAAGATGTAGAAACACATACGCGCCAGTACTTGAAAGGAACTGAGCATGTAGGATAGAGTAAAGCTTAAATAAAACATAACTAAACAAGCACAAAAGCAAGTTAACATGATATGCTAATTTCTGAGCTAACTGGATGCAATGACCAATTTATCACATACTGAAACTGAATATACTGATAAATGGTCAATACAGAGAGTCTAACTGAACTGAGAGAGCTACTAATAATCGATAATAAAACCACATGATCTAAATATGGAGTTCGATGTATACGCCCAATCGAGAGGATCTAATGTACCCTGCCAAATGTATAAAGGCATGCTGACGTGATCACTAAATTGATTGCCCACAGAGGGGACTTACAACCTACTTGACTAATAGTTCTAGGACTAATTGGGTACGCTGAACCCTAGTCTAACTCGGTATTATGCTACTCCCATGAATTTTGTAATTAACTGATCATGACTGAGTTTCTATAAATAATGGATAACTCAAAACTGAACATGCAAACTGAGAATGCAACAATTAATCTGGTAATTATGCATTTGTAACCGAGGCATGTATATCTGAAGTAACTGAAATATCTGACCTAGCATGTGTATTTCAATAACTAAAGAAATACATATGTAGGGTTCTGAAATTCATGAAATAAACTGAATAATAACATGATAATTTGATTTTGAACATATAACTAATAAGTTCATGAAGTTATGTTGAAGTTCTAGAAACCCTAGGTTTAATCATGATTTGGGAATCAAGAATCTGACTGAAAACTAGGTACCCAATGGTTGTAAGAAACCCACTAGTGAAATCCCACTTACCTGGTACTAAAATCCACGGAAAAATACTTCGGTTTTGGGGCTAGAACTGCTGGAACTTGTTGCATTCTTGAACTAGGGTTCTTGAGCTTTTTCTCCTTTTTTGCTTCTAATTTTCTAACTTTTGATTTATTATTTTGACTTAGGTAAATATTAATTATGTTTATAGACTTAAACTGACTAAAATATGATGATTTAAGGTCAAAATGATGTATCTTAAGGTTTAAATAGAGTGGAAAAGGACCAAAAGACCCTTGGGTGAGTTCCTATGGGACCAATCCTGTTGGTCTGTCGGTTGGGCCTATTCGACATGCCTTTACTAAAACGGGCATAACTTTTTACTCGGAGGTCGGATTTTGTAAGGTCGGTGGCTATGGAAAGCTAATTCAACTATCTATCTGTGGGTAGGTCATGAGAAACCTAATTCCTTTTGTGCTAAGAATTATGATCATTTGAAGTTGCCCCAACTGCATTTCCCCCTTAACTGTCTGCTAATTCCCACCTACGGTCAGACTTACAGACCGTAGGTCCACCTACGGTCAGACTTACAGACCGTAGGTCCACCTACGGTCAGACTTACGGACTGGAGTAAGTAGTCTTGTCCGAAAGCCTCAGGCGAAAAGACGATACTAGGGAGAGAGTCGAATGCGTCTAGGCAGCGAGCAAGACAACTACATTTTGGCTTTTTGTGCTGGTCATCCGTGGCTCTTGTCAGGGAGTGACTGAAGGGGAATCTTGATCGACAGTCATGGACTACAGACCGTAGTCTGACCTTCAAGCCGTAAGTCCGTCCGTCGACCAACACTTAACCAATTTTCCTGAGCTGAGATTTTTGAGAGTTTCTGATCCCATCGACGGTTGTGAAAGATGGACCGTAGGTCAGGCTACGGTCCATCGATGGTCACATCGGTTGCACCTGCAAATTTTTTTGAAAAACTGATTTTTGATCTATTTTGGATACGGTATGTTACACATAAGGAACTTGAGAATTCCATATATACTTCCTGGTCCTGATCCACGACTATCATAATTGATCCTCATTGATATGCTCCACATGATACATAAATATACATATCTGAAACTGAGTCAATATAAAAATGATCTTAAATTCCTCCAACTGATCAAGTAAAAAGTGAGTTCATTATTGATGCATCTAGTATCGCAACGATTGATTTATCAATGTAGTAAATGTCTTACACATCCCACTATAATCAATTTTAAGAGTAAAAATGTACAAAATCCTACTTACACAAAAATGGTAGTTAAACCCAATGTATGTTTTGGGATTTTGACACAAAATACGTGAAAATGAGTACCATCGCATTGCATGCCATCACCAGCATAATAAATAACATTTATACACCCTTAAGCACGTAATCGACATCACCAAACTCCTAAGTATAGAGAACTAACAATTGAAGATCGAAGAGAAGTACTCCAACGGTTGAAAGATTGAAGAGAAGTACTCCAACAATTGAAGATTGCAGAGAAGTACTCCAATACAACAATAAGAAGAAGAAAAAAAGAGAAGAGTATACAACTTTAGAAATAATAATTCAAAGTTACTGTAGGAATCCTAATTTGATTAGGATTTGCTATTTATAATATTTACTTATTATGTTTAATTATGATTTGTTGGTTGGAGTAGTTCCTAGTCCTAGTTTAATTTTGGTTTTTACCATTATAAGTAGGGATGTTATTAGTTAATTTCAATACATACAGAAAATATAAAAATATACATGATAGACAAAACTTGAATTAAGATTCAAGAACCTTTGAGTTTATAAATAAAAAAATAATGAAAAACTTTTTCGGACCAATTTGATTTATGAAATCATCTATAAGAGGTCATCTTGATCAAAAGTTAACAAAAAATTAGCTCTATTAAAACTCAAAAATACAACCAAGGACCCGAATCACTCCCAAACACCTCAGTATCCATACCAACCACATCCAAAGCCAAAAATCACCTTTAGGACCTAAATAATTGAAACAGTTATTGTAATTTGAGATCATTACCTAAGAATTTTGACTTTGATCAAACTTCAAAGTAAAAAAAACTCATCCAATATACTGATTCGGTTACGTCGAGAATTATGTCACCCTGTTTGCTTGTCAAAAATAGTATGAAGAAGCTACGGGAAGGGGTCAAAACAGAAAATATACTAAGAAAATTTAATATGGCCATGAGGGTCATTACATTTCAACTTCCAGAATCATAATCATGTCATATATTCTTCAAATTCTAGACAAAATAATAAAGCTATAAGTAGGTAAAAGTGAGGAAATATGTTCAAACATAAAATGATCGTGCGAGTCATTTTACATTTTTTATTTAATTCGATTTTACTTTGATTCTTCGATTTGGGCCAAATAGGGTAGACTATTCTATGCTTCAAAATTGAAGTGTGTTGATAACATTTTTCACTGTTTATTTGATAATGGAGAAGACATCTCCATTACTAGTACAAAACTGCATAAGCAATTTTTGGTACACGTGGTTACATGGGAAAATTATGATATTATTGGTGTTCACCTTAATTACTCTCCTCTTAATTAACCGTTGAATTTATCGTGCCATCATTAAAATATCATTGTACACTAACCTTTTTCTAATATCAAATATTATAAAAATTAAAGTGGTGCCAATTTCTTAACCAAAGATCTATTTCTTTATCATGTTTCATATTTTTTTTCTTTTATTAGATTGATTGGGACAAAGTTGCATATTACAGCATGTGTATTCTGTGTTTGAGTACTTTTGTGTCTTAAACTGGTGTGTGATGTTAAGTGACAACATTAGAAGAAATTCAAAAATCAATGTAATTACTAGAGTTGTGGGGAAAACAAACAATATTACTACCATTTATGTTTTGTCTAGTATGTGTTTATGCTAGTGTCTACAATGATATTTTAACTAGTTGTCTCTTAACAATAATTAGGGCAGGAAATAAATTGTTCTTGTTTGTAACAAAGATATATAGTGCGAGATATCCACAATTTAAAAATCATTTGTCTTAATTTCTAAGTTCGATGATATGAGCTTTAAATATAATATAAGTACACACAACTATTGTTCTTGTAAACATAGGGGAAAACAAACTATCGACTAGCATAATATCAAAATAAACAAATCTCTAGTGTGTATGCATTTGTATAGCTTTTGTTGATCTGTACGGCAAAACTGAAGCTCTACATATAGGGCAATCTTTTTTTATCACTAGCCATTGTTTGATGCATCTCGTATGATATTCATGCCCGCACCCGAGTGTCCCAATGTTTTCTTCATGCTCAAATTTGTCATGACATATGACACAAATCTCTTCCATTTTTATTGGATTATCTACTCCGTCTATTGCAGCATCAACATGATGAGTTCTTGTTTTAAGATACCTCAATATAACATCCTACACAGTCTCCTCCACGTAAGCAACTTGATTATCCTGATCACTTGTTGGAGGATTTCTCCGATTTTGCGAGGATTGGTCTAGCAGATTTACTGCTACACCTGTTCTTAAGAAACTATATATATCTACTGAATTACGATCACTCATGTTAAAAAAAATACACAACAGAAGAATGAGAATGAGAGTTGCTAATTTTTCAATATCACTAATACTGATCAAATTAAACAAAAACAATGTTGGAATTTCCTTGAGTTTTTAAAAGGAACATAAGTAGCAAAATATAATGTATAATAAGTTTGACTGGAAAATGAAGTAAATATAGTGATGACCTGCCATATCTTTATTTGGGAATTTAATAAGTTTTATTCCTATTTTGTATTGAAATCAGTTTCATTGACAATACAGAATATATATATATATATATATACGGCTACCATATTTTCTATTTTATTTGGAAAATTAATAAATTGTTTTTCTAGTTCATTATAATTGGAAATTTAGTAAATTATATTACTAACCTATTATGGAAATTAATAAATTGTATTCCCGGTTCATTATATTTGAAAAATTAATAAATTCTATACCTTGGTCATTTGGAAAATTAATAAATTGCATTAGTAATTTTTAAACTAGATTTATTGACAATATGATATATAAACATATGACGTACCATAATTTTTTAAATTATTTGGGAAGTTAATAATGTGTACTCCTAATTTGTTTTGAAATCCAATTTATTGCTTTGACTGTTAATAATTACTTGCCCAAATGGGCTAATATTATAAGACTTTTGTTTTTAAAGGCATATTATATAAACATGACCCTTAACTTCACTTAAACGAATAATTATGTCACGCTCCGAGTCTACACCCTGAGTGGGACTGGCAATCGTTGACCATTGTCGGTCTCGAACGAATCCTTGACCTGACTTACCTAACTCAGCGGAAAATTTAACTTAACTTAATATAATAGTAAAGTACATTTTCAAGAGAAAATACTCAAAATGTTATAATCTAGCAAAAATGGCACTTGAGTCTCATAGTTAAAACATCTGAAATATAAGATAAAAGACACATCAAACTGAACAATCTAATTGACTATCTGTCTATGAAGCCTCTAAATTAACTGAGATGAACGTTGGGACAAACTCCACAACATTCTATTGAACTAACTAGAAAGCAATAAAACGACACTCCGAAATGCAAGGAGGCTCACCACTGACTCTGGAGCTCAAACTGGATCAACGAAGCGTTGTGTGCTGATCCTGATTACCTGCGTCTGTATTATAAGACGATGCAGGACAACTGACATTAGTACATTGAATGTACGAGTATGCGAGTTGGAATGCTAAACACACCTATAAGGCTTGCAAGGAGGGAGAATGAGCTTACCTGACGCTGCTCAACTCATGAAGTCATAACTCAATATAAAGCAACAAAGACATATGGGATATAAGGAAAACTCATAAAACAGTGTAAACACTAAGTTCATTAAAGATAAAAAATAAAAAACTACTTTACTTATACATGAAAGTAATATAATATACGTGTGAGTTGCTCTAACCGACAACCATCACTATGAGCCTAAGTTATTATACAACGTATTACCTCACGTTGCAAGAGGACCTCTCTATACCTTGTCATAGGTATAGAACCCGAACCACTAAGTGGATCCACTAGTCTATGCTAAAAGCACTAAGGAATCATCCAGAAAGTATGATCCTTTATCTCTCCATGTTGGCTACATGGTTTATGGAGACATAAGTTAATATGAACTCACTCGTATAGATGCTCAATACTACTCCCAAAATATTTAGCTCATATATTTTTTTTAAACAACTTCTTCTCTAGTTTGAGATAATTGATCAAAACTTAGCTTCAAAAGCTTTGTTGGTAATGATAGTTTCCTTTCTCTTTTACTATAACTAGCCATAGGCTCTGTGAAAGTCTAGCTTCGTTTCTTCGTAAAAATTTTGAAATTTTTTAATTTACACTCTTAGGGACTACTTAGTTCCCCTATAACTCTTGAGAAGTGAACTCAACTTGTTACAATGTTTGTTTAAGATGCTTGAATGCTTTAGGAACTTACTTTTAGCTTGAAACTTAACACTTCGAGAATGCTTAGTTCTCTTATAGCTTTTGAGAATTAACTCAACTCTTTTAATCTTAGCTCAAATCATCTCTTGAACCTTAAAACAAAGTTAAAATGTTTGTTTAAGATGCTTGAATGCTTTAGGAACTTACTTTGACTTGCCTCTTATCCTTTAGACTTGACTCTTAAATTCTTTGACTTTGATCTTGACTTCCCTTGAATTGGATTATGAATTCAAGGATCATGATCTCATGTTTATGGATGATTTGATGATGTTTGGATGTACTTTTGAGTGTTGGAACCAACTAGGAATAATAGGTACATCTCTTAGAAACTAGTATGAAAAGATGGGGGAGAAATGGGACCTCCGGGTGACCATGGTGCTCATAGAGGCGTGGGCGCCAGAGCCTGATGGATAGAGTCTTTCCTGAGGGGCTCTGGTAGGCACGACGCCCCAGGACCTATCAGATGGTTTTCCAACTTTTCTTATCCGATTTACAACTCTAAACCTCCAAAACTTTTATGGATCTTCCCCTAAACACTCAGGATCACTAATATACTCAATACCCAATAGTTTAGACTCGTAAAACAGGCCGAAAACATGCATCAGAAACTATCAAAAGTGCGCTGTGATTCTACCAAAAAGATTTCAACAATTGTTCATCAAGAACTTCAAGATTCATCATTTAATCAATAAATAACTTGCTTAATTAAACATATTGGTGTTTGGATGAACAAATCCACACAGAAAGATCTCATATAGCTCGACAGGGATCACCCCCGACGAATTTCACTAGTGAAACCTTAGTATTCTTAAAGAATTCTTGATCTTCTTCTCTTCTCTTTTTTCCAAGGGCCTAAGCGTTCTCAACTTTTCCAAAATTTGATTAGGACTTCGTTTTACCCCCAATAAACCCCTAAAACGAATTAGGAAATACTAGGGTGAAAAAACTATTTTACCCTTACTAAAATCCGGATTGGACTTTCCTCCGTCCAAAAATCTAACTTTCGAAAGACATATCTCCCTCATACGACATCTGAAATGCGGAAACCCGACACCGTTAGAAAGATATTCCCAAGGGCTTTCCAACCATATAAGAATTCACCCTAACTCCTCCTGAGCTGATAGTTATGGTTGTTTAAAAAAACTCACTTTTATACTTAGAAATTTTCTATATTTCCTTATTTATTCCAAAAATGACTATTCTTGATTTTATTAGCTTATTATTAGTTATTTCAAGTTAAGAGTTGTTAGAAATTATGTTCTTCAACTTTGAATGCACACAAGTCGTCACTTAAACTTGTATAAAATTGATTAAGTAGACACACGTGTGTTATATTGCATAAAACACATCAGTGGCGGAGCGAGACATTTTATAAAGTTTTTGCAAAATATAAAGAAGCAACTAACAAAAAAATTTAGCGAGTAAGTCCACATCTAACTTTCTTAAGGTAGTGACTTTTAAATCGATCATGAATAACGTCATAATTTGTTTTCAACCAAATACAATTCATATATCTTTTTATCTTCAATTCTTATTGCTTGTAGTTATAAAAACGCACCATAAATTATATAGATTGAAATAATAATTTATTATGTGCGAATCAAGATTTCTATTAAACACATACCACACATTCGAGAAAACATTACACTAATTTATCAATTTTTACGTAAATCAAAATTATTTTTATCATTGAGTTTGCTACTTCTTAATTTAATGAATATTAAATTTATTGTGCTTTGGTAAAGAGTATGTGAATATCATAATCGAAAGTGTTAAACCCAGTTTGTTCTCTTGATTCGCCTATAAATCATTGAAAGAAATTAGCACATTACAAAAAATAATATGATTAAAGAAATTAAAAATAATATATGGATAATAACACATAATCTTTTCTTCTAATTTATTTTTAAATATAAACTTATTTGTAACACTATTTAATAAAATAAAATATCCAATATGAAAGTTTCAATTAAATTTAGTTATTAATAAATATTTATTTTATCTTAATTTCTGAAACATACTAAAGACCTACTTTGTTATTTTAGTAAATCTCAAAAATGAAGGTTGTCTACAATTAGAAATCCTTTGAGGTAAAAAGCAAGAATAGATACTGCTGGCCAGCCCCGATCGGAGTCATGTCAATAGACTCTTGCAAGTTTATTCAGGGCGACATTAGGGGAGATAATACCTCTACCTTAAAAATCAATATCGTACTTTCATGGAGAGCCAAGAATCATATGGGATCAAGTTGATATAGCAGATGATAATCAATGAGGATCTCCAATATGTAGTGGTTGGAAAGTTTTTTTTTTATGGTTGACCAGATATATAAGAACATCGCAAAATAATACCCGAGCAATTTGGATTGAAGGGGTAGTACAATATTGGATTGCTAACCAAAAATATGTGTTGATCAGGGCTACACTCTTGGAAGATTATGTCAATCTGCACTCTAAACCAGTTTTCTGTTTAACACAACAAAATTGTTCCTATCCTAAAGTGGGATCCATTATTTAACCCAGAGGACACATCAATGACTATAGCATGTATTTCCTTTCCTTCACTGCGCTCAAACTTCTTTGGGAAAGAAACAATATTCTCACTAGTTGCAGCAGTTAAAAAACCATTACAGGTTGATTTGGCAACTAAAAATCAAACTAGACCTAGTTGTGCTAGGATTAGGGTTTGCAATAATCAAGTGTCGAATAAGGTGTAGTTATTACCACAAACATGTTTGATGCATTAAATGAAACGTGTAGTTTCTAACAAGTGACGTTATTGAATCTAAAGGGTAGAGAAGAAGTATCCACCAAGCAATGGGTGGAAGAAACTTTCTTTAAGATGACCAAATAAAAACATGAGGGTAAAGACCTAGAGGGAGAGGGGGAAAAGAAATCAGCAGTGGGAACACTTTTTGTTAGGTTATTAACATTTTAATATTAAATTTAACATATTAAAGTGCTTTATTTTGGAGTTATAAGAAAACATTGGAATGGATAACTTCTACATCATCCATAAGCATTGGTTCTCCATTACTTTATTTCATTCTTAATACCTCCATTACTCTTTGTAACCTATGTAACTCCTACTGTAACCTATGTAACACCTATTGTAACCTATGTAACCTATGAAACTCCTAAAGCCATTATCTTCACTATTTACTAACTCTATTATCTTCCTATTCATTGCTAGGAAGACTTCATGTAGTATAAATAGTGGTGATCTTCATTTGGTTTGTACACACAAAAAACATAAGAGAAAACAAAGAATGAAAGAGTTAGTCTAAAAGAGAGTTCTTATTAGTTGAAGGGAGGTGTTCTTTTTTGTGGAGCTTTCGACTCAACTCTTGTCCAGAGTTGTTGAGTTATACTTTGTGAAGGCTGTTGTATCCTGGAGGGGACAAGTCAAAGTGGACTACTGCTGGACCGGTGAAAACATTTGCTGCAGTGGGCTTAAATCTCCTTAAAGAAAGCGAGATATCCGCGCCTCAGCCTGAAGAGATTAATTTCTTTATTTTATTTTTTTTCAATTGTAATCTTGCAATTTTATTATCTTGTAAGTTTTTTCACTAACAATTTTAAGGAGATTCAAAGATGGCTACAATTGAAAAACCCGCGGATGTCAAGATGGGAGATCTTAACAAGCCATTTCGTTTCAATGGTAACCATTTCAAGAGATGGAAGGGTAAATTACTTTTCTACTTAAGTCTTCTCAATGTTTCTTATGTAACCGAGATGAATCCAAATAAAGAAGACATCACCACTATGAATGATGATGAAACTATTTCTCATCTAGAGAAAGTTGAAAAGTACGATGGTGATTCCTATTAGTATCGGTATTATCTTCTTAATTGTCTATCTGATAATTTCTATGATTATTATGATAGAACTTACTCTAGTGCAAAGAGAATTTGGAAGGCATTGCAGAGTAAGTATGATACCGAAGAGACTGGAGCGAAAAATATGTAGCATGTAGATTTTTTCGTTTCCAAATGGTTGACAACAAATCAGTGGTAGATCAAGCTCAAGACTTCATCATGATTGTTGGAGAGCTTAAGTCCGAAAAGGTTAAAATTGGAGATAACCTTATTGTTTGTGGCATAGTGGATAAACTTCCACCTTCTTTGAAGGAATTTCAAAAAACTATGCGCCACAAACAAAAGGAAACCTCTCTTGAAACCTTAATAATGAAAATCCGCATGGAAGAAGAAGCAATGAGCCAAGATGCACTTTTACAAACTGGAGAGAACAACATCACATCGAAGGTAAATTTAATTACTTCGAATAATGCTAATCCTGAAACTCACAAAAATACTTCTTTAAAGCCTAAGAAGAAAAAACTCAAGAAAAATAATAGTAGACCTCCCAAGAATTATAATGGTGAAAATCACCAAGAACAAAATCAACAATTTCAAGAAAAAGGACCATGCTTTGTTTGTGGCAAGAGTGGACATATTGCTCGATTTTGCAAATTTCAGAAACTTGGTCCTAACCCTCAGGCAAACGTTACCGAAGAACCTTTTGTGGCGGTAATTACCGACATAAACATGGTTGAGAATGTTGATAGATGGTGGGCTGACCGTCATGTCTGTTATGACAAAGACTGGTTTAAAAAATATACTCATTTTGAGGAGCCCAAAACCATCATGCTTGGTGATGCTGACACTACTCAAGTGCTTGGAAAGGGAGATGTTGAATTGTGTTTTACTTCTGGAAGGATATTAACATTGAAAGATGTACTTTATACTCCTTCTATGATAAAAAATTTGATGTCTAGTTTTCTTCTTAATAAAGCAGGATTTAAAAAGATTATTGAATCTGATCAATATGTAATAGTGAAGAAAGGTATTTTTGTGGGGAAGGGGTATGCATGTGATAGGTTGTTTAAGTTGAATGTTGAAATGAATAAAACTTCTACGTCTGTTTATATGCTTTCTTCTATTAATTTTTGGCATGCTCGTTTGAGTCATATTAATGATCGTTATGTTGGAATCATGAGTAGTTTAGGATTAATCCCAATGGTTAAATTTTTTTTTGAAAAGTGTGAGGCTTGTAGTAAAGCCAAGATCACCAAAGGGCCTCATTTTCAAGTTGAAAGAAAAACTGATTTGTTAGAATTAATTCATACTGATATTTGTGAACTTGGTGGAATTCTAACTCGTGGAGGTAATAGATATTTTATCACTTTCATTGATGATTTTTCTAAGTTTACATATGTTTACTTGATGAAAAATAAAAGTGATGCTTTTGAAAATTCTAAAACTTATCTCAATGAGGTTGAAAATCAGTTTGGAAGAAAAATAAAAAGAATTAGAAGTGATAGAGGCCGTGAATATGAATCAAATGAGTTTAATTCTTTTGTTAGATCATTGGGAATAATTCATGAAACTACTCCTCCTTACTCTCCTTCGTCTAATGGAGTAGCAGAAAGGAAAAATAGAACTTTGGTTGAATTGACTAATGCCATGCTTATTGAGTCACATGTACCTTTAAATTTTTGGGGTGAAGCTATCTTAACTGCTTGTTATGTGTTGAATCGTGTGCCTCATAAAAATTCTAAATTGACACCTTTTGAATTGTGGAAAGGTTACAAGCCAAGTTTGGGATATCTATGAGTTTGGGGGTGTCTAGTCTTTGTGAGGCTAATGGATCCCAAGATTACAAAGTTGGGTAAGAAAGTCACTACTTGTGCTTTTCTTGGTTATGCTTCAAATAATACAACCTATAGATTTTTTAATCTTGAAGATAATATTGTAATAGAATCTGGTGATGCTATTTTTCATGAAAATAAATTTTCTTTTGATACTAAAAATAGTGGGGGTCAAAGGATTGAACAAAATATTTTGTCACTACCTAGTTCTTCTACTTCAACTTTGAAAAATAAAGAAGTTGGTGATTTTGAGTTAAGAAGAAGTAAAAGAGCTAGAGTAGAAAAAGATTTTGGTCCTGATTTTTATGTGTTTAATGTTGAAAATGACCCTCTAACTTTGAAAGAAGCATTATATTTACATGATTCTATTTTTTTTGGAAAGAGGCTGTAAATGATGAAATGGAATCTCTAATTTCTAATAAAAATTGGAAGTTAGTTGATTTACCACCGGGTTGTAATTCAATTGGTTGTAAATGAGTCTTAAGGAAAAAATTGAAACCGGATGGTTCTATTGATAAATACAAGGCTAGGCTAGTTGCAAAAGGTTTTAAACAATTAGAAGGCCTAAAATTTTTTGATACTATTTCTCCGATAACAAGAATTACATCCATTAGACTTTTAGTTGCTATAGCTGCAATTTTTTATTTTCAAATTCATCAAATGGATGTAAAAACTGCTTTTCTAAATGGAGACCTAAATGAAGAAATTTATATGGACCAATCCGAGTGTTTTGTTGAAGCAGGCCAAGAAAGCAAAGTATGTAAACTTACTAAATCCCTCTATGGCTTGAAACAGGCACCAAAGCAATGACATGAAAAGTTTGATTCCTGCATGATTGAAAATGGTTTTAAAACAAATGAGTGTGATAAGTGCATATATCATAAGTCTTGGAATAATTCACATGTGATCATTTGTCTATATGTTGATGATTTGTTGATCTTTGGCTCTAACATGAATGTTATTGATGAAGCTAAAAATGTTATTAGAAGCCATTTTGATATGAAAGATCTTGGTGAGGCAAATTTTATTCTCGGAATAACAATAACAAGAACATGTGAGGGGATTTTCCTTGATCAATCACATTATGTTGAGAAAATTTATAAAAAATATAACTTTCATGATTACAATCATGTTGCTACTCCTTTTGATTCAAGTGTTCACTTATTTTCTGTTGAAAGTGAAAATGATGTAATAAATCAAAAGGAATATGCTAGTATAATCGGAAGTTTGAGATATGTGACTGATTGCACTAGGCCTGATATTGCATATGCAGTAGGAGTACTTGACAAGTTTAAAAGAAAGCCAGGTAATGAACATTGACATGCTATAACAAGAGTTATGAGATATTTAATTGGAACGAAAAATTGTGGTTTTTTTCTATAAAAAATATCTTGCTATACTTGAAGGCTTTTGTGATACAGATTGGAACACTATGTCAGGTGATTCCTGTTCTACCACTGGTTATGTCTTTACTTTAGGTGGTGGTGCGGTTTGTTGGAGATCAAAAAACCAAACTATAATTGCTAACTCTACCATGGAGGCTGAACTAATTGCTTTAGCTTCAGCTAGCGAGGAAGCAAATTGGTTAATAGATTTATTGTTCCAAATTCCTTATTTTGAAAAACCAATTCCTCCTATTTTAATACATTGTGATAGCACCGCTACAATTGGTAGAGTTCAAAACCATTATTACAACGGTAAATCCAGACCTATAAGGAGGAAACACATTAATGTAAGATCGTATTTGACAAATGGTACCATTATTGTTGATTATGCCAAATCTTGTGATAATCTTGCAGATCCTCTTACGAAGGCCTTAACAAGAGAAAAGGTCTGGAGCACATCGAGGGGGATGAGATTGAAGACTACAAATCCTTGAGTCATATATGAGGAAACCCAACCTGGGGACTAGAGATCATATAACAAGGTTCAAAGGGAAAAACTAATCATACGATGACTTGTTGTGAAAAATGCCCTATTTTTCCCCCTCCCTATGATGTGAGTGCATTATTTCTTGTAGTTTGTGAAGGTTGAGTTGATAAAAATCTTAATGAATATCTGTAGCCCGTATGGGTGGAGTGTTAATCTTACAGGAGCACTCTCGACAGATTTCACCTATGTGATGTGTGGAAGTAGGTCGCTTCCTATGAGAATGAGACTTATTCTCAAATGCACTCATGAAACCGGGATAGCACATGACCATAACGTGCTGGCTGTTAAAGCTCATGTCAACACCTTGATTATTATGTGTGAGCAGTGATATTTTATTTACCTTAAACAGTCATAGTTCAAGTCTGAGACCACTACGACTCTGGAGTAAAAGTTACTGTTTCACTAAGTGGAGGTTCAATGCAGGGCACACCTTCATTATGCATAGTAGTCTTCCTTCAACTGATATACTCTCTTTTCTAAATATTAAAATGAGTGGGGGATTGTTAGGTTATTAGCATTTTAATATTAATATATAACATATTAAATTGCTTTATTTTGGAGTTATGAGAAAACATTGGAATGGATAACTTCTACATCATCTTTTAGCATTGGTTGTCCATCACTTTATTTCATTCTTAATACCTCCATTACTCTTTATAACCTATGTAACCTATTTAACTCCTATTGTAACCTAGGTAACTCCTATTGTAACCTATGTAACCTATGAAACTCCTAAGGCCATTATCTTCACTATTTACTACCTCCATTATCTTCCTATTCATTGCTAGGAAGACTTCATGTAGTATAAATAGTAGTGATCTTCATTTGGTTTGTACACACAAAAAACATAAGAGAAAACAAAGAGTTAAAGATTTTGTCTAAAAGAGAGTTCTTATTAGTTGAAGGGAGGTGTTCTTTTTTGTGGAGATTTGGACTCAACTCTTGTCCAGAGTTGTTGAGTTATACTTTGTGAAGGCTGTTGTATCCTGGAGGGGACAAGTCAAAGAGGACAACTGCTGGACCGGTGAAAAAATTTGCTGCAGTGCGCTTGAATCTCCTTAAAGAGAGCGAGATATCCGTGCCTTAGCCTGGAGGGATTAATTTCTTTATTTTATTATTTTTCAATTGTAATCTTGCAATTTTATTATCTTGTAAGTTTTTTCACTTACACTTTTATATAGAAATTCAAAAGTTTGGAGGCGATGAAGGGCAAAAAAATGTGAACACTAGAAGACGATGAAGAAGGAGTACATACTCCTTCATGCATTCAAATAATTCTTGTACATTTAACTACAACCTTAAGGGAGTTAGCGAAGAATCAAAGGCAGTATCTTGATGAAGACGAGAAATTGAAGAATTTATTCAGAAAATTAGTAGAAAAGGGGAGTTATCTCCTAGGCACCTGGACAGTTTGAAGAGGGAGTTTAAGAAAGTCAAAACAATTATAATTTTACTAGTAAAATCAACGATCGAAATTAGTACCTAATCAATAATTGATGAAATATTTTTCTGTAATATAAGGTCAGTGAGAACTCACAAGTCTTTTAAAAATCATTTGTCTTAATTACTAAGTTTAATCATATGAATTTTAAATATAATTTACGAACACACTACTATTTTCTCTTGTAAACATAGGGGAAAACAACTTTAGACTAGCAGAATAGCATAATAAAAAAATCTCTAGTGTCTACACATTGTTAAATCCATCCCATTTTTTAGTCAACTTTAGCTATTCAATTGGTACAAGAAATTGTTAAAAAGGAATAGTAATTGAAGTTGAAAATAAAAGAATTGATGGTTGGCAAATTGGTAAGATTTGCAACCATTCTTGACTTTGCCATATTTATATATGTCATTAGTGACATAGGCATGATTTTATGCTTCTATAAATAGAGCATTCTTGCTCATTTGTAGAACACACCAAGTTAGAGAGAAAAACCATTTTGAGAGGAAGGTGAGGTATTCCATAGACTATACAAGAAAATAGTCTGTGAAGAAAAATAGAGTGTGAGCGATATTTAAGTAAGACGGAAACAAAAAGAGTGTTGTTACTTTTGAGTGTGTAGTATTCACTTTGAGTATTGTATTCGTGACTACACAGTGTAAAAGTCCTTACTATAGTAATATCAATTGCTCCTCTTGGCCCGTGGTTTTTTCCCTTATTCAGAAGGGTTTCCACGTAAAATTCTCGGTGTTGTTATTTTTCCCATTTTATTTCCATTGCTTTTACTATATATATTTTTGTGCTCGTCCACGTTTTCCCAACAAACTGGTATCAGTGTCAAGGTTTTATCTGAGTATGCTCCGTGGTTGCAGAATAGTCTAAACTTCCACATCAGAAAAAATTTACTTTGATTTGGGATAACTATATTTTTTGGGGAAAAAAAATGGAAGCCAACACAAGTAGAATAGTCACTTTGAATGGTTTTAATTATGCCATTTGGAAGGGAAAAATGGAAGATCTTCTTTATGTTAAGAATTTTTATAGACCAGTATTTGCCACTGTAAAGCCTGATAATAAAACAGATGAAGAGTGAAATCTGTTGCATAGACAGGTTTGTGGATTCATTAGGCAATGGGTCGACGATAATGTATTGAACCATATTTATGGGGAAACACATGCTCGAACCCTATGGGAGCATCTTGAAAGTTTGTATGCTCGAAAGACTGGCAATGAAAAAATGTTCTTAATAAAGCAGATGTTGAGTATGAAGTATCATGATGGATCTCGATGACAAACCATCTGAATAATTTTCAAGGGATTATGAACCAATTATCTGCTATGGGCATCAAATTTGATTAAGAAATTCAAGGCTTGCTTCTACATGGTTTCCTACCAGATTCTTGGAAAACATTTAGAACGTCATTGTCAACTTTTGCTACGGATGGTGTGATCTCTATGGATTCCGCCAAGAGTAGTGTCTTGAACGAAGAGATGAGAAGAAAAACTCAAGGTTCCTTTTTGTCGGATGTCCTGATAACTGGCCCCTGGGGGAGAAATAAAACTCGTGGTTCTCAGCATAGAGAACAAAATAGGAGCAAATCCAAATGCACAATTAAGGATATTGAGTGCTATCATTGTGGCATGAAAGGGCACACAAAGAAGTTCTGCAGGAAGTTGAAGAGGGAGAACAAAAATATAGAGGAAACTAAAGATGATGGCAATGAAAATTGCCTAGCCACCATCACCATCAAAGATCTTGTTATCGTTATTGATGCAAACATGATAAATATTGCTTGTGATGAGTCAAGCTGGGTTGTGGACACTAGTGCCGCAACTCATGTGACATCAAGGAAGGATATTTTCTCTTCCTACACTCCTGATGATTTTGGAACCTTGAGTATGGGTAATGAGACTGTTTCTAGGGTGGTTGTACTGGTACAATTTGTTTGGAATGTACTGTTGGAACTAAATTAGTTTTGAACAATGTGAAACATGCTTCTAATGTTCGTCTGCAGCTAATTTCTGTTGGTGTTTTAGATGATGAAGGATATGTTAGTACCAATGGTGATGGGAAATGGAAGCTCATTAAGAGTTTTTTGGTTGTGGCTCATTGTAACAAACGTCATCGTCTATACTGGACTACGACCTTTACTTGTGTTGATATGGTAAATGCAGTTGAGAGAGATAGCTCTTCAATATTATGACATAAGAGGCTTAGCCACATTAGCAAGAAATGACTTAATGTTCTATCCAAGAAGAAATTATTGTCAAATTTCTAAAGTGCTAAATTAGAAAAATGTGAGTACTACTTGGCTGGTAAACAAAATAGAGTTTCTACCCTCCTTCGAGAAAGACAGAGTTGCTTGAGTTAGTGCACTCTGATTTATGTGGTCCAATGAAGACAAAGACATTGGGTGGTGCACTTTACTTTGTCACTTTCATTGATGATTGCTCGAGAAAACTTTGGGTCTATGTCTTGAATACTAAAGACCAAGTGTTAGGTGTCTTTAAGCAGTTTCAGGCTTCAGTTGAAATAGAAACTAGAAAGAAAGTGAAATGTATTCGTACTGATAATGGTAGTGAATATTGTGGACCACTTAAAAAATACTGCAATCATCAAGGTATTAGACACCAGAAGACTCCTCCCAAGACTCCTGAGCTTAATGGTTTGGCTGAGAGGATGAACATGACCTTGATGGAAAGAGTTAGATATTTGCTTTCTGAAGCATAGTTGCCAAACTCATTTTGGGGTGAGGCTTTATTGACCGCTGCACATGTTATTAATTTATCTCCTGTTGTTACTTTGCAAAGTGATGTACCAAATAGTGTTTGGTATGGAAAGGATTTTTCCTATGACCATTTGAGAGTATTTTGTTTCAAAGCTTTTGTACATGTGCCGAAAGATGAGAGGTCAAAGTTAGATGCCAAGCAAGACAAGGAAATGCATCTTCATTGGATATGGCCTAGATGAATTTGGTTACAGGCTATATGATCCAAATGAAAATAAACTTGTGAGAAGCCGTGATATTATTTTCATGGAGAATCAAACAATTGAAGATATTGACAAAGTGGAGAAGGTAGAATCTTCAAGTTTCGATGGTATAGTTCATCATGATGAAGTTCCTCACACAAGTGTGCATGATGTGGTTGGGTTTGATAATCATGGTGACGCCCAGAATCATGGATCGAATAACCATGTTGATGTTGATAATAACAATGATATTGTTATTGATGATCCTGTTGCTCATGAAGTTGTGGACGAATCAAATATTCCTCTTCGAAGGTCCACAAGACAATGGTTTCCTTCCTCTCGTTATTCACCCAATGAGTATGTGTTACTCACCGACGAGGGAGAACCTGAATGTTATGAGGAGTCCATGGAAGATGAGCACAAGAAACAATGGATTGAAGCCATGCAAGATGATATGAAGTCTTTGCATGAGAACCACACTTATGAGTTAGTAAAATTGCCCAAGGGCATGAGAGATTTGAAGAACAAGTGGGTGTTCAAAGTTGAAGTTGAAGAACAAAACTTGAAGCCCAGGTACAAAGCTAGATTGGTTGTTAAGGGATTCGGTCAAAGGAAAGGTATTGAGTTTGACGAAATATTTTTTCCTGTTGTGAAAATATCGTTGGTTTGCACAGTTCTATGTTTGGATGCTAGTCTTAATTTAGAGATTGAGTAGATGGATGTGAAGACGACTTTCCTTCACGGTGACCTAGAAGAAGAGATTTAGATGGAACAACCTGAGGGCTTCAAAGTGGATGGCAAAGAAAATTTTGTATGCAAACTCAAAAAGAGTCTCTATGGCCTAAAATAAGCTCCCAGACAGTGGTACAAAAAGTTTGAATCTATTATGGGGGAGTAAGGCTATAAGAAGACTTCTTCAGATCATTGCGTATTTGTACAAAAATTTTCTGACAATGATTTTATCATCCTTTTGTTGTATGTGGATGATATGTTGATTGTGGGAAAGAATACTTCCAAGATTGACGAGATGAACAAAAAGTTGTGTAAGTCTTTTTCTATAAAAGACTTGGGTCATCCCAAGCAAATTTTGGGCATGAGAATTACTCGTCTTAGAGATACAAGGAAGATTTATTTGTCCCAGAAGAAGTACATTGAACGCGTACTGGAGCACTAAAATATGAAGAATGCTAAGACTGTTAGTATACACTTGTTTGTCATATGGAGTTGAGCAAGAAGATGTGTCCTACAGTTAGGGAGGAAAAATAGAACATTCACCAAAGTTTCATATTCCTCCGTCGTCGGAAGTCTAATATATGCAATGGTGTGCACTAGACCTGATATTGCTCACGCAGTTGGTATTGTCAGTAGATTTCTCGAAAATCCAGGAAAAGAGCATTGGGAAGATGTGAAGTGGATACTCATGTATCTTAGAGGAAGCTCAGATTAATGCTTGTGTTTTGGAGAATCAAATCCAATAATGAAAGGCTATACAGATTCTGATATGGCAGGTGACCTTGATAAAAGAAAATTCACTACTGGATATTTCTTTACTTTTTCAGGGGGAGCTATATCATGGCAGTCAAAGTTGCAAAAGTGTGTTGCACTATCTACAACTGAAGCTGAGTATATTGCGGCTACTAAAGCTGGCAAGGAAATTATATGGCTAAAGTTATTTATTCAAGAGCTTGGTTTGAATTAGATGGAGTATATTGTCTATTGTGACAGCCAGAGTGCAATAGACTTGAGCAACAACTCCATGTACCATACAAGAACAAAACACATTGACGTCAGATATCATTGGATTCGTAAGGAAGTAGAGAATGGATCATTTCACGTCAAAAAGATTCACACAAGTAAAAATCCTGCAGATATGCCAACCAAAATGATACTGAAAGACAAGTTCGAGTTATACAAAGAACTTGTGGGTATGATCTCTCTCTAAAGAAGATGAAGATACCTTCTTCCAGTAAATGGGACTGGAGGGGGAGATTTGTTGAATCCATCCCATTTTTTAGTCAACTTTAGCTATTCAATAGGTACAAGAAATTGTTAAAAAGGAATACTAATTGGAGTTGATAATAAAAGATTTGGTGGTTGACAAATTGGTAAGATTTGCAACCATTCTTGAATTTGCTATATTTACATATGTCATTAGTGACATAGACATGATTTTATTCTTCTATAAATAGAGCATTCTTGCTCATTTGTAGAACACACCAAGTTAGAGAGAAAAACCATTTTGAGAGGAAAGTGAGGTATTCCATATACTATACAAGAAAATAGTCTGTGAAGAAAAATAGAGTGTGAGCGATATTTTAGTAAGACGGAAACAAAAAGAGTGTTGTTCCTTCTGAGTGTGTAGTAGTTACTTTGAGTATTGTATTCGTGACTACACAGTGTAAAATTCCTTACTATAGTAATATCAATTGCTCCTCTTGGCCCGTGGTTCTTTTCCCTTATTCTGAAGGGTTTCCACGTAAAATTCTTGCTGTCGTTATTTTCCCATTTTATTTCCAATACTTTTACTATATATATTTTTGTGCTCGTCCACATTTTCCCAACACACATTTGTATTGTTTTTTGTTTATTTGAACTGCAAAATTGAAGCTCTCCATATGAGGCAATCTTTTTTTTTATCACCAGCCATTTTTTGAGGCATCTCGCATGATATATTCATGCCCGCACCCAAATGTCGCAATGTTCTCTTCATGCTCAAATTTGTCATGACATATGACACAAATCTCTTTCGTTTTTATTGGATTATCTACTCCGTCTATTGCAGTATCAATATGATGAGTTCTTGTTTTAAGATACCTCAATGTAACATCCTGCGCAGTCTCCTCCACGTAAGCAACTTGATTATCCGATCAGTTGTTGGAGGATTTCTCCAATTTTTTGAGGATTCGTCTAGAAGATTACTGCTAAATCGGTTCTTATGAAACTATATATATCTAATGAATTACGATCAATCATGTTAAAAATATCAACAACAGAAGAATGAGAATGAGAGTTGTTAATAGTTCAATATCACTAATACTGATCGAATAAAACAAAAAACAATGTTGGAATTTTCTTGAGTTTTTAAGAGGAACGCAAGTAGAAAAATATAATGTATATTAAGATTGATTGGAAAATGAAGTAAATATAGTGATGACCTGCCATATCTTTTTTTTTGGGAATTTAATAAGTTTTATTCCTATTTTGTATTGAAATCAAATTCATGACAATATAAAATATATAGATAAAGATGACCTACCGTATTTATTATTTTATTTGGAAAATTAATAAATTGTTTTCCTAGTTCATTATAATTGGAAATTTAGTAAATTATATTTCTAGTTTATTATATCTGTGATATTATTAAATTGTTGTATTCCTAGTTCATTGTATTTGAAAAATTAATAAATTGCATTTGTTGTTCATCTGGAAAATTGATAAATTGCACTACTAATTTTTTTTAACCATATTTATAGACAATATGATTTATACAAAGATAGCCTACCATATTTCCTAGTGCATTTGAAAAGGTAATAACTTTAATTCCTAATTTGTTTCGGAATTGAATTTATTAATTTGATCTTTATTAATTAGTTGCCCAAATGGGCCTAAACCTTTTGTCTTTTAAAGGAAGTAGAAGAAAATAGAGTAAAACATATCATTTTTATATTGTTTGATAAATGCAGAAGAAGAAAAAAAAAAGATAAAAGAATAAGACTTGAAAAATGACTTGTCACTCATCACCTATACATCAAGGTGAAGAAAAATGCAAAGGTAAATATGAAAATATGTTGACTAGCCTAACATGAAATGATGAAAAAATGATCTTGAGCATATTTATATGTCCGGAATGCCAAAAATGTACACATTTGTGCTTAGTTTGAAGTCGCAAAGTTGCGTTTTAAGTCCTACTGAGTCAATTTTATGTTTTTGAACTAACCAACATAATTAGTCGTGTAGAGAAGCTATTTGAAAGAATTGTGCATAAAAAGAGACAAAGGAAATAATAGAAAGATTCCAGTCAAGAGGAGAGCAAGCAAGAAATTGAAGAAAAGATCTCAGGTTGTTGTGTGACAAGTCCGGGTCGCCCAGAAGAGAATGAAAAATCCATAGAGGAATTAATTTGGAGGCAAAATACCTAGTGAAACCCCCGCTTCGCAAGGCAATGTTTTCTAGTGTGGCATGGGATTTGAAGATCACTGTGCATCACGCGCCTGAGGCCCCGAATTAGCCACTTCGACTTTTAGTATAAATAAGGTTTTATTTAAGTTTTATTATCATTGTTTTTCTAATTTCGAAAGGGAACACCTGGAGAACGAAACCTTGAAGTTTTTCGGGTTCATTCTCTATCTCTTTTCTTTTCAATCTTATTGTGATTATTCATAAACATTGTAAGATTGATATCCGATTATAAGTAGCTAAATACCTAGTTCTAGGCTGTGGCTACAAGATGAATGTAATCTTTTGAATTTGATATTAGATTTTATCATGAATTATCATATGAATCTCTCTTATGTTCTTGATTTTGGTATTTCATGGTTGATCATCATAGAAATAAATTTATTGTCCTCATTTAACTTGAGAGGAATAAGAGGATAAAATGTAAAGGATCTTGTTTAACTCTAAATAGCAAGGGTTAATTAGTTTCTAGGATACAGATATACCTAGAAACCTTGCTTGGGTCACCATACAGAAAGATATCTTAATGCTCAATTTGTAATCACTCTATCCCCTCGCTCGACGATGTAGTTAGGGTGTTATCGATTGTAGGCAATTCGAGGTCGAGAGACCATGATCATAAATATAACCTTGTGATTCAGTGATGAGATAATTCAAAGAAAATCCTTATTATATGATATTGATACATGATTCTTGGTAAAAGTTTCAACCCTGGATCTTTCCCAAATCATTGTTTAAAACATAAAAAAATGAATCGTAATAGTTATAAGTTAGTTTAAGTAGAATTAGTTAATTTACAATCCTTACAAAATATGCAAAATTTCATTTGTGTTGAGTTACAAGTTGGAGAAATCGATAAATTCTAGTCTTAAGTCCTTCTGGGTACGATATCCGGCTCTCTACAAGAGCAACTGTATTACTTGTACGATCACATGAAATTGTGTGTGCGATTAGACCGCAACAAGTTTTTAGCACAACTGCCGAGGACTATCGAAATTAGGAAATATTTGATTTTTGTAGTTCTAAAGTTAAACACAAGTGTTGACAACTTGACCTAAGCATTTCATTGTTGCTGGTTGATCCAAATTGGACAATGATCAAGAATTCTTGTCACCTCTCTCAGAACTTGGAAGATTCGTACATAGAAGGTGGAGACAAGAAGAATATCCTATACCTTTGGTCAATGGGGAATTACCATCTCCAATCACTAAGGCGGAGGAAAGAGAACAAACACCTGAAAAAATGGCAATTAATGAGATGAGAGTTAGAGATGTGACAATACCACAATCTACCAATATGACTTCATGCATTCAGAAACCTGAGGCTGGTGGAAGATTCGAATTGAAGCAGAGTATGGTGCAAATATTGCACTAAAATGGGCAATTTACTGGTCTCTGAGATGAGGATCCTACGGTTCACATTCAGAACTTTCTGGAGATCAGTGATACTTACACTCAAACTAAACTCAAACTGGAGCGAATAAAGATAATGTGAAGCTTACTTCGTTCCTCTTTATTCAGAGACCACATATTCAATCACCACATGGAATGATCTAGAATAAAAATTCCTCATTAGATTCTTTCCATCTGGGAAGACGACTAAATTAGGGAGTGACATTTTACGTTTTAGGAAGAACGGTGCTGAGAACTTGTATCAAGCTTGGGACAAGTTGAAAAATTAATGTTGATTAGTTTTCCTCATCATCATCAAGCCAATGAGGTGTTAGTCCATACTTTCATTGAAGGTTTCGAGACTAACACCAAGATTTTGGTTGATTCAGTGACAGATGGACAAGCTTTTGAGAAGAATTAGACTGAGTTATTCACCTTGCTGAATCAGATTTCTCAGAAAATTCAAAGTGGAATGGAAGTGGACTGAAAATCGATAGTTCAGAAAACTGCAGGTGTATTACAAATTGACGCTGTGACTGCCTTGACTACATAGATTTCTGTCATGCAGAACATAATGAATACACATTTTAGTAACATGGCATTGGGACAACATACCTATCAAGTTAATGTAGTTCAACAACCAACATCTTGGTGTGAGATCTGCGGTGGGAGTGATCACAGTGCAAAGATATGTGGTGGAAACCCAGACTCTATAAATTTGGTAGGAAATGCTCAAAGAAGAAGTGAACAACAGAACTATGGGAAATCTTATAACCAAAGCTGGCGAAACCACCAGAACTTTTCTTGCGGTGGAAATCAAAATCAATGCCAAGGTCAAAATCAGTATAGACCTCAGAGTAATTTACAAAGATATCAAGGACAGGTACAGAGGGAGCAACCTAAGCCTCAGTTGGGGAACATGAGTGTTGAGGATATGTCAAAGAAAATTATGGAAGATCAAGCTCAGTTGGTTGCAGATGTGTGGAATAACTAGTTAGACACTTAGAACCTGGAGAAATAATTTGGGCAGTTTGCTAGTGTCCAAAATTCTACACCACAAGGAGGTTGCCTGGTAATACTGATCCAGATCCAAAACAATAAATGTTGCGAGTAATCGTAGTGGACTAAAATTGGAGGAGTTAGATCGTAGGAAAAACACTACTAAAGTTGTAAGCAAAGAGGTTGAACTCAAAGAGGCTGATCTGAAAGAAGATGAAGTAGTTGCACCCACAAAAAATGTGCAACCAACAGTGAGACCACCTCTTCCATTCCCTCAAAATTTCAAGAAACAAAAGGAGTGTGCATGTTTTGGTAAGTTTCTCTCTCTTTTGAAACAAGTTAATATTAACTTGCCTTGGGTCGATGTGTTGCAGGGTATACCCAGGTATGCAAAGTATGTGAGGAGATTGTGGCAAACAAAAGAAGGCTTACAGAATACGAGACAGTTGCACTTACTGAAGATTGCATATTTAGGATCCAGAATCGGTTGCCAATTAAACTTAAAGATTTGGGAAACTTTACTGTGCACATTATGATAGGCATATGTATTTATGCCCGAGGGCTATGCGATTTGGGAGAAAGCATAAACTTGATGCCAACTTTGCCATATGAAGAAGTAGGGTTGGGTAGTCCTACGCCAACTGCCATAATTATGTAGTTGGCTGACAGATCTGTAGCTAGACTTTAAGGGGTGGTGGAATATGTGCTAGTGCAGGTGGGATTTATAAATTTTCCATGTAGATTTTGTAGAACTAAATTTTGAGCCTGATACTGAGGTTCCATTCATCTTAGGGCGACCTTTCTTAGCAAATGGGAGAGCAATGATATATATGGAAGCTAGGCAGCTCACTATGAGAGCTCATGATAAAGTAGAGGTTTTTTTATGTGTATAAAGCATTGAAGATGCCACCTAAGTATGAGGATATGTCTTCCATTACTGTGACAGATCTTGAGGTAGAAGCCAAGTACATAGTGGTTAAGGATCCTGTAGAACGAGTGTTGAGAGGTGATGATATATATAGAGATGCTGAGGCACATGAAATTGTTAAATTCTTAGATGTGCCACTGATTTTAACTGGCTGAGAGAAATGGGATCTATAATAGGGTTTTAGGTCCACCATCTAAACTGTCCATTGAAGAATCTCCTATGTTGTAATTGAAAGAACTGCTAGCTCACCTTAGGTATGCATTTTTGGGTAATGACAAAACTTTACTAGTTATTTTGTGTGCAACATAATCTGATGAACAAGTGGAAGTAACATTATATATTCTCAAGAAGAGAAAATCAGTGTTATGTTGGCAAATGTCATACATCCATTGTATAAGCCCAACTATGTGTATGAAAAGAGTATACATGGAGGAAGTGTACAAGGCAAGTGCGCTGATATACTGTAGTTTCACGGTATTTTTAATGCTTTTTCCTTAAGTTTAGTGTGTGTCCAAAAGCCTTTTTGTATTGATTTTTATGTAAGTTTCTCTTTATTTGTAGTAAATCTGTACAAATATGAACGCGAAAGATTTTGAGAAAGAAATGCAGAAAAGCCAGCACCTACGGAGCTTATGATGGTCCGTCGAGCTTGCGACGTTCCATAGGTGGCAACGTAGTGAAGCTGCTGAAGGAAGATGCGGAAGTCTGACAAAGTGTGGGATTATGGAAGTTCATGACGGACCGTCATCCCCATGACGGTCCGTCCTGCTGGTTCATCGCAATGATCAGAGAGTAGTCCCAGTACCTAATTTCCAAAAATTTTAAGTGTTATGGAACGGATAACCTCGATGGACTGTCGTGCTTGGAACGGTCCGTCGTACCTGCCGTTGAGGATAATGAAGAGAGCAGTAGAAGAATTTGTGAAGTATGGGACGACGGAGGCCAAGACGACCCGTCATGACCACGATGGTCCTTCACGCGGTCCGTCGACCTAGTCGCGTTTCGACAAATTTTAAGTAATTAGAGTCCTTCTTTTATTAGGTTTTATTTTTTATAAATAGTTCAAAAAACCTCGTTTTTGGGGTTAGACTTTTGGTTGTTAGACTTTTTGGTTTTAGACTCTTTGTTAGTAAACTCTTTGATATTAGACTTTTTGATTGTTACACTTTTTCTAGAATTGATTGTTGGTGATTTTGTTGATTAATCAAGTTAATTTATTGATTTTATTCTTTCTCATCAAAGTAAGTGCATGAATTCTTATATTAAATATATGAATATTGTGATTATGACTGTGGGTAAATAAACTCCATAAGTAGGGTTGTGGGAACCATGGGTGAACAATGAGGTAAAATAAAACTAAAATATCAATTCCAGAATAGTGTCTTGCATGTATTGATAATTCTTTCGTTTAGAAGTCTTTTTAACGGATGACCCACGTTAGAATTCGCCTTAATGCTACTTGCTGGACCAAGGTGGTAGATAATAGGAAAAGAATTATTAACATAGATTTAATGCATACAATCTAATAGGCCAGTGTCGATTCGTACGAGGTAATAACTTAGTCAAATATCGAATACAATGCTTAATATGAGGTAAAGGTAAGGGTTAGTATAGCAACACACGTAGTTGGACCAAGGTGCGGATTGAAATTTTTTAAATGTCGGACCAAGGATTTAGAAATACATAACTTATCACTTTGCATGCAAGATACTAGGAAAGAATTGTTATAGTTAGAATTATCAAATTAAGAACCTGTGTGGAACAGTTAAACCCTAGTTACTTTTATTAATTGATTAAACTCCAAGATTTGAATCTGTTAGTTGTTGACTTTACTTTAGTTAAATTTTTACATTCAATTAGAAATAAAACCCCCCCTTTTATTGTCTTTTGTTTTCTAAGGATATAATTTACTAAATAATAGTAAAAATAAATTAAAGTTAAGTCTGAACTATTTTCCTCATAGGAACGATCTCAACATCATTAGTTGGGTTCTTTACTTGATACGACCGCCTTACTTCTTATTTGAGAAGTAAGTTTGAGCGTATCAAATTTTGGCGCCGATGCCAGGGATAGTAGCTTCTAGATTAACTTAAACTTATTACTAAAGTTTAGTCAATATTTTCTTAATCTTACTTTTTTTAATGTTTTTGATTCTTGAAGAACTATCTTCCTTATATGCAAATACACGGAGAGGAAGAGAACCCATGTTTCCCTTTGATCACGAATTAGAGTGTACACTACGCAATATAAATTGAAACTTGGGTATTAACGATGATGATCCAAACCAGAACATCCCAACTCCATTTGATGTTCATGGTCAGTTATTACCCGATTATCCTGGCGAAAATCAACAAAGGGGACAAAATCCTGCTCCACGTCCTCAAGAACACTACAGTGGCTATGATAATATTGCAGACTCTGATGGGCCACTTGTCTTTTCCCCTCTACCACAAGGCCACACCTTTGTGGTAACTTGTAGTATGATGCAAATGCTCACTTCTAGAGGTTTGTTTTCAGGGCAGTGTGAGGACCCAGATGCCCATATAGCTAAGGTAAGGGCAATGTGTAAAAGCTGTAGGGAGGACTGATTTGGATTTGGATGTAATAGGGCTAAGAGTATTTCCTCTCTCACTGACGGGAGAGGCTGCTATTTGGTTCATTGATCTCCCTTATAACTCAATTTTCATTTGGAACCAACTAAGGGATATTTTCTTAACACGTTACTACCCGGTCTCCAAGAAACTAAACCACAAAGACAAAGTGAAAAACTTTGTGGCACTACCAGGAGAGTCAGTTAGTAGTCTTAGGATAGATTCACTTCATTTTTTGAGAAGTGTCCCCAATCACCACATACATGATGAGTCACTGAAGGAATACTTCTATTGGGGACATGATGATAATAATAAAGCAGTATTGGATACTATAACAGGTGGTTCTTATGGGGGGGGGGGTTTCCTTATGCCGAGATTGCCGAGAAGTTAGAGAAAATCTCCCAGAATAATAAAGCTTAGAGTACTAGGAAGTCAGATAGTGGGAGAATTACCTTCGTAGTATAATCCACTCACAACCCAGCCACATATGAGATTCGTGAAGAGATGGCTTAGATGAGAACTGAGCTTGGGTTGGTATTAAAACATGTCACTAGGGGTGCAGAAAAGATAAATGCAATTTACTACTTGTCTAAACCAGCACTAAATGATGAATGCTATTATGTGGAGAATTCCTATGCGGTAAATGAGCAAACGGGTGGTTTCAGACCGAGTGCCCAAGGCTCTAATCAGGATAATTGGCGCCAAGGTCAAGGAAAATAAGGTCGAATTTATGGTAACTATAAACCTGAGGGTCATTATGTCCGAGATGGAAACTACAACCGCGACAACAACTTCAACAGGGGTAACTGTGGTAACAAAAATGATAGGAATAGGTGGAGATAGTATGGCGCGAGTTCAGGATATGTTTCACACAATGATGAGGAGGTTAGATGCTAGTGATGGAAATATTATAGAGTTAAGAATGATTTAGAGGGTATTGGGCAAAAAGTCGCATGAATCCATCGTGCCAGGTATGTCTTTCATTAACTTTCAAAATTAGGGCACACGCAAAGGAACCCACTATGGACCATTGCATCTGTGATGGACCATTATTGGGGACTCGTTGTGTCATTAACCAGCATACCCGACCCGAATCGGCCGGGGTTATTTTAAAAATTGTCAACACTTAAAACCCCCCACCCCTTCATTTGAACGATATTTTCCCTCTTTCTCCCATTCCCTCCCTCCAACTTCCAATTTCCTACCTCTATTTCAACTGATCACTTGCCTAAATCCCCTATTCCGGATATCTCCTTTCTACTGGTCAGAGTCTGTTGCTTTTGTTCTGTTCTTGCTAACCAAGTGCCTCCCTTGCTTGTTTTTCTCCTCTTCTCAGGTATGTGTCTCTGATCTCTACCCATTTACATTGCATTTTTGTTTCAATTAGTATTAGCCTATTCCTTGTTGGTGGGTCTTCATTCTTTGTTCCAATTTTGTCTGACCTAGGTTGAGAATCCTCGAATTGCCTTGTTAAAACTTGAGAAATAGGTATTTTAGCATTGCTAGTTTACTAGATATTTAGGTTAGGAACATATAGGTTAACACTAAGTATTCCATGTGAGTCACAGAGGATGAATGTGGCATCTTCAATTCTTTCACCGAATGACAAAAAGAGACCCCGACGACGGACCATTGTACCCACGACGGACTGTCATATGGTCTGCTCCAGCACCCCCAACACCCCACTGTTTGTTTTCTCTAAGTGTCTTCCAACGAATACATGCAACAGATCGTCGTTCCTACGACAGTCAATCCTACACAACTGTTCTGGTTAACAAAGACCCTATTCCTAAGGGTCTCCATGTTTTTCTAAGTGTACTCAAACGGACATCTACGACAGCCTGTCATACTCTCGACTGTCCGTCCTCCACAACCGTCATGACGGTCAGAGACCCTCGTCGTAAGGGTTTTATTTTTTTCAAGTGTCCTCTGACGGACATCCACGACGGACCGTCATTATCAGGACGGTCCATCCTGCTTATCCGTTATAACTGTCAGAGACTTTCCTTCAGGGGTCTCTACATAAACATAGTTTTAAGTAAGACATGACGGACCCCGTGACGGTCCATCGTACTCACGATGAACCGTCACCTGGTCCATCGTACTCATGATGAACCGTCACCTCATCCGTCGTTTTTCCATCCTGCTTATCCTTTATAACTGTCAGAGACTTTCCTTCAGGGGTCTCTACATAAACATAGTTTTAAGTAAGACATGATGGACCCCGTGACGGTCCATCGTACTCACGATGAACCGTCACCTGGTCCATCGTACTCATGATGAACCGTCACCTCATCCGTCGTTTTTCATTGTTACTGTATAAATGTCATTTCAACTTTGCTCTTATATTTATTTTTTGTCATTTTTGCTTATCTTGTTTGCTACTTCTAGTACTAATATTTATTCTTTACAGGTACTATCTCTAATGGAACCAAAACAAGATTGAGTTTACACACGTGGGCGTTCAATATTTGTCGCCCTTTATGCCCGACTGGTTATAGGCTCTGATGATGAGCATGATCTGGAGTACGTGACCCTAGGCATTGCCACTCCATCACGAGCTGCACGTGCAACCAGAGCTATTCCCAAAAAGGGTGCATCCGGCATATTCACTACCTCCTAGTCTAATGAGGAGCGCGCGCTGGCCGGCACACCTTTTGGGTAAGCTACACATGAAAAAGGAGCATCTGGCTCCTTAGGAATTTTGTGGTCAGAGGAAGCCTCCGGGTCTGCATAAGTCCCTGCACCCGCCACAGCTGCATAGCCTGCCTCGTCTGATGAGGCTGATAGTCCTGATTCCACTCCAAGGTCACCGACTTGTTCTCTTACCCCGGTTGCCAACTAGCCCAACCGGTGGTTTGTGGACGAGCAATACCAAGTGTATTTAGACGCCAAGTTTTTAAATTATAAAGGCGTCATGACACAGGCCCTTACACTAGAGAGGCGGGTCCATATGGGAAGTCTCCCCACCATTCCACAGATCCACAATCTCTTCACCAGACACGGGCAAGAGTGGACAGCTCATTCTTCAGGCCACTATAGTGAGGAGTTGTTCTGAGATTTTTACGCCTCTTACATGGTTACTCTGCGATTATAAATAGATAGGCGGGCTGCTCCTGCCAAATAGGCCCCACTTGAGCACGTCCGAGTACGCGGCATACATGTTGACATCTCCCTGCCCACCATCCCCTGGTATCTATACAGCCAGGATGTTGATGCCAACAGTACCCCTCTTACCGCCGAGTTTGACTACCGGTGGCAAATCGTAAAAGATGGCCAATTCTTGGGTGATCCATCGCTGATAGAGACCACCAAGAGGTGGATGGACCTGCACTTGTATATTGATAGAGAGGGTGCGTCCTGGGTAACAGAGCCAAAAGGAGCTATCAAGAAGGCTAACTTGACCTTCACGGCTAAGTTCTAATGGTTGATTGTCCGCTACTTCCTTTCCCCCACGGCTGCTAATAATATAGTCAGATGGGATCACACAGTTCTGATGGCGGCGATGATAACCGGGTTTGAGGTTGACTTCACTTGGCTTCTACAGGCGGTCATGCATGAGAGGGCTTTGAAGGTCACAACTACTTACCCGTTTCCGTGCATGATATTTTCCATATACAGGTCCGCAAGTGTGACCATCTGGCATATTGATCAGCTCAAGACACCGTTGGGCACTGTTGATATCGGCCACATCAGGGATGAGGCCAATGAGTTTGCTGCACGCAGAGGGCCCCGTTTAGAGTTTATTCCACGTGGTGAAAATTTGGCTGATACGGTATCACATGCTCGAACGGCTATGCAGGATGCTTCTGAAACCATGGACACTACCCTGGTTGAGTCTATCCAGGGTAGAAGCACTGCCCCTAGATCCTCTCGCTCAGCCCCGTTCCCTGCTCTGGTCTTGCTGTCTAGGGTCCAGAAACTAGAAGCTCAGATGGCTACACTTCTGCATCACATCCAACCTTTGATGCAGAGGTCTATTGCTCAAGCGGAGGAGCGCTTAGAGCATAAAATTGTCCAGCACACAAAGCGGAAGATCGCTGAGGTTCATCAGCGCTTGGAAGCTTTTGAGTTGTGGGTGCTAGCCCGGCCTGCCCCTCAGGTGGACGTGTCAACCCTTTAGGCTGCGGTTGAGAGTTTGCTAGCGGATATTGATATTATTCTAGAGGCTAGATTGCCTGAGTTTGAGGCCCCTTCTGCAGATCCTGCTGAGGACACAGTGATGGCTGCCTTATTCGCCACTTCTGAGATTCCACCACCCTCACCTTGAGAGCATGCCAAGAAGTGCAAGGGTCGAGAGGAGGATGAGGCTAGATCACGGAAGAAGGAGCACTGTGAGATGGAGGTTGTGAGGAGAGCCTCACATGATGATGAGGAGGCGCGTTGGATCAGGGCTGTCGATTCAGCTGCTGGGGCATCTAACTCCAGAGATATGGAGACCGCGGGAGGCACTACTGATAGTGCTATTGCTGATGAGGACACTGCTGATGGTGTCAAGACTAAAGAGGTAGTGGGTTTCGGGGAACCGGACCCACCAACTTGCTGATTGTCGGCGCTTTGCGCCCTAGGTTTGCTTCACCTACCACTCTTGTATTTCAGTTTTTTTATGCATTGGGGACAATTGCATATCTTTTTTTTGGGGGTGGGGTAAATGGAGAGTGAATGCTAGGGTGAAGTCTGAGTATCCCAATTCACGATCCTCTTTTGAGTTTTTTTTGCCTGTGTTCTTTTTCTCCAAGAGATTGATTATTTTTATTGTTGAATCAGCATGTCTATATCTTGTGTACATAGTATAACTCTGAAGCATGATGGCTAAAAAAAACTGATATCCTGATGTAATGAAAATGATGCATGACTAGGCATAATAATTGATAAATGTGTGGCTCTAAGTATGACATAGAGATACACCAGTGCATGACCCTAAGTCTAAAATTCGAACTAGGTGTCTGATAATCTGGTATAGTAATGAGATGACAAGTGAGTGTGAGGAAGATTTGAATAGTCCACTATTTGTACTAAGCTAGAACTTGCCTGGTTAGTCCTGCTAAAAGTAATCTGTAATAGACAATTAGGAAAGGATCATAGGCCCTTGTTCAATATAGCCATTTTTTAGCCTAAGAAAAAACTGAATGAAATTAATCGCTCTTTAATCCAAATGATTTGAGCTTAAGCTAGACCTTTCTTTTTCACCCCAACTAATCTTTTCTGGGAATAATGTGTTGGCCCTGGTCTCTCCTTAGACATGTGCACCTCAGCTTATTCCAAAAGCATAAGTTGAGGGTGGCTAATGCAGTAAACAACCTTTTCATGGACCTTTACCAACTTTGGGTATTGTGTACTCTGCCATGAGTTGAGGATGACTATTATGAGAAATGCTTTGGAAAGTGGGGTTGATAGAACAAAAGTAAAGTGACTCAAGAACCAGTTGAAAGAAAAGTGAAATAAAAATAAATAGTAAATACAAGCAATAAAAGAAGAGATTCACTTACACAAATGAAGAAAGAAGAGAAAATAGCAAGGTGAATGAATATGAGAAATTGGGCGAAATAAAATGATAAAAAGTTGTATGTTTAGCCGATATGTCAAGGAGGGAAAAAAGTCACTAAAATATACCTAAATATACCCTACCTAACCGTGAGCCTATGTTACAAACTAAGAAAGTCATATCGTGATCGTAAGAGTAGTATGGCAAACTTAAAGCAGTGAAAATAAGGGCAAGCTTATGGCAATATGTATGACTGAGTTGTGAATTTGTTCTGAGAGTGAGTGTTGAAAAGTAATCCTTATACTCAAACTAAAATTATTGTGTGAAAAATGAGGATGTTCTTTTCAAGTGAGGGTACTAGTTGCAATACCAGAAATACTAGCACCTCGCTGAGAAATTGAAGAGGATAGGTGTCACTGTGTGGTGAGTCTGTGTCATGGTATGATTCCACATAATTCAATCCGAATAGTGATAAAATGCATAAGCATGATGATATTGATCGTGATAAATAGCTAAATGATTGCGAAAGCTAAAATATGGATACTATTGTACAAAGATTTTGTATTGAGTCATAGTGCGTCGCTTTAGGATAAACAACGAATTTAAGTTGAGGGTGTTGATATACAAAGGTTTACGATGGTATTTTTAATGATTTTTCCTTAAGTTTAGTGTGTGTCCAAAAGCCTTTTTGTATCGATTTTTATGTAAGTTTCTTTTTATTTACAGGAAATCTGTCAAAAGATGACCGCGAAAGTTTTTGTGCAAGAAATGCAGAAAAGTTACCACCTACGGAGCTTATGACGGTCCGTCGAGCTTGCGATGGTCCGTAGGTGGCAACTTCGTGAAGCTACTGAAGGAAGATAGGGAAGTCTGACCAAGTATAGGATTACGAAAGTTCATGACGGACCGTCATAGCCACGACGGTCAAACTGCTAGTTTGGCGCAATGATCAGAGAGTAGTCCCAGTACCCAATTTCCAAGAAGTTTAAGTGTTATGGAACGGAAAACCTTGACGGACCGTCATACCTGCCGTTGAGCGTATTGAAGAGAGCAGCAGAAGAATTTGTGAAGTATGGGACGACGCAGGCCATGATGGCCCGTCATGACCACGACGGTCCGTCGACCCATCCGCGTTTTGATAGATTTTCAGTATCTAGAGTCCTTCTTTTATTAGGTTAATGTTTTTTTATAAATAGTTTGGAAAACCTCGTTCTTGGGGTTAGACTTTTGGTTGTTAGACTTTTTGGTGTTAGACTCTTTGTTAGTAAACTCTTTGATGATAGACTTTTTGATTGTTACAATTTTTTTGGAATTAATTGTTAGTGATTTTGTTGATTAATCAAGTGAATTTCTGGATTTTATTCTTTCTTATTAAAGTAAGTGCATGAATTTTTATATTAAATATATGAATATTGTGATTATGACTATAGGTAACTAAACTCCATAACTAGGGTTGTGGGAACCATGTGTGAACAATGAGGTAAAATCTAACTAAAATAACAATTCAAGAATAGTGTCTTGCATGTGTTAATAATTCTTTCATTTAGAAGTCTTTTTAACGGATGACCAATGTTAGAATTCACATTAATGCTACTTGTCGGACCTAGGAGGTATATAATATGAAAAGAATTATTAACATAGATTTAGTGTATACTATCTAATAGGCTAGTGTTGATTGGTACGAGGTAATAACTTAGTCAAATATCAAATACAACGCTTAATATGAGGTAAATGTAAGGGTTAGTATAGCAACACACGTAGCAGGACCAAGGTGCGGAGTGAGATTTTTTAGATGCAGGACCAAGGATTTAGAAATACATAACTTTTCACTTTGCATACAAGATACTAGGAAAGAATTGTTATAGTTAGAATTATCAAGTTAAGAATCTGCGGGGAACACTTAAACCCTAGTTACTTTTATTAATTGATTATACTCCAAGATTTGAATCTGTTCGTTGTTTACTTTAATTTAGTTAGTTATTTTTATTCATTTTGAAATACCCCCCCCCCCTTTATTGTCTTTTCTTTTCTAAGAAAATAATTGACTAAATAATAGTAATAATAAATTAAAGTTATGTCTGAACTATTTTCCTCGTGGGAACGATCCCAACCTCATTAGTTGGGTTCTTTACTTGATACAACCACTTTACTTTTTCTTTGAGAAGTAAGTTTGAGCGTATCATGCACAACATCAGCAGATACTAACTCCTTTGATGAAGGATGTGGTTAGAAAAGAAGTCATTAAGTGGTTAGATAGAGGGATAGTATACCCTATATCTGAGAGTAAATTGGTAAGTGAAGTGCAGTATATCCCAAAAAGGGTGGAATGACAGTGGTGACAAACGATAAGAATGAATTGATCCCCACAAGAGCAGTGAGTGGGTTGAGGATATGCATGGACTACAGGAAACTCAATGAATCCATAAGAAAGGACCACTATCCTGTACCCTTCATTGGCAGATGTTGGACAGGTTGACTGGCCAAGAGTATTACTGTTTTCTTTATGGGTATTCAGGTTATAATAAGATTGTCATTGCACCCAAGTATTAAGCAAAGACAACATTCGCATGTCCATATGGCACGTAGGCGTTCAAATGCATGCCATTTGGTTTATGTAATGCCCCAGCTACTTTTTAGATATGCATGAAGGAAATTTTCAATAATATGGTAGAAGAATCTGTGGAATTATTCATGGATGACTTCTCTATGTTTGGTGAGTCTTTTGAACTGTGTCTAACTAACCTGGATAGAGTCTTTGCAAGGTGTGAGGAAACCAATCTAGTGCTAAACTGGGAGAAGTGTCATTTTTTGGTGAGAGAAGGAATTGTGCTGGGACACAAGGAATCTTAGAGTGGGATGGAGGTAGATAAGGAAAATATAGAAGTGAATGAGAAGTTTCCACCTCCAATATCTGTGAAAGGAGTATGAAGTTTTTTTGGCCATGCTGGCTTCTAGAAGAGGTTCAGCAAGGACCTTTCTAAAACTAGAAGACACATGTGTAGTTTATTAGAGAAATAGATAAAATTTGTGTTTGATGAGAAGTGTTTGGAAGCATTCGAAATGATAAAGCATAAGGTAATTGAGGCTACTATATTTATTGCCCCACTATGATCTTCCATTTGAGATGATATGTGATACTAGTGATATAGCTGTTGAAGCAGTATTGGGGGAAACAAAGAACAAGATGTTTCACACCATATACTATGCGAGTAAAACACTAGATGCAGCCCAAGCAAACAACAATGTGATTGAGAAGGACATTTTGGCTTTGGTGTATGCATTTGACAAATTTAGGTCATATCTAGTGGGCACAAAGGTGATAGTCTACACTGATCATGCGACTATCAAGTATCTCTTTAACAAGAAGGATGCAAAACCTACACTGATCAGGTAGATGTTGCTACTTCAAGAGTTTGATCAAAGATAGGAAGGGAACAAAAGAACTAAATAGTCAATCATCTATCAAGATTAGAGGACTCATCTCAAGTGGCGAATGCACGTCAATTTCATGATGAATTCCCTGAAGAAAAACTTTTGGCACTAGACATTGCATAGGTACCATAATACGCAAATACTGTAAACTTTTGGGCGTGTGGGTTATTCCCAACCGAGGCATCAACACACCAGAAGCAGAGAATGAAGTATGATGCTTGTTTTTTTATATATGGGATGAGCTGTACTTGTTTAAGTAGGGTCCTATCCAAATGATGTGGAGGTGAATAGCAGAGTAGGAGGCACCACAACTGCTAGAGAGCTTCCACGCATCAACTTATGGTGGAATCAAAGGGGTGAAAGAACGACACAGAAGGTATTGCAATCTGGTTTCTTTTGGCCTACTTTTTTTTTAAAGATGTTGATTTATTTGTGAAAGGCTGTGATTAGTGCCAAAGGATGGTCTCCATTTTAAGAAGGCATGACGTGACATTGAAAAATATTCTGGAGGTATAAATCTTCGATGTGTGGGGAATAGATTTTATGGGATCATTTCCAGCGTCCCACGGTAAACAATATATTCTAGTCGCGGTGGACTACGTGTCCATGTGGGTGAAAGATGTTGCATTACCAACAAATGATTCCAAAGTAGTTGTGAAGTTCATGAGAAAATAGATCTTCACCAGATTTAGAACGCCAAGGGCCATAATAAGCGATAGAGGTACGCATTTTATCAATAACTCCATTCATAGTATGTTGGCTAAGTATGGGGTGAGGCATAAAGGGGCAACGACTTGCAATCCCCAAACTAGTGGTCAAGTGGAGGTATCAAACAAGGATGTAAAGAAGATCCTTCAAAAGACTGTGAATGCCTAGAGAAAGGAATGGACTGACAATGTAGATGAAGCATATGGGCGTATCAGATTGCATTTAACACACCGATAGGGACTTCTCATTATCAAATAGTGTTTTGAAAAACTTGTTACCTACCGACAGAATTGGAACATAATGCAAATTGGGTATTAAAGAAGATGAATCTTGATGCCGAGTTAGTCGAAATAAAAAGGGTTACACAATTGCATGAGCTAGAAGAGTTTAGGCTTCATGTCTATGAGAATGAAAAGGTATACAAAGAGAAGACTAAAAAGTGGCATGACAAGCATATTGTGTTACCGACCTTCCAGCCTGGTCAACTAGTGTTGTTTTTGATTCTAGGTTGAAGATGTTCCAAGGAAAGCTCCAATATAAATGAAGTTGTACATTGGAAGTAGTCCGAATGACCCAATATGGTGCGGTTGAATTGAGAAACAATGAATACAGTCCCACAATCCTTGTAAATAATAAAAGGGTTAAACATTATTTTGGCAAGGATGTGGATCATGAGGTCGAAGCACTCACACTACATGATGAGCGAGGCATGATATGGATCGTGTCACGACGTTAAATTAGGCGCTATACAGGAGGCAACTGTGAACCAGTGTAATAATTTAGGAGTACTTTGTTTTAATAATTTTTTAAAAAATATACAAAAAAATATGAGTCATGCCATGACCCTAACTAAGGTGCTGGATAGGAGGCAACCCATCATGGGTAAATTAATGAGTTGTTAGTGTAGGGATGCAAAAAAAGACGCCAAGGGAAATCCATATCAAAGGCAAGTCACAAGGGAGGTTCCAAATCCTACCTCATTGAAGAACTTTGAGGCAGAAAGCCTCGTGTTAGCCCCGCATTGTGAAGAAGGTTGTAGATCCTACCTCACTGAAGATATTTGAGGAAGAGTGCCTCATAACACGCACACGTTGTGTACTAATGTCAAAATGTGAGTTATATGGTAAATGGTTTTTTTTACGTCACAAGAAATAACTATCGAGTGACAGCCCCGTTTCGTCTGATTAAGTTCATAATTTGTGTTTACTAGAATTAAAATACCAGAAGACCTCGTGTAGGTCGCGCATCGCGCGAACATGTATGATTTTTAGAAATTTGATTAAATTAAGATGTGTTACACCCATTTAAAATGAAATAACCAACCCACCCCCCACTTTCCTAGATTAAACCTCAATTTTCTCTCACTAATTTTCCCCATTCTCTCTTCTTCTATCGGGTAACTCACTTCTCTTTTCTACCTAAATTTTCCCCATTTTCTTTGTCCCTCACGTATCACACATCTAGGGCGGGTTCATCACTCATTTATTGTCTGCTTTCAAGCGTCACCCAGGTATGTTCTCTTTCTATCTTCATGGTGTTTTAAGTATGAATAAAGGGTATTGATTGTTAGGGTATTGTGGGTGATTGGAAGAAGGGCTGATGTTAGTTCTAAGTCAAAATTGCTTGCAAGTGCATGTATTTCTAATTTTTGAGTAAAAAACATGGATTTTGCTATGTGGGGAGGAATACATGTGGTGATTAGGGTTAGTGAGGGTGTAAAGTCATGAGCTATTGTGTTACATTGTTAGGGTGATGTGAAATAGGAGTCTGTAATGAGTGTTAATGTTGAATTCTTGACTATTGGACACAATAAATGATATATTTGGTGTTCAGTTATAATTGGGTTTTTCGGATGTAGCACTTGATAATTAATTGTGTGGGCGTTCTATGTTTTGATGTCTAATAAAGTGTTGCACTCCCCGATTGTCTTACTACACCATGCTACAACTTGTGGGAAGTCCGAGTACCTAAGTTGGTAGCAATATGAACTAAGTGTGGGTTGGTGTATGCACACAATCCATGTCTTGTTGATGAATATTCACTCCATGGACTGAATCGTAAGAAATTATGCGGGTAACTATGTATTTTACAACGACCCGATAAGGCTATTGTTTAGGCCACCCAAAAGAGGAGGTTAAGGAGTAGGAATGTCCAGTTAGATCCCCCGGCTCCGAAGGACTGACAAGACAATATGGGCAAAAGATTGTGTCCAAGGAAGGGAAGAATTGGATCAAGAAGCACACAAAGGTTTATTACTTCTCTAAGGTGTGCATCGATTGTAACAGCCTAGATCGTGAGTTCCCACAAATCATATGGAGGATGAGAGGGATTCGAATAGGGTTTTTATTTTCTGAGATGGATGAGTGCATGTTGAGCATTATTCGAGAGCTTTATGCCAACTGGGTTCTAGACATGCGATCTCACTTTGTCGCTATCTGCGGTAGGAACGTGCCAATCAAACCGGCAAGCATAAATGCTATATCGGACATGCTCTGAGGATACAAACTCATTGGTTCTAACCCGACTGAACGTCCTACCTCCCTACCAGGACATCACCACTTGCTTTGCGTCCCACAGTCCATGGCTTGGTAAATCAAAAATAGCAACAAGAGATATCACAAATCTCTTCGATATCCTCAAATGCTCAGAGAAAGTAGGAAGTGGTTGAAGATCCTGATTAACTTCTTGATTCCCAGCCTGCACTAGACGGATATTACACAGAAGAGGGTGTGTTTATTGTATGCTTTGATTACACACACGAAGCTTAGCATTGGTGCTATTATTAAATCAGCAATGCAGAAGTCGCGGGTACACAAGGGCCATATATATGCATTTGGGCAACTTATTCCGAAGATATGACGCCTTGCAGGTGTTCCAGAGGAGATCCCGGACTACATGGAACCATTGTACCTAGCAGTTGCGGATATTACACGGACTAAAGGGCCTGACACTAACTTAGGCTCCATTCTTACCACTGCAAAGCGTCACCGATGAGATGAGTTGATCATGGCGCGGATGTATGGTTTGGATATGCTATGATATAGTATTGGTGGTTGCCCATCCAATGTGGTCGAGATCTTGGAGATCAATGACGCTATCCATTGAATGATCATGCTGAGGCATTGTTGGACATTAGCTTGGAGTTCACAAAGCTATTTGACGATGATGTCCTAACGGATGAGGAGAAATTTCGAACCATTTCATATGTCAACTACGATTCTGTTAACGAGTTGGACCCTATAAAAGTCGATGATGGTGCTACCGGTAATGATTCCATGGAGGATTGATCACAGAGTTGTTTAACTTACCCTTTGAACTGAGCTAATATTTTATTTAACTTCACTAGCGACAGTGCTTGTGTATAAGTGTGGGTGGGGTGAAACATTGGTTGATCTGGATGTTTTGATTTCGATGTTTTGTTTTGATTTTGGGTTCCTTGGGAGTTTTTTATGGTTATTTAGGCAAGGATGGTCTCTTTGAACCGTACGAAGTTTTTTTAGTAGGATTTAGTCTGCAGTCATAGATCGAGTCAAGCTGCCCAATGATAGATGGATGACGACTGTCTTAAGGGTAATTTCATTAGTATGTTGTAGGTTGGATTGTTCAGAAAATATAATTTTCTGAAAATCACATGTATGAAAGAGAATATTAAAAATTATATATGAATGCAATGAATTTTATGTCAATATATGGAAATGTACAACTTAAGCTTAAATGAACCTTCGTATAAAATGATTGTGTGCTGAAATTAACCTTCTGAATGCAACATGTGCCATGAGTGGTGAGATGTTTGATACAGTCCTTGACATGCATTTTAGTGTAGAACTTGTCCAAATTGTTATTGAAGGGAAATGTTGGTGTTATTGTGCTTAGAAAGATGATACCAGACTTCCTTTGGAAATTGTTCAGAAATTGAGTTTGTTCATTATCCCTAGTTAGCCCACTTGAGCCTTTAACTATAATTTTGTTGGAACCCATAGAATAAGACAAATCCCTTTCATTGATCCATAATTTATATATGACCCTAACGCACTGTGTTAGGCTGAAAGGTATAAGCAAATGAAAATAACTATATAGAAGGTGATGAAGCGTAGTTGTGAGGGTAAAGGAAAGATAATGGTAAGGGAATGCCCCATGAATAAGAAGCTAAGTGATTACCTTTATGATAGACTTGACCATAACTAGAGGGTATACACTTAAACTCCAGAGAGATCTTTATGTCACGGGTAGATTTCATCAAGTGTTAAAAAAAGTCAATAAAAGGGTAAAAAACCAAAGGTGAAAGCAGGTTATAGTTGAAAAAGAAGCGGACGAATGAGTATAAAAGATGTGATTGTAGAATAATAGTTTAACATAGTGAAATAGGGAGAACAAGTCACTATTATCATCTAAATGAATCTTCCTTTACCCTAAGCCTACATTACAAGCCAAACAAGTTCTATTTGATTTTGAGCATACACTTCATTAGTAGAGATGTACATAATGGGCAAGATTATGATTCTCAATGCATGCATGTGAATTCTTTTCTCGAGTGCGAGTAGTTTTTGATGTTAAGTTTAAACTATCTACAATTGGAGCTTGGGCGTAGGGATTATTTATTGGCGTAAGGGGCACATGTTGTATGAAGAAAAAGGATAAGTAGTAGTGCATAGGTTTGTTAATAGCGTTGGTTGATAAAAGTTGTCAAAGCATGCCCATAATATATTCATATCATAAGGTGAAATGTATGAGTGAATCAAGAAGAATTGTGGGAATGAGGTGGAAGCACAATCAAGTCTAGGTTCTAGGTATAGAAGTAGTAAGTAGTTGTTCGAGGGCGAACAAAACTTCAAGTGTGGGGTAGTGATCTTGGGCATATTTATATGTTCGGAATGCCAAAGATGTCCACATTGGTGCTTATTTTGAAGTCTCAAAGTTTTTTTTATGTCCTATTGAGCTTATTTTATGTTTCTTAGCTAACCGACATGATTAGTCGTGTAGGGAAGCTATTTGGAATAAATGTGCACAAAAATGGACAAAAGGAGTAATATGAAGATTCAAGTCAAGAGGAGAGAAAGTAAGAACTTGAAGAAACGATCTAAGGTTGTTGCATTACAAGTCCGCATTACGTAGAAGATAATGAAAAATCCATGGAGGAATTAATTTCGAGGCAAAACACCTCGTTAAACCCTCGAGTCAGAAGACAGTGTTTTCTAATGTGACATGGGATTTCAAGATCGCTGGTGTCGTGCGCTTGAGGCCTCGAATCGGCCACTTTGACATTTAGTATAAATAGGGTTTTATTTCAGTTTTATTACTATTCTTTTTCTTATTTCAAATGGAAACACTGGTAGAATGAAACCTTGAAATTTTTAGGGTTCAGTCTCTATCTATTTTCTTTTCAATCTTATTGTGATGATTCATAAACATTGTAAGTTTGATTATAAGGTTATGAGTAGCTAAATACCCTTGTTCTAGCGTTGTGGCTACAGGATGAATGTAATCCTTTGAATTTGATATTGGATTTTATGATGAATTATCATATGAATCTCTCTTATGTTCTTAATTTTGGTATTTACCTTTTTATCACCATAGAAATAAATCTATTGTCGGAATTGAACTCAAGAGAGGTATAAAAGGATAGAACGTGGAGCATAAGAAGCTTGTTTACCTCTAAATAGCTAGGGTTGATTCATTTCTAGGATAGAGATATACCTAGAAACCTTGATTAGGTTACAATACAGGAAGATATCTTAATGTTCAATTTTTAATGACTCTATCCCCGCTCAACGATGTAGTTAGGGTGTTAGATATTGAAGGCAATTAGATTTTGGGACAGCATCATCATACATCTAACCCTGTGATTCAGTGATGAGATAATTCAAAGAAAACCTTATTAAATGATATTGATCACATGATTCCTGGTAAAATTTGCAGCCATGGATCTTTCCAAAACCATTGTTTGAAACTTAATCGATAAATTCTAGTCTTACTTGTATGATCACGTGCACTTGCATGTGCGATTAGACCGCAACACAAAGGTTGGACATATACTAACCTATTGAATGCCCAATAACATATGTATAACAAAACTTTATGCAATGACCTTTACTAGAAGCTAAAGACAATATTTTATTAATTTAGAACAATGTTAGAATCAAAATCAAGACCAATGGAGAAAACAAACAACATTTGTAGCTTGCCAAATGCTAATGAATCATATATCTTAAATGAGATAAAATTATAAGAATGATGTAACGAATCCTACATATCTAGAATATATTAATACTTTCTTATTATACCTGATTTTAGGGATCCCTGGGAGGATTCACGAGGTCCTCATACGTAACATGTAATGAACATTCCTATACAATAAAATGTCCTAGGTGATGCATTTGGTACCGAATAATCCTATATCATGAAATATCATGGATAATTCTCAGTTAAGATTTATCTTTTCTCTTTAATGTTAATATATATGGGATGCAACTTTTGAAAATTGATTCTAATAAGTGTATAAGTTACTAAGTTACTCAATATTTATAATGAGTTTGAATAAGTCTTTTACTAGAGCTAAAAGATTCTTTGTTAGGTTGTTATTAGGTTGCTATTTTTCTGGTATCTTTCTAGTTTCTAGTCAAGTGGAAGTCTGTTAACCTATAAAAGGAGATATTTCCAGTTAATTAAGAAAGCACTTTTACAAATTATTTTCTTTATCTTCTTTGTGCAGCTCTTAGTTTTGTAGTTATTCATTGTTTGTTATATATTGTTGTATCAGAGCAAGCGTTTGACTTGGGGGATAAATAGATATGAAACAACCAAATAGTGAAATATAAGAAGAAAAAAAAGGTAATAGCAACAAATGGTATATCCTTTTCTTCAAAACCCCTCTTACTCGTCTTCAATGGTGAGAAGTATGAGTTTTGGAGCATCAAGATGAAAATCTTGTTGAGGTCTCAAGAATTGTTGGACTTGATCAAAGATAAGTTCACTGATGTAGCAGAGCCGAAAGCATAGGAATTGAAGATATTAAAATAAATCAGAAAAAAGGATGCAAAAGCTTTATTTTTTTATACAATAAGATGTTCATGAGGAAATCTTCTCAGGAATTGCAACAACTTGATGTACCGTGGTTTCACGGTAGTTTCAATGCTTTTTCCTTAAGATGAGTGTGTGTCTAAGGCCTTTTTGTACTAGTTTTAATGTATTTTTCTCTTTGTTTGCAGGAAAGCTGTCCAGAATGAAAACACAGAAGAATTGTGCTGAAATTGCAGAAGTGATGGCCTATGGATCCATTGGCGGTCCGTCGATCACTTGACGGTCCATAGGTGGCAACCGTTGTTTGAAAAAATGCTGTTGAAGAAAGATCAGGGAATTCTGACCAAGTGTGGGGATAAGAAAGCTATCGACGGATCGTCATATCCACGACGGGCTGTCCTGCACATCCGTCATTGCTAACAAAAAGTAGCCCTAATACCCGTCTTAAAAAGATTCTAAGTTTGGAGAAATGAGAGCCATCGACGGACCTTCGTGCACTCAACGAACCGTCATCCTGGTTTGTCTATGGTAACAGTGAGTTGGACAAGAAAGCAACTGAAAAAAATTCTAAGTGTGGAACGACGGGATGCCTCGACGGTCCGTCGTGGCCTCGACGGTCCGTCGATCCGCTCGTCGACTCAGATTTTCGTTAGTTAGATTTCCTTTTTATGTTAGGATTTTCCTTAAATAGATTTCCTTTTTATATTAGTATTTCTTTATTATGAATACTTGTAAAAATCTCATTTTTGGGGTTAGACTCTTGGTTATTTTTCTGATTTGTAATATTGATTGTTGAATATTGGGTTTTTGAAAACACTTCATTTTTTAGGAATCTTTTATTAAACTATTTTCTAAAATTCATTTGATTTTCTGGATTTTATTCAATCTCATCAAAGTAAGTACATGAATTCTTGTATGATTAATATCAATTTTGTAATTATGAATATGGGTAACTAAATTCATAGCTAGGGTTGTCGAAACCATAAGTAATTAACAAAGTAAAATTAACTAAAATAATAATTTTAGAATATTGTATTGCATGTATTGATAATTCTTTTGTTTTAGAAGTCCTTTTAAAGAGTGCGCGCGTTAGAACTCGTCTTGTTTCTACTTGCCGGACTAAAGAGATAGATAATAATAAAAGAATTATCAACGTAGATTTAATATACACTATCTAATAGGCTAGTGTCGATTGGTGAGAATTAACAACTAAGCCATACATCGATTATGATGCTTAATATGAGGTAAAGGTAAGGTTTAGTAAAACATACACACGAAGCCGGACCAAGATGTGGAATAAAATTCCTTCGTTGCCGGACCAAGGAATTAGGGATACATAAGTTACTACTTTGATTGCAAAATACTAGGAAAGGATTGTTATAGCTAGAATTACCGCGTTATGAACCTGTGGAGAACACTTATGCCCTAGTTACTCTCATAACTTGATAAATATCAAAATCCATACTTGCTACTTGTTTACTCAGAAATATTTAGGTCCTTTTGTTATTTAAAAACCCCATTTTATTACCTTTTTTTGGATAGGACTTGATTAAATAGAAGTAATTGTAGGTTAAAGTTAAGTCTAAATTATTTTCCTCATGGGATCGACCCCAACCTCATAGTTGGGTTCTTTACTTAATATGACCGATTATACTTCTTTTCTAGATGTAAATTTGAGTGTATCAAACTTTGGAGAATCTATTAAAGGAAAATACACCCAAAAACACATCTGAGTCAATGACCGGACTGATGGATCGAGGAGGCCATGATGGACCGTCGAGGCCTCACGTCGTTCCACACTTAGAATCTTTTTAAGATGCTTTCTTATCCAACTCACTGTTATCATCGACGGACAAGGATGGCGGTCCGTTGAGTGCATGACAGTCCTTTAATGGCTTCCATTTCTCCACACTTAGAATATTTTCAAGACGGGTATTGGGGTTAGTTTCTGTTAGCAATGACGGATGTGCAGGACGGTCCATCGTGGAGATGAAGGTCCGTTGATAGCTTCCATAGATCCACACTTGGTAAGAATTCCCCGATCTTCCTTCAAGAACATTTTCTTCAGTTGAAGGTTGCCACCTACGTATCGTCGAGGATTTGAAGGACCATCGATGGCTCTGTAGGTCATCACCCTTCTGTAATTTCAGCACAGTTCTTTTGCGTTTTCATTCTGGATAGTTTTCCTGCAAATGAAGAGAAAAACACAATAAAACTACAACAAAAAATCCTTAGACACACACTAAACTTAAGGGAAAATCATTTAAGCGACGCACTATGACTCACCACAAAACCTTTGTACCAGAGTATCCTAATTTTAGCTTTCGCAATATCTGACTATCAATCCCGATTATTTTTATTATGTTTATGCATGCTATGACTATTAGGCTCGCTCATGTGGATCAGACCACGACATAAACTGACCGCACACCGACACCTATCCTCTTTGATCTCTCACGAAGGTACCAATTTTTCGGTATTGCAACTCGTGTCCTCGCTTCAAAACAACATTCTCATTTTTCACACAATGATTTCAGTTTTAGTATAAAGATTATTTTTTTTTTCAACATTCGCTCTTAGAACAACTTCACACCTCATTTATACTTGTTGCCATAGGCTTACCCTTATTTTCACTGCTTTAAGTTCACCATAATAGACTCTTAGAATCACAATAGGACTTTCTTATCTTGTAACATAGGTTCAGGGTCAGGTATGGTATATTTGGATGTATTTTAGTGACTTATTGCCCTTCTTGACATAACAGCTAAGTGTCCTACCTTTTTATCGTTTTATTCCTCCCTATTTCTTAATTTTTTTTTATATTCTTTCACCTTACTTTTCTTCTTTCTTTATCCTTTTGGGTAAGTAATTTTTTTTGTTTTTTTTAAATTTTTCACTTTGCTTTCAACTTTTCTTGAATCACTTTTCTTGTGTTCTTTCTCTTTCTTTATTCTTTCAACCCCACTTTCCGAAGCTTTTCTCAACTAGCCACCCTCAACTCATGGTTTTGCCATGAGTTAAGCTACACAATACCCAAGGTTGGGTTAGGGCCACCATAAGGTTGTTTTCTGCATTATCCACCTTCAACTTGCGCTTTTGGCATAAGCGGAGGTGCACATGTCCAAGGAAGGACTGGGGCCAACACATTGTTCCTAGAAAAGATCAGTTAGGGTGTAAAAGAAAGGTCTATTTTATGCTCAAATTATTTGGATCAAGAAGGGATTAATTTTATTTGGTTTTCTGTTATCTAGGCTAAAGATTGGCTATCTTGAACGAGGGTCTATGATCCTTTCCTAATAGTATATCACGACTTACTTTTAGTAGGACTAACCAGGCAAGTTCTAGATCAGTACCAACGGTGGACTATTAAAATTTTCCTCACACTAACTTGACATCTCATTACTCTGCCATATTATTAGACACCTAGTTCGAGTTTTAGATTTAGGGTCATGCCATGGTGTATCTCTATGTCATGCTTAGAGCCACACATTCATCAGTTACTATGCCTAGTCATGCAACATATTCTTTTAATCAGTATATCATTTTATTTAGCCATCATCCTTCAAATTCCCTTTCTATACTATGTACAAAAAGGTACCAACATGCCGATTCAACAATAAAATAACCAGTCTCTTGGAGAAAAGAATACAGACAAGAAAACCCCAAGAGAGGATCGTGAGTTGGGCTACTCAGACTTCACCCTAGCACTCACTTCCCATTTACCCCACACCCAAAAAAATACATGAAATTGTCCCCAATGCATAAAAGTATTAGGGTTGTAGGTGAACTAAACCTGAGGCACAAAGAGCGAACGATCAATATGTTGATGGGTCCAATTTCCCGAAACCCTCTCCCTCCGTAGTAGGGACACCATCAGTGGTGTCCTAAGCAATAACAACACCATCAGTAGTGATCCTCTCATCCTCAACAATTCTGGAGCTAGATGCCCTAACAACCACTTCTATAACCCTCAACGGGCGGGCCTTCTAATCAATCAGCAAGGCTCTCCTCGCGGCCTCCAAATCACTGCGCTCTTTCTTCCGTGCCCGAGACTCATCCTCATCTCTAACTCGGTGCCTCCACAAAGCAGGACGCCTCCTCAGAGCCGGAAGCCTCCTCAGAACCAAATGCTTCCTTAGAATTGAAAGCCTCCTCGGAGCCAAATACTCCCTAAAACTGTGCAGCCGACCCAGAAGGTGTGCCAGTCAATATACGCTCTTCTTCAGACTGGGAGGCAGTGACTCTGTTAGGCTCCACCTTCGTGGGCATCGCTCTGGTGGTTCGGGTAGCACGGGTAGTAGTGAGGGTGCCTGGAATCACGTACTCCGGGTCATGCTCATCGTCTAAGCCTATGACCATCCGATTCGATGGGGCGACTGACTTAGAACTCCCTCTCGAGTAGACATGGTCTTGCTTAGGTGCCATATGTACCTGCAAATATAAGTTATTAGTACCACTAGAAGCCTGTAACACATTTAAAAGCATCAAACACAAGAGTAAAACACATAATTGAATGGCAGTGCAGAAGTGAAGCACTGCCTGAAAGACCCATCGACGTCCGTTTTGGGGGTCTGTCGAGGGACACTTAGAAGAATTTTTAAAAACATTAGAAATAAAGGATCTGATGGTATCGACGGTTGTGCAAGACAAACCGTCTAAAGGACGACAGTCCTTTAGATGGGTCTGTCGACAGATACTTAGAATATTTTTTTTTGAAAATCAAAAACAAAGGTTCTGATAGCGTCGACGGTTGTGCAGGACAAACCGTCAAAGGGACGCGGTCCGTCAGTCCATCGAGGGACACTTAGTAAATTTATGAAATATCAGAAACAAAGGTTCTAATAGTGTCAACGATTGTGCATGATGGACCATAAGAAGGACGATGGTCCATCAGTGGTTCCATCGATGGGTGCACCAGACCAATTTTTTTTTGTAGATTCTTGTTGATTTGGTCCCTGCATATTTAACACCCATTAAGCTAATCTTTTTGTATTTTTTTGACACTTTTTTTTGAAACGGACCCTACTCTACACTCTAGCCAACACTTCTAAAGAAAAATAAAAGAATATTCAGACGTTACATAAGTAACAAAGCAAAAATATTGCAACAATGCCTAGAAAATCATGAAAAACCTATAGTTGGCTAGAGGATACATATTGGGTTGCCTCCCAATCAGCGCTTGATTTAACGTCACTGCACGATAGAGGACTCTTGACTAGTCATACTTCATCAAGATGGTATGCCGCGATCACTTCATTCCCATTTTAACATTCCCTAGATCGATTTATATTCGTTGCCCGTTTACCTTGAACCTTACACCTTCCTTGTTCTCCAACTCAACTGCACCATGAGGGAATAGTTGGGTGATAAAATAGGGACCGGTCCTTATTTCAACTTTCTCACGATTTTCAGCAAATAATTGATCATGAGCTTCAACCGGTTGTGGAATTTCCCGGCGAACTCATGCTCAAGATTACCCAGATTTTGATTCATTCTGCGCTGTGTACGATTTAGTTTAGGGTCGGGTGAGAGTATGGGTTCTCCTCTACTCCGTGTACTTGGCATACACTGAAGTTAGATCTGCAAGAGACAAAAACAAAGAGAAAAAGTAAAATTAGGAAATTGTTGACTAAACTTCGGTAATGTGTTTAAAGTTAGTCTAAAAGTCACTTTTCCCTGGCAACAGCGCCAAAATTTAATACGCTTATACTCTTTTCGAGAAGTAAAATAAAGTGTATCACAACTACTACCTCAATAGATGCTTGGATGATTTTGAAAACTGTGTTTCAAGATTCCACGGAGGTAATTATTCTGAAACTACAATCTCTTGATAGTGGTTTTGAAACATTGTTCATGCATAACATTGAATCTTTGCAAGACTTTTTATAAAGAGTTAGTAGAAGTGTAAGCAAACAAAATCATATGGTGAAGAGAAAGGTGATAAAATTTTAGTTTAAATTTTTTTTAGAAGTTTACCTCCAAAGTTTTATCATGTGGTTGCAACCATAGAGGAATCAAAAGACTTATCTATGTTTTCTTTTGATAAACTAATGAGCTCTTTGCAATCTCACGAGTCATCAATCAATATGTCAATAAAGTTAACTGAAGAACAAGCTTTTGTAGTGAAGGAAAGGCATCCAATTCAAAATTAGAAGTCGTTAGAACAAGGAGCACAAGGACATCAGAGGCTCTTTAGAGGCAGAGGGCGTGGTAGCGGCAGAAGCCAATCTGGGTGAACAGATAGCCACAGAAATGTGGTGCAGTGTTCAATTGTTATAGGTTTGTCAATATAGAAGCTAAATGTTGGTATAAAAAAGATCAAAGTAGTTATGCCGTGGAAGAGGAAGAAGAAAATGTGCTTTTCATGGATCTCTCTACAAGCATTGATTACAAGAGTGATGTTTGGTTTGTTGATAGTGGATGCTCCATCACATGACCAGTGAAAGAAAAGGATTTAAAGAGTTATATGAGACAAAAAAAAGAGGCAAGTTTGGCTTTGTGATAACAAGGAAATTCAAGTGTAAGGTGAAGGTGCTATTGCAATCTGGACTAGGCAAGGTAAAGTGAAACTTATTCAAAATCTGTTATTTGCTTCTAGTTTGGCACATAACTTACGAAGTGACAATTGTTGAGTTGTGGATTCTCTATCTTGTTTGATGATGACTCCTGTGTTATTAAGACTAAGAAATCTAGTCAAATCTTAGAAAATATTAACATGACTGATAGTAAAATGTTTCCATTTGAAGTTTCAAAATTGAACAAGCCTTGATTGTTAAAGCTAAAAATCTTGACGAATCTAAGTTGTGACATTTGCGACATGGACACTTGAATATGAATGGATTGAGATTACTAAGTCAAGATTAGATGGTTCACAGTTTGCCAAATATATGATCTGTTGAAAATACATGTGAATGTTGTATATATGACAAACAACATAGAAATGTTTTTCCTGTTGGAAGATCCTTAAGAGCTATTAGTTGTCTTGAAATTGTTCATGCAGAATATGTGGTCCTATGACAAAAAACTCTCTTGTTGGTTATCGATATTTTCTATCACTAACTGATAATTACAATCGAATGAAATTGGGTAAATTTTTTGAAGCTCAAATCAGAAACTTCTACAAGCTTCAAAAAATTCAAGGCGTTGGTTCAAAACCAAGTTGCCTTCAAAGTTAAGGTTCTGTGTACCGATAGAGGAGGTGAGTTCTATAACAAAACTTTAAGTTATTTTTTAAGAAAGGTAATTCACAGGAAATTGACTGTGTTGAACTTAACATGATGGAAAGCTCAAAAATCACAAGATAAATAATAGGAAAAGAAAGGAATAGAATAGAAACTTAAAAATAGCGTGCAAAGAAGTTTCTGAGTTCATTATATAATACTAACGCCTAATATAGACTTACAGAATTTGAGTTTGAGGAATATTATCCCCACTAAACCGCTAATTAGTTTCAGTAAACCAATTTCCCTAAACTCTAGGAAAAGAAATCTTCACTACTACATAGTAGGGAAAACAATCATGTGCTAACAAAATAATATTGTAACAACTACTATAAAAGAGTTCCTTCTTGAGTACGATCAACCTCGAGACCAAGAAAATGATTTAGCGGTCCAAGTTATTTCAGATGAAATAGGAAAGATAAATTTTCCTTCATTTGAATAATTTCTTCTTCATTCTCACGAGTTACAATGAAACATCAACATATACTAGTACTATGGAGAGCTTCCCTACATCGAACTTGATAAACAAGCTTGAATTTATAGATGTAATCTTGAGTTAAAAATTCAACAATTTTACGTACCAGTCCCTTAGCGATTACTTCAATCCATAGAGCTATTTTCGCAGCTTACAAACATACCCAGAGTGCTTTTGATTCTCGAAGCCCATTGGTTGAGATGTGTAAATCTCCCGATCCATCGCCCTATGTTAAAATGCATTTTTGAAATCCATCTGCCACATATTCCTATCTTTGCTCAAGGAAAGTGCAATTAAGATTTGCACAATTGTAAACTTTTCCACCGACTTAAGGTTTCACCATAATCCAAACAAAATTCTTCAGTAAATCCCCGAGCTACCAAACGAGCTATATGCCTCTCAATCAAACCATCTGTGCTGCGTTTTATTTTATAAGCTCATCTGCATGACATAGGTTTCACATCTTTTGGCTCCAGTACAAGTTCCCAAGTTTGATGTTGTTTTAATGCAATAATATCCTCCTCCATTTCTCTATTCCACGCTACATTTTGAGCTTCTTCTTCAAAACTTTTGGTTTTTTCCCTAATTCATCTTCTGTTATTGTTGCATTAGCATATTTGGCGTTTTGCCTTAGAATTCGTTCTTACCTTCTCGTCTCAGAATGTGGAAAAACTTGCACTTCTCCTTCATTAGTTTCACTGCCTTCATATGTTGGCTGGTGAACAATTTATTTCTCAAAGTTATGAGTTGCGCCTTGTTCAACATCTGCATCTTCACTTGATCGAAAATAACGCGATTTGCAACTTATTTTTTAGATCTATCTAGACTGGTAATATCTCTTTTTCCATAAACCACTATGAAGAGAAATCATCAAATACAACATGTCGTGATGTATAACACCTTCAAGTTGTAGGGTCACTACATTTCCACCCTTTTCTTTGATTATCATATCATATAAAAATACATTTAACAACCTTGTTGTCCTATTTGCTACGAAACTGATCAGGTATAAAAACATAGAGTACACATCCAAATACTCGCAAATAATTGACATTAGCTTTCACATTCCACAACTTTTCAAAAGGTGGAGAACCTAACCTTTATTGGGGAAGTCTATTCATGACATATGATGCAATCCTCATTTCTTCTGCCCAAAATCATCCTGGGACATTCTTGGCATGTAACACTGTGCGACATATTTCTACTAAATGCCTATTAATCTTCCTCTCTACAATGCCATTTTTCTATGGCATGCAGGAACAAGTATATTGATAGACAACTCCGAATTCCCTTAGGTATTGAGAGAACTCAACTGAGTTTTATTACCCTCCATTATCTATTCTTAAACAACAAATTTTCATGCTGACTTCTCCCTCAACACTTTCCTTTAACTCTTTAAATTTAGAAAAAGAATATGATTTTACTTTAATAAAGAAAACCCTAACATACCTAGAGAAATCATCAATAAAGGTCACCATTTAGTTTATTCAAGCAATTGATGATTGTTTTACCGGTCCAAACACATACTAATAAACTAATTGTAGTGGTTCATCAGCTTTAAATTTGGATTTTCCAAACGACAGCTGGTGAGCTTTACCTTACTGACATCCATCACAAACAACATCTTGTTTTACTTAAAGTTGGGGAAGACCCTTGACCATTGAATTCTTCATTATCACAGTTAGCTTGGAGTACCTCAGATGAGCCAATCTCATGTGCCACAAATTTGAAGTGTCATTATTTTTTGTTGTCTCTACATATGAAGACTTTACGGACATCAATTTACTTGGACTACCTCAGATGACCCAATCTCATGTGCCACAAATTTGCAGTGACATAATTTTTTTCCTCTCTACATATGCAAGCTCTACGGACATCACATCAATTGATTCTAATCTCCTCCCTTTCATAATTGGCTTTTCCAGGTTCTTGAGATCTTGATATATCCTCATGTCATTAGGACCAAATAGAACATAGTTTCCACATTTTGTTTATTATGACATTGAAAGCAAGTTTTTCTTCATACTAGGAACATGGTAGTTATTTTCAAGTAACATCTGGTTGGACCCTTGTCGAAGAGAAACTATCATCTTACCAATATGAGATATTAGTAGTCTTGAATTGTTGGTTGTCACCACAACTCAACTACCCTTATACATGGATGGGTTCTGCAACTTTGGCTTATCGCCTGTCATAGGATTTGCACAACCCAAATAAATGATCCATTCATTCTCATGATAAATTGATTTAGATGTTGTCATTGTAAGTACTAAATGCTTCTCTTTAATAGCAAAAAAGGCTTCAGCATCACCTACACTATTCTCCTTTGGATTTGAGGTAGCTGTTTTACTTTCCACTAGATGTTTCTTAAACCAATAGTTCTTTTCCATATGACCCTTCTTCCCACAATTGTAACACTTCCCAACGAATCATTTATCGTTCCTTTGATTCTTTGGAACTCCCTTTGACCAAAATTTTTCATTATTTTAAAACTTTCTTTTTAGACCAACTAACATCTTGATGTTTGATGTTCCTACTTCTGTTGGTGTAGAGGGTTTCTTCCTCATTCTTCAGCGACAGTCCAGCCATTTGCTTTGCCATGGCTTCTTTACCAGCTAGAATATTTTCAAATTCCACAAGTGATGGTTGTGTTAGCCGTCCCTGTATAACACTATCGAATCCTCTGAATTTAGGTTTCAAACCATGAATAATAATTCGCTTTACCCTAGTTTCTCCAATTGGTGCAGTAGGATCCAATTCTTAAATTGCAGGACATATGTTTTTTATTCTGTGGAAGTGTTGTGAAACCGTTAAATCACGTTGATCTGATGATAACATTTTGTTCTTCAAAAGTTGCAGTCTTGCATCATTCTTCTTTGAGAAAAGTACAACAAGTAGGTCCCATGCTTCTTTTGGTGATTTAGCATCACAGACATGTTCCAACACATCCTCATCGATTGTTGTTTTCAGCGCAAACATCGTTCTGCCTACTTTGATCTTCCACTTTCTCATTGTTCCATTTTCATCCTCTGCCTCTGGTTGTGCAACTTCGCTTCCATTGACAACTTCCTAGAGATCTTGAGCTTGCATATAGGACAGTATACAAGTTTCCTATGTTTTATAATTCTGATTATTGAGCTTTTTGATTCCCCCAACTACTTGAAGGTCATTCATTCTGCTGGCTCTGAAACCAAATATTGAACTTAACACGATGTTAATCTCAGAAACCACAAGACAAATAACATGGAAAGAAAGGAAGAGAAAAGAAATTTGAAAAAAGCATGCAGAGAAATTTCTGAGTTTATTACTAAATTCTAAGTAACCTAATATAGCCTTACATAATTTGTGGAATCCTAACCCCACTAAAAAACTGATTGGTTTCAGTAAACCAATTTCCCTAAACTCTAGGAAAAGAAATTTGCAATACTACAAACTAGAAAAAGCAATCATGTGCTAACAAAAACATATAATAATAACTAACTATAAAATAGCTACACATACTAAGTAAGACTAGAAAAATAAGTTGATGTTGCACGACTTTAACAGACTGGACCCTACAGTCCATAGCAAAATAAGATTGCTGAGTAGAATAATCGAACTGTATTGGAGATGGCCAGGACAATGCCAAAGAGTAAATATCTTCCAAATTTGTTTTAGCCTAAGAATGTTCATTCTTGTGTTTATCTGCTTAACATTTTTTCTGAACAAAGCATTCATGGGTCGCATACTGCAGTTTTTCTACTTAAAATCTATCTGAACAAAGAATTCATGGGTCGGATACCTTTTGAAATCATGAAAGGTAAAAAGTCGTGGGTAAGTCATTTGAGAATTTTTGTTGTATTGCATGTGCTCTAAGAAATTTTTGACATCATAAAAAACTAAATGAAAAGTCTAAAAAATGCATCTTTTTGGATATTTCCCTGAATTTATGGTTTTTAGATTGTATAATACCACGCATGGTAAGGTGATTATAGGGAGAGACATTGTATTTGATGAAAACACTTACTCGAAATGGGACAACAAAAATAAAAGTTGACAAGTTACAATGGGAGATTAAGTCTTTCCTAGTGAAGAAGTTAGTCAATCTCTTGCTTATAGTGAGTCTCTTACTAATACAACAATCCCCTCTTTAGGAAACTCCAGCGACACAAGTCTAAGATGTTGCAGCCCAATATTGATGGTCCCTAACTCAGAAGGTTCCAGTGAAACTCCTCCACAGAAGTTTAGATCAATTTCAGATATTTAAGAAACATCGACCTTTGCTCTATTTGGTGCAGACCCAACTAGCTTTCGGGAAGCTTCAAAAAAATGGAACGTAGGTGGGCAATGGAAGAAGAGCTTATGGCAATAAGGAAGAGTGGGACATGGGATTTGGTGGACCTTCCAGATGCAAAAATGTTATCAGAGTAAACTGGGTGTTAAAGACAAAGTACCATGTTGATGGAAATGTTTAGAACACAAGGCCAGATTGGTCACAAAAGGATATCCGAGCAATAGGGTATTGACTTTGACATAACTTTCTCTCTAGTATCTCTCTTAGAAATAGTAAGAATCCTTTGAGCTTTGGAAGTACAATAAAAGTGAAAGGTTTATCAGTTTGATGTTAAGTATGAATTCCTTAATGGTGATTTTGAATAAGGATTGTATGTAACACATCAAGATGGTTATGTGGAAAAAGGAAAGGAGAACAAAGTATACATGTTGAGGAAATCACTCTATGGGTTAAAACAAGCTCCTCGTGCATGGTACAACAAATCACATTTCTGAGAAAATGGTTTTAAACGAAGTCAGAACTAGACAACTTTATATGTGAAAAAATATGAAAAAATGATCTATTGTTAGTGTGTCTGTATGTTGATGATATGGGTTCATCTTACTCTCATTTATGTGATTTTAAATCTTCTATGATGAGAACATGTGAAATGAAGGATTTGGGAGTGTACGTTGCATTATTTGCTTGGACTTGAAGTGAAGCAGGAAGAAGAAGTAATATTCATATCTCAAAGGAAGTATTCCACCAATCTTCTCAAAAGATTTAACATGCTTAACCGAATAACAATGGAATCTCCTACGAATGTAAATGAGAAGCTGCAACTTGACGGTATCGAAAAAGCATAAGGAAGTTATTTTAGAAGTTTAATTGGAGTCTTAATTTATTTGACGTAAACTCGTCCTGAAATATCATTTTATGTTTGAATGATTTCATGGTTTATCCATAGGCCTTCGAAGCATTATCTTGGAGAAGCTAAAAGAGTCTTGCTCTATGTTGCTGGAATTACGGGATATAGACTATGGTACTTTTGAAGTTTTAATTTTAATCTCTATGATTTTTCAGATAGTGACTAGGAAGGGAATGTGAATGATAGAAAGAGTATTTCTGGAAATCTTTTAACTCTTGTTTCTGCAGCTATTACTTGGAGCTCAGAGAACAATCAACAACAGCGTTGTCTTCTTCAAAGGTTGAATATTTTGCAGTAGCATCTTCAACATGTCAAGTGTTGTGGCTGAGCAAATTACTTGCTGATCTTCATCATGAAAAAAAAAAGGAGCAGAAAATTTTTTGTGATAATTTATTAGCAATTGCAATGGTGAAAAATCATGTTTGTCATGGAAGATAAAAGCACATATATATTCGGCATCGTTTCATCTGTGACCTGGTTCAGAAGTGGTGATTGAGTTGATGAGTTGTAGCACAGAAGAACAGGTAGCACATATTCTTACTAAAGCATTTCCTCAGGCAAAGCACAATTACATTATGTTATGCCTTGGAGTATTTGATTTTGATTCAAGGGGGAGTGTTGAGAATTTATTAAACAAAGATCTATGTTACTGATTATTTACTGTGAGTTTAAATAAGTATTTTACTAAAATTGAAAGACTCTTTATTTGGTTACTATTTTTCTGGAACTTTCCTAGTTTCTAGTCAAGTGGAAGTCATGGAGAGATATTATCTTCCTGACTTTGTAAGCCTATAAAGGCTGATTTCTCCAGTTAATAAAGAAGGCACTTCTACAATGTTTTTCTTGCATCTTGTTTGTGCATCTCTAAGTTTTGTAGTTATTCTCTTTTTTTCCTACAGCAACACACACACCAGATTCAATTCTCAACAAAAACAATCATAAATAAGTTCAAAGTAATCAACAATAAGTAGAAAATAATTTAATGGTACTCAAAGACATTTCAAAAGCAAACTTCAACAAAAAATTATTTGAGCTATATTGAGTGAGCAAGATTACAATGTAACTAATGCTAATACTAGAAATCAATATTAATTAGATAGTCACAAAGTTCATTAGCTCAGGAAGGAAGTCTCCAATTACCCGTAAAAATAATCATCATTTCATTTATTCGAGACCTCCATACCCATTACCCCTTATGTAGACTAATCATAATCCAAACCTAGCAAATTATGGATTTGTCCTCCATTAAAGTCTTTGAAAAATCACAAATTGCTCTCCTATGCTCCCTAAATCGTGAGTTAAATAATAAATCAAACTTAAAAGCAGGAGTGGCAAATGAGCGAGTCGAGTCGAATATGAGTTGATAAAAAATTAATTAAATAAAAATAGATATGTTACCCGACATGATTCATATTTTAAATGGGTAAAACGAGTTCACCTAATGGATAATACCGATAACCATATTACCCATATTATATTAGATATCTTGTTAAATGCTTTAAAAAGAAAAAAATATTATCAATTAACTCCACAAGTACCAGCCCCCACCCTCACCATCAACCCCCAAAACAATCTCCCAAGAAAATGTAAAAAAAAAGAAAAAATCCACCCACCCACACCTGTTACCAGCCCCTCTCCCCCCCAAACACACACCATCACAAAAAAAAAACATTTTGTTTCAAAAAAATTAATAATTATTTTTATTTTTTAAAAAAAATTACCACCCAACACCCTGGCCCCTACCGCCCCCACACCCACTACCAGCCCCCAACACTACCCCCTACCAGCCCCCCACCCACACACACATCCAAAAAAATCATTAATTTTTTTAAAAAAATAACTTCATCAATTTTGTTAAAAAAATATCTCATTAAATTTTTTTAAAGAATTACCAGACACGCCCCTACCCCCTACCCCTACCAGCCCCCCGCGCCCCCTCAACACTCCATCCCCAAAAAAATTAATTTTTTTTATTTTTTCATTCATATTTTTTAAAACAAATTTAGAAAAAAATTACTACCCCACCCTCTTACCACCTACCAGCCCCCCCAACCCCAACCCCCACCCTAGACCTACCACCCCTATCCCAAATTGAATGATTTTTTTATTTGTTTTTACACATTTTATCCATTTAACTACCCATTTTAAATGGATAATATGGATATTACTCATTTGTACCCATTTTGAAATGAGTTTTATACTGAATTCATTTAATATGAGTAATATGAATGGATACCCATATTAGCATACCCATTTTGTCACCCTTACTTACTAGTGAATACTATTTCAGCAAAAACAATTTTGCAAAATCTGTCACGGATGTGAACTCGTTGGATAGAAAATAATGTTCCATAGAGGTTGAAGTAATTTGAGTGGATAGACTTCACCATAATAGAATTTTCCTCGTTGCTGCAACAACACAAAATCCTCAGTAGTGCGAGCTTTATGGATGCACACATGCAACCCTCAATCGCAAGTGTAGACCAAAGCTCGTAGGTGCAATTTCACCCAAAAATCAACCCATAAAATCATTCAGAACATAATACAAACGAACCTCACATGCAACTTGACTAAAACCCCCATTCTGGACATGTTACAATCATTGACACATGTTGTCTATTGAATGTTGACCAATCTCAACTTTAAGCTTTTTAAACCTCAATTTTCCACCCTGTATCTTCAAATACTCTTGAATTGTTTGAGACACAAACTAATTATTAAAGATGAATTTATGAAGATATATATGCATGTTTCTGTATGAAATTGATGAAAATGATTTAAAGTTTCTTTGAGAGTAAAACATCAATGTTGTTGTTATTGTTACCGTGAGAAGATTTCACACAAACATGATTTAAAAGAATTTTCTCACATAAAGGGTGCATAAGGTTAAGAGGTTTTCTTACATGAGATGAATCAAGATTAAGGAGCATTCTAATGAATTCTAGATTGGATTGGCTACTTGATGTGTCTTTCATGGATGATAAGATAAGCGACAATCACCCAAGTCCCTTAATGATAAGCCAAGTTAAGACTAATGACATTTCCGGTGGATTTATGCTTAGCACCGAGTGGACAAGTGGTGCATGTCCCATAGCTATGTTCCACCGTAGGTTTGTGTTACATAGACATTAGCTAGTTGATCCACTAAAGCTAAAAGTTCATGGTTCTTACCTTGACAAGTAAGGACATCTCTTTTTGGTGTGGGATAGACACTGGATTCCATTTTATAGCTCATATGGACAATATGTTTGTTAATGGCTACTTCCAAAAATTATGAACTAAGATTACCTCTAGAAGTATCTCACATTTATTTTAAAGATGATTTGACTTACGTTGACCCTGATTACGATTATGTTTCTTAAACTTTTATCTTATGGATTAACTTAGCATTGAATGTCATGTAAATTGCTTTTTAGCATGATTTGATAACTCTAATGGATTACTATAATACCTAGTACATTCTATGTACTAACACACTATTTTCTACATTGTTTTCCCCAAATGGAGTGTTTGACACCCCTATTCCGCATACTCTTGGTTAGTTGATACCTTTACAGATCTTGACGATTTGTGATTCCTCGTGTTTCAAGGATCGAGACTCTTTGCTTTATTTCTTTTCTTTCGGATGTTGTATGTGATGTATGGGCTACGTCCCAATCACTCTTTTTATGTAATAGTTGACTTGAAGCTTATGTTAAGACTTTTGCTACTATTTGTCAAACTCTTATTATATACATTAAGCTATCTTTTGAACTCTTTAAATTTTATTATCTAGTATAATGCATGCTATGTGACTTGTGTAAGGCTTCTTGTTGTCCAATAAGCCATTTTACTTTTTTTTTCTTTTAGGTTAATTATAGATACAAATTTCAAAAAAATAATAATAATTTTTAAAATTTTAAAATTATGGAATTTTGTGGTGCTGACACATATGAGTTTTTACTTCTCCAATTATATACAAATAAACATCTATACAACGACCCACTCTTGTAATTTTATTGCTTCCACGTAGTTTTGTTTAATTATACTATTTGCTTACAATTTTCAATTTTGACTTGCCACGATTTAGAAAATTTTTATAATATTAATTATCAAAAGATATTTTTGATATTCTCCTATGGTTAGTCTACTTTTTTTTCCAAACAAATTATTTATTATTTATAATTAAATAATAAATAATGAACCTTTGTTTAGACCTCACTACTTTTTTTCCAAATAAAGTTGTGACTGTTATGAAGAGTTGTGACTTTTATGAAAATTGTGACTTTTATGAGAGGTTGTGACCTTTCCAAATGGTAGCCACTTTTTCAAGGATTTGTGACCTTTCCGATAAGGCACAATAAATATTTATTTACAATACCCTCTGTTATCTATAAATAAAGGGATTGCAGTCATTATTATTTGAAAATACTTTTTCCATTGGATAGGTGAATTCAATTACATTGATTAAGCTTCTTATGAAGTTTGTTTCATTCCTAAAAGTTTTCATCCTCCTATTTCATGGATCTTAATCTGTTAGACCCGCAATCTACTTGATCTAACTACGTGCAGACATGCCAAGGACTTGGGCATTGGTCTTGGCATGGATGATGGCAAAACAGTGCAACACAAGTTCAAGGTGCTTGGGTGTTGGCAAGGCAGCTTGAACGTGCATGGCTTACGTGCGGGCTAAGGGCGTTGGCAAGACAGCATGTTGGCTTGATGAAGCAAGGCTGTGAAGACTTGGCAAGGTCAAGGACAAAGGCAGTTCACCCGAAATTGCTGAAATAAAACTAAGTGTGGAAGACAGCTAAAATATTCTAAGTGTTGGAAGCTGGCAGGATTATTCTAAGTGTTGGAATGAAGCCTGAAATATTCTAAGTGTTAGAATATTAGTATTTCGTGTAGATAAGAATGTAATTTGAATTAGATTCTATCTGTTGAAAATATAGCTGTTGGAAAGTTAGTTTTGAACCCTGGGCTGACATGTATCGGACAGGTGTCATGTGTAACCGCCGCATGTAACTGCTTGTAACTGCCATTGTGCAGAATTTTGATTTAAGGTGGAAATTCGTCTAAGGCAAGAGACAAAGAGTTTTCTAGCCTTAGACTGATTTGTGAAGCCTTCCTTTGTATTAATTATTGATTAATAAAGGTTGGGACTTGTTCCTGTAAACGCTACCTGTTTATTGTTTGACATTGCTGTTTAAGTATTTCTATACTTAGTCAATTCTGTGGGTGTAAGTAGGCTGAAGTATTACAGACGCTGTAAGACTGCCTAGAGTGGTGTGCGAGAAAAATAAATCGACCCTCTTTCAATTGGTATCAGAGCAAAGTTAAACAATGGTGAAAAACGCAGAACTATGGGAGTTGGCACGAAAAATTTAATCCTTCGTCGGGTTTACTGAAGACATCTTGGAAGACCCTACGTTTGTGGATTTATTCACACAAATCATTGAGTTGAGAGTGGACACTGAGAAAGTTCAGGGAGAAATTGGTGGATATCGACAAAATGTTGATAACCACATCACTGAAATCTTGGACTTTCGTACCACAACTACACAGAAACTGGAGGGACTGCAGAAGGAAAATGAGAACCTTCGTGCAGAACTCGTTGTTTTGTGTCGGGCTATGGCCACGTTGAGTTCAACTCGTGTTGAATCGTCTAAGGTAAAGATTCCAGAACCTAAGGCCTTTAGTGGCGCAAGGAGTGCTAAAGAATTGGAAAATTTCATCTGGGACATGGAGCAGTATTTTACCGTTGCAAGGGTGCCGGACGCTGATAAGTTGAACATTACCACAATGTACTTGTCAGGTGATGCGAAACTTTGGTGGAGGACTTGTAATGCAGACGACGTAAGTGCTGGTCGTCCTAGAATTGATACATGGGATAAGCTAATCAAAGAAATGCGTGATCAATTTCTTCCTAGCAATGCATCTTGGCTTGCAAGGGATAAATTGAAAAGGTTAAGGCAGACAGGTTCAGTGAGGGAATATATAAAAGAATTTACCTCTGTGATGTTAGACATACAAAATATGTCTGATGAGGACAAACTTCACAATTTCATTTCGGGCATGCAAGGTTGGGCTCAGAACGAACTACGGAGGAAGAATGTTAAAGATCTGCCCGGGGCTATTGTTGCTGCCGATTCGCTAGTGGATTTTCGGACGACTCGTCCTTCGACAGACGTCCCCTCCACTTCAAAAACTAAGAAAAAGAATGAGAATAAAGGGGAATGGATAAAGGAAAGTCGTAAAGACAATACAAATGATAAAGGAAAGGCACAAATGAAGGATGGGAAAGACAGGCCAAAGAATAAAGATGGAAATTCGAAGGGCTGTTGGACTTGTGGTGGTCCTCATTTGGCCAAATCTTGTCCATACCGGGAAAAAGTGAATGTTTTGCTTGCTGGTAATGTGAATCAAAGGGAGGAGGATGAAGAAATCGTGGCTGCAATGGCAAACCCATTGGGATTGTCCTTCAATCACATTATGGGGATCAATAATGTTGGAGAGATCTCTAGCACTTCGAATCCTCATGCTTCCTTAATTCATATAGAAATGAAAGTGAAGGAACAATGTGTGATGGCAATGGTTGATACAGGGGCCACACACACGTTTGTAGATGTGAAGATTGCTACAAAATTGGGGCTGAAGTTGTCTAAAAGCCCTTCCTACGTCAAAACAGTCAATGCTAAGGCACAAGCCATTGTGGGCATGGCTTATGGTGTGTCTATGTCAACTGGAAGTTGGGTGGGAAAACATAATTTGATGGTGATGCCGCTTGGTGACTTCGAAATCATACTTGGGATTGATTTCCTAAGAAAATTCCAGTTTGTTCCGTTTCTTCATTTAGATGGAGTGATGGTCATGAATGGAAACAATGCTGGTTTTTTCAAAGGTGTTCATCCGTTTGGGAACATTAATAAAGTTGCAAAGAAGAAAGACAAGGAAATGTTGTTGTCTGCTATGTCAATCGACAAAGGGCTGAAGAAAGGTGAAGACACCATACTTGCTGCCTTGGTCGAAGTGAAACCTGATGTGAAGATGGAAGTGCCTGATTGTGTTGCTGAATTTCTTAAACATTATGCTGATGTTATGCCACCTGAATTACCAAAGAAATTACCACCAAGGAGGGATATTGATCACAAGATTGAGTTGCTACCTGGTACGATTGCCCCTGCACAGGCTCCTTATCGTATGGCTCCTAAAGAATTGGTTGAACTACGCAAACAATTGAATGAATTGCTAGATGCTGGATTAATTCAGCCGTCTAAGGCTCCATATGGTGCTCCTGTTCTATTTCAAAAGAAACAGGATGGAACAATAAGAATGTGTGTAGACTACCGGGCGCTGAATAAGGAAACTATAAAGAACAAATATCCGGTTCCGTTGGTACAAGATTTGATGGACAGGTTAAGCAAGGCATGCTGGTTCACAAAACTGGATCTGAGGGCAGGTTATTGGCAGGTTAGAATAGCAGAGGGTGATGAACCAAAGTCAACATGTGTAACTAGATATGGTTCCTATGAATTTCTTGTAATGCCGTTTGGGTTGACTAATGCCCCGGCAACGTTTTGCAACTTAATGAACAATGTACTGTTTGACTATCTTGATGACTTTGTTGTTGTTTACTTAGATGATATAGTCATTTATAGTCGAACGTTGGAAGAACATGTCAATCACCTAAGTTTGGTTTTGTCTCAATTGAGGAAATACACGCTTTATGTCAAGATGGAAAAGTGTGAATTTGCTCAACAAGAGATAAAGTTTTTGGGGCATCTTGTTAGTAGGAACCAAGTTCGAATGGATCCTAAGAAAGTGCAAGCCATTGTTGATTGGCAGGCACCTCGTCATGTGAAGGATTTGAGGTCGTTTCTTGGCTTGGCTAACTATTACAGGAAGTTTATTGCTGGTTACTCAAAGAAGGCAGCGGCTTTGACAGATTTGTTAAAGAAGGATACAAAGTGGGTTTGGTCTGAACGGTGTGATGAAGCTTTTCAGAATCTAAAGAATGCTATCGCATCAGAACCTATACTCAAATTGCCTGATTTCGAGTTACCATTTGAAGTGCACACCGATGCGTCAGACAAAGCGATTGGTGGTGTATTAGTGCAAGGAGGTCATCCAGTGGCCTTTGAAAGTAGAAAATTGAATGATGCTGAACAGAGATACTCAACACATGAAAAAGAAATGGTTGCGGTGGTATACTGTTTGCAGGTTTGGAGAGTCTATCTCTTAGGTACTCGATTTGTGGTAAGAACTGATAATGTAGCAAATACATTTTTCAAGACACAGAAAAAGTTGAGTCCTAAACAAGCAAAAGTTGAGTCCTAAACAAGCACGGTGGCAAGAATTCCTGGCAGAATATGACTTCATGTGGGAACATAAACCAGGAAAACACAACCAAGTTGCGGATGCGCTGAGTAGGAAAGAAGTGTTTGTTGCAGTATATTCAATTTCAAAACTGGAAACTGATTTCTATGATAGAATCAGGTTATGTGCTGCAAATGATTCGTTATATGTTAAATGGATGGGTCAGGTGCAGGAGGGCACAATGAGACGGTATTGGATCGAGGACGATCTGCTCTATTTTAAAGGGGGGAGAATTGTTGTACCAAATCAGGGTGGGTTGCGCAAAGACTTGATGAAAGAAGCGCATGACTCTGATTTGGCTGGACATCCAGGTGTTGAAAGGATGTTAGCCTTACTGTCTCGTGTGTATTTTTGGCCGAAAATGGAAGACGATATAGAGGCATACGTTAAGACTTGTCATGTTTGTCAAGTCGACAAGACGGAACGTAAGAAGGAAGCAGGTTTGCTGCAACCTTTGCCTATTCCTGAAAGGCCATGGCTATCGGTAAGCATGGATTTCATTTCTGGATTTCCTAAAGTAGATGGCAAAGCATCTATCATGGTGGTAGTTGACAGGTTTTCAAAATATTCTGTTTTTATTGCTGCTCCTGAGTTATGCTCATCTGAAGTTGCTGCTGAGTTATTCTATAAACATGTGGTTAAATACTTCGGTGTTCCGGCTGACATTGTGAGTGATAGAGACACAAGGTTCACGGGTAGATTTTGGACAGCATTGTTCAATATGATGGGAACTGAATTAAAATTTTCTACTGCAAATCACCCACAAACAGATGGACAGACGGAAAGAATTAATCATTTGTTGGAAGAGTACTTGAGGCACTATGTGACTGCAAGTCAACGGAATTGGGTGGCATTGTTAGACACTGCGCAGTTTTGCTATAATCTGCACAAGTCGTCTGCAACAGAAATGAGTCCTTTTGAAATCGTCTTAGGCAAACAGCCTATGACGCCATTAGATGTTGCTAAATCTAAAAATCAGGGAAAGTGTCCAGCAGCATACAGAGTTGCAAGGGACAGACTTGAAATATTATCTGAGGCACAAGATAGCTTGCGCAAGGCTCAGCAGCGCATGAAGAAGTATGCTGACCAACATCGTCGCTCAGTTGAGTTCAATGTGGGTGACAAGGTGTTGCTGAAACTTACCCCACAAATCTGGAAACAGATTGTAAGTAAGACAAGACATCGGGGTTTGATACCTAAGTATGACGGTCTATTCGAAGTGGTAAAACGAGTGGGCGAAGTTGCTTATAGGTTGAAGCTGCCAGAAAGGTTGAAAATTAACCCCACTTTCCATGTGAGTTTCTTGAAACCTTACTTTGCAGATGAAGATGATCCGGACAGGAACAGATCAAAGAGGGCTCCTCCATCAGTACCTACACAGTATGATGCTGAAATTGAGAAGATCCTTGATCACCGGGTTTTGGGCACAAGTAAGAAGAATACTAAGACTGAGTTCTTGGTTCATTGGAAAGGCAAGAGTGCAGCAGACGCTGTTTGGGAGAAAGCAAAAGACCTATGGCAGTTTGATGCTCAAATCGATGACTATCTCAAAATAGTCTCGATGAGGACATCGAGTTCAAGTGGTGCGGGTGGTCGGTTAGACCCGCAATCTACTTGGTCTAACTACGTGCAGACATGCCAAGGACTTGGGCATTGGTCTTGGCATGGATGATGGCAAAACAGTGCAACACAAGTTCAAGGTGCTTGGGTGTTGGCAAGGCAGCTTGAACGTGCATGGCTTACGTGCGGGCTAAGGGCGCTGGCAAGACAACATGTTGGCTTGATGAAGCAAGGCTGTGAAGACTTGGCAAGGTCAAGGACAAAGGCAGTTCACCCGAAATTGCTGAAATACAACTAAGTGTGGAAGACAGCTAAAATATTCTAAGTGTTGGAAGCTGGCAGGATTATTCTAAGTGTTGGAATGAAGCCTAAAATATTCTAAGTGTTAGAATATTAGTATTTCGTGTAGATAGAATGTAATTTGAATTAGATTCTATCTGTTGGAAATATAGCTGTTGGAAAGTTAGTTTTGAACCCTGGGCTGACATGTGTCGGACAGGTGTCATGTGTAACCGCCGCATGTAACTGCTTGTAACTGCCATTGTGCAGAATTTTGATTTAAGGTGGAAATTCGTCTAAGGCAAGAGACAGAGAGTTTTCTAGCCTTAGACTGATTTGTGAAGCCTTCCTTTGTATTAATTATTGATTAATAAAGGTTGGGACTTGTTCCTGTAAACGTTGCCTGTTTATTGTTTGACATTGCTGTTTAAGTATTTCTATACCTAGTCAATTCTGTGGGTGTAAGTAGGCTGAAGTATTATAGACGCTGTAAGACTGCCTAGAGTGGTGTGCGAGAAAAATAAATCGACCCTCTTTCACTTAATCTTTACTATAAGTCGTAGTGATTAATGTAAGTATGACAACACTTTTTTCTATTTTGGTGAACTTTTTCTTTTAACTCTGTTAAAAGTTATACAGAAGATGATTGAAAATTGATCTTTTCTTTTGTCCCTTTTACGGGTTTCTTCATATAAACAAAGAAAATTGATTTCGATTGCAATGTCATGTTACTACTCTTGCACCTTTTATTTCACAACCCATAACTTTGTTGAAATGGTTGAATTTATTACATTTGGTTTTTAGTAAACAAAACTTTTATTTGTGCCACTATTTTTTTTTTGCTATATAGAGGAATCGAATAGAAATACATTAATAGAACTTCTTATGAACCTTTTTCATTCCTCATTTTCCATGAAACTTAATAATTTACTGTAGGTCATATTACTGAATAATCATATGTAAGTTTAATAAAATAGTCCAATCCCGTGCGAATCAGGAATAATTTACCCAGTATCTATCTATCTATCTATCTATGTGTGTGTGTGTGTGTATATATATATATATATATATATATATATATATATATATATATATATATATTCTAATTTTCGATAGAAAAGTTTTTATACAAACTAATTAATTTCTCCAGCAACACCGACAACCGATTTTTTCTGATGCAACATTCGATGTTGATTCAATAAATGTTTATCAATTGCCTATGTCTCTCTACTTTTGACTAGCAGATGTCAACCATGGCCCCCTAGGAATGATTGAGGTTTGTGATATGAAGACTCACACTAGGTTCACGGATCATCTTACAAAAAATTCTAAAAATTGTCAAACTGAGTCTTCTCGAAATGAAAATGTTTTATTCCTCATTTTTTTGCTAAGACAAGCCTAGATCCCACATCCGAAATAGAAATTTTATATAACAGCGCCTCAAATGTTTTTTAGAGGCCCATGGTTGACGTTTGCTATTCGAAGTTGCAAAAGAGTGCAATTGAGGACCATTTGTTGAATCAACGTGTGATGTTTGTTGAAGAGAAAATCAACCAATGTTTATGTCGATGTGGAATATGTTAATTGATAGTAGAACTCTATTGTTTTTCTTTAATCGAAACATTCTAGAATTTACTATTTCTTTGTGCCGCTATCCCTTCGCTTGTAGAAACGTCGTAGACATTGGATTTTTGTTGGAATCTACAAGCCATGTTCAATTACAGTTGGCACTATACAAGTGTTCATTTTCAATTAGAATTCTTGGAAGATACTAATCCCCAAACTCTAGTTTACACCGATATAAATGGTACTATATTCCATTTAAAAGACATCTCAAATATTACACAAAGGCACTTGAACTTAAGAACTCAGAATTAACTCATATCAAGAATACTCAAATCTAGGGATATTAAACCTATAGATTACTCATTTACTAATTTGAAAGTATATGTAGGGAGTGAGGATGAACTAGTCCAACACTATGATAGTCTTACATACCTGGAAGAACAAGGTTCTTGAAGAATATTTAATAAGAACTTGATTAGAAGCGTTGGAATCCTAGCTCGAAGGAGAAAAATCATGAAAATTTTTCTTGAGATTTCTTGAATTAGATTCTTGAAATTATGATTCTCATTAATGATTCATAATTGTATGAAGAAAATTGAGTTGGAAAGAATAAAATTCTTGAAGAAAGACTTACTTCGGAGAAGAATTTTTAAAATAATTGAAATAATCTTGAATGAAGTATTCTACTTTGATTTTCCCCTTAGAATTTTGTCTTAGGGTTCGAGAGATAAGAGATTAGGCGATTAAGAGATAAAAATCTGATTTTTTTTTATCTTTAATTAGTCAAGAAAATAGTTTAGGTTTTCCTTAAAAGTAAAAAGACAAAACCAGCCATTTTTAATGATTTTTTCGTCAACTAATTCATCAAGATTACTAAAATGGTCATAACTTTTTACTTGAAATTAGGATTGACACAAAATTGGTGGAATTAGAAAGAAATTGAAATACCTCTAATTTAATAGGTTACGGTTCATGTAACTTTCATATTCTAAGAGATATCATCATTTGAAGTTGAGCCAAGTAGAGTCTTACATAAAAAAAATAATTGGTAAGGGAACTTTCAACTCAACTGTTTGCTATGAGATTTTACTGACCTTAATTCATCAAGTTCATTCACACACTAAATAATTGACCATAATACCTAAAAAAATTAAGAGTCTCTTAGTACGAAGTTATACACAATTCAAGAATGACATAACATGTCTTGTTTGAGGTGTTTAGAATAAATATGATCTAGTTAAAGTGTTACGAAAAAATTGATACCGACTTTAAGAGATTGATGATGGATTTCGCCTTAATTGAAAATAAAAAATGATTGGATTTTTGGTTACTTACAAATATATATAGGCAACCAAAATTATTTTCAATTAAATGATCATATGTATATCTAATGTATCGATATTGTATAATTATATATATATATATATATATATATATATATATATATATATATATATCGATACTATTAGTGAATGAATGTTGAATATCAACTTGCTGATGTGACATGTTTCAATAATAGTATCTCTGTTTATCTATATTTTAAGAATTTTCAATATTTAATTTCATTACCTGTTCAAAAATATGTCTTAAAAAAATATTCTCTACCCTCATTATGAGCCATTATAACATTTATTTATTCCAAAAGTAATGATATAATGACTATAAATGTATACAATAACTAAAATGGAAACATTAATTTTGCTTAGTTTAATTGGATTAAGTTACCTCAAAATCGACAATAACTAAAATTAACCAAAAAATAATGTTAATTTGAGTATAGCATTAACTTAAAAAGGAACACGAATTTTGCTTAATTTAATTTAATTACTACTAGAATTGGAGGTCAATAAAACTCACCAAAAAGGAACATTAATTTGATTAGCTGTAACTTTTCTTATGCCAAAATAAATAATGACAAAAAATTAGCACTAATTAAGAGATTTTAATTTTTCTTAATTTTCTTCCTTCCCGTTATTCTCATCAACTATTTATTTGTTTTCAATTATATTAATTACTATAAATTAATCTTTGTGTAATTATATTTTAAATAAATTTTGTGTCTTTTAATATTCTATACTTTTGTACTATATATAGATTGAAGTGTTATTTTTTCTTCATGTAGTAGTTTGCTTACTATATTTCATTTTTTTTTAACTAGATTGTGTCTAACATATTTTTCTTTCTCTTTTTTTTTTCCAGAGTTGGTGATTATAATAGACATGAATTGATGATAAGGACTAAGATTTGAAGAATGTGGAATGCAATTTATTTAAAGACAAAAGCTGTATTGATTTATAAATTTTCACTTTTCACATATGAAACTAAGATGACACTAATTAAATTCTTTTTTATATGTTCAATATCTTATTTGACTTCTTGATCATCTTAATTCTCATAATGTATTGAGAAATTATGTATATTGACTTTTTTTTTGGACAGATTGTGTTTGACAAGTGGACTAACCTATGTGGAACACAAAGTCATCCATCAGACAACTAAAGAACAAATTGAGATTATTAATGAGAAAATTTGTGGGAGAAAATAGAAATTTTCGGAGTTCAAAGTTTATCTCGATAGTGATTATAAATTATTACAATATTTTGTTACATTAGATGTTTGTATGACAATTATAGGCCTCTTACGTTGTAAAGGTATTCCTATATTAATTCTCTTTATTGTTACCATAGAAGTGTACTAAATGAGTTTAGAAAGCATAATTATGCAAAATTTTCATAGAGCAATGAGTAGATATAATTGTTTACACAGCTATATTATTGTACATTCATCATTTTTTTGAAGAAAAAAATTGTTCTCTTTTGAATATATAGTATCAAAGCCTTTATCAAATAAGCACTTCACGTTGTTGAAAAATATGTTGTGTGTTTGTGTTTTTATGATTTTAGTTTCATTAGGTTTTATTTTATTTTTCTTCTATTTGAAATGCAAATTTTTAAATGTGGTTCATATAACACCAATAAAATATTATTATTGTTTTCTTAAAATAAATATAACAAAACTAAATTTATATCCAATGTATGAATCTATAAAAATACTATTTTCATTTTATTGATTTTTAATAAATCGTGCAAAGCGTGGTCAAATTCGCTAGTTTATTATGAAACAGTAAATAATTACTCATAAAAAAATCGAAAAGTGGATTTCAAAAAAAAGTAGAGAAAATGATCAAATTTCACCCTAACCCGTATTCATATTTCCAACTACACACCAATTTATGGGGATCACCTCTTGAATAGTTTAGAATTGAAATTATTATCTCCCCAAATGCTTACCTTGCAAAGTAAGTGTATTTGAGTGAAGACCAAAAAGCAAATATGAAAATATTAATTCTAATATTTTAAAAAATATATGTATTTTTTTCCTGATTATTTTTATATCTTTTAATTTGTTTTCTTCTTTCTAGTATCTTAAACAACATAAATGGCAACATCCAAATTTCATCATCATTCACTATTTTTAAATAAGCATCATCACTACGTCAACCGATACACCACAAATCATATATAACAATTTTATCCACCACTCTCCACAATCAAGAATTATGTACATAAAATCTTTCAAATCAAAGAAAAATTAGGCTTGAATAAGGTTACCCAACTGATTTTCTTCAATAAAATTTGAATACTAAGAAATTTTTTGAAACTATATTCAATACTCAGCAGACTCATAGAAATTTTCCTCAACTGATTTCAGTAACTGTCACATTTCTGCAAATCTAAAATATGTATCACCGGTTCTTCATCTACATCATCCCATTGCTCTGAGAATTTGATGTAAAACCACTATAATTTTTACAAAAAATCAACCTAAATTTTAGATATAAGCTTATCTCGATGTTTTAATTTTTTTGATATATTACCCACTCAAAGTGAAGCTCATTTGTATAAAGTCGAATTTTGAAATCAGGCTTTTGAAATATATGTAATGTAGGTTTCAAGTTCGTCCTTAACATTTTAAACTATGAGTTGAACTTTTCAGCCATACACAACTCTTCCAACCATCAAAGAAAGCTGCTTCCAATCACGAATACAGATCCAATATATTTCATATGGAAGTCATGTTGGATCTATAGCAAGAGTTATGGAAAATGGACGGAAGATGAAGAGAGGAACTTGAAAAGGTTCGAAATCTGAAGAGTTTTCTTATGCTTAAGTAAAAAAACATTTCTCCCTAATTGGTGGTGGCAGAAAAATAGAAGAGTTTAAATAGAGGAACACTTCCATTGATTGTTAAAAGGGTTGAAAAGAATGTCCCCCCATGGTGCCGTCATTGTCACTCACTTGGCGCGACCGTTCTTATATAAGTTTTTTTTATTAGAATTTCCCGCCGTTGAGATGACTGTTCTTAAATGTTGCAACTTTCCGGAACAACCATGACTGTTTAAAAAGTTGCAAACTTTCAAATGATTGTGTGGATTCTGAAAGGTTGCAATCTTTCATCATGAAATCCTCTGGCTATAAATACCAGTTAATCATCATACTTTTTACTTACGAAAATTTCAGATTTCTTCTTCTTCTTTTGCATAAAAATTATTCGTGTACTTTATTGCCGTTAAGTGGCTTGCTAACACCGGCATTTTGGGTATCAATACACTGGTAATTGAGATTATTCTATCCTGGTAGGACATATTCCAAATCAAACAGCGGATATTAGAATGGAATAATTTCCTTAATGGAACAATGTGCATTCAGTGGGCTCGATCTTTTTCTATTCCGTTTTTCCAAATTCTAGTATTTTTCTTTACATATTTTAGTAATTCATTAAATTAATTTTGTTCTTCTATTCTTCACAAATTCATTGAAAACTTTTGTAACTTAGTCTCTCCGCAAAGTTTTTGGTAATCAGTATTGTTGTTTAAAACACAAATTATAACTATCTTAAGAAAAATTTTACTTTTTTGTTTAATTTGTGTTTATGGTGGAGACGAAAACCTTTGTGGTTTTATACTCATGTTAAGTTTGCTGAGCCATTTGTATCAATTTATATAGCCATTTGTATCAATTTCTATTTGTTACAAATTCTGAAATGGAAACAATAATGTGACGGTAGTTATTGATGCACCAACCCAAACTGCTGTACCACTTGTGGAGAAACTAGGAAAATTCTTTGGTCTGAATTTAAAAAGATGGTAGCGACAAGTATTTTTCTAGCTTACAATTCTTAGTTTGTAGAAATTTACCAACGAAGAAACTCCAGTACTTGCTGCTGATATGTCAGATAGAGAAAAGTTTATAATTCTTGAAGCATGGACACATGCAGAATTCCTATGTAATGACACATTCGAAGTGCTTTAGAGGACGAATCGTATAACGTCTAAAGTTTAATTACAACTTCCAAGAATGTGATGGGATGGACTTCAGAAGAAATATAAGACAAAAAATGCATGCTTGAAAAAGTTTGTAATCGCAAAGTTTTTAGACTATAAAATGTAAGATAGTAAAATTGTTGGATCACAAGTGCATGAGCTTCAATTTATTTTTCATGAACTGATGGCTGAGGATATGGTAGTTAATGAAGCGTTTGAAGTGGCTGCAATAACTGAGAAGTTACCTCCTTCTGGAACGACTCAAGAATTATCTAAAGCACAAAGGTAAGGAAATGAAGCTTATTGATCTTGTGATTCGCCTCGAATTGAGGAAGATAATAAGACCACTAAAAACAAGTCTCGTATGAATTCGACAATATTCGAGTTCATATTTTTGAAAAAGCTCCTACCGAAGGCAAGAAGAAAAAAATATCCAATTGACAGAAGTCATATCATGCAAATAAGAAAAACAAGGGCAAATGTTACAACTGTGGTAAGACTGGTCACAAGTCCTATCGTGATCAAAGAAAGGACAAAGACAAAGACAAAGGAAAACTCAAGCAAACATCGCGGAAGTTATGGAAGATGCAGATGACATATGTGCAACAATCTAGGAGTGCAACTTAGTTTGAAATTCCAAGGAGTGGTTTCTTGACTCAGGCGCTACTCGACATATTTGCGCTGTGAAATAAGCCTTTGCAACGTACATCCCTGCAGAGTTTGATCAAGATTAGTCTATGGGGAACACAACAACAACAAGGATTGCAGGAAGGGGAAAAATAATGTAGAAAATGACATCTGGCAAAGTGTTGACTTTGAACAATGTTCTGCACGTTCCTACAATTAGGAAGAATTTAGTTTCTATTTCACTGTTCATTAAGAACGGGGTTAAGTTTATCTTAGTTAGCGACAAAGCTGTAATTAGTAATAATGAGATACTCTTAGGAAAGGGCTACTTCACTTGGATACTTAAAGTTTGTTAAACATCCTTATAGGTCTGTTGAAAGGAATTCAAAATCTTTAGACTTAATGGACACGTATGCATGTGACATGAAGTCGACAGCATATAAAGGTGGGAAAATGTATTTTATAACCTGTATTGATGGTTGCATTCAATTTTATGTATATTTGCTTAACAGTACGAATGAAGCAATTGATTCATTTTAACAATACAAAAGTGAAGTAGAGAATCAATTGAATATAAAGATAAAAATAATTCGGAGTGATAGGAGAGGAGAATACGAATCTCCGTTTGCATAGATATATTTGGAATATAGTATTATTAATCAAACTATTGCACCCTATAAACAACAGTCAAATGGTTTGACAGAATGTAAGAACAAACCATTAAAGAAAATGATGAATGTCTTGATAATCAGTTCAATTTCACCACAAAACATTTGGGGGAAAGTCATCCTAACAGCTAATAAGATACTCAATAGGGTATCACATAGAAAAAAAACAATTTCGATATGAATTATTGAAAGTACAGAAATCCAACTTGAAAAATTTTAAAGAGTGGAGGTTTGAAGCCAAAGTAGAGGTTCATTTACTCAAAAGGGTGTAAATTGGGCCAAAAATAGTAGATTGTGTATTTATTGGATACGTTGTGAATAGTAAGGCATGCCGATTTTGTTTCAAAAATCTGATAATCATGGGATTCAAGTTAATACGATAATTGAGTCATATAACACTGAGTTTTTAACACATATATTCTTATAAAACTTAATGTGAGTCGATAAGTGAAAGACTTAAACGACCACGGGAAGAATCAACCAAAAATACACTACATAACGAGGATCGTAGGCGTAGTAATCACCAAAAGAAATTTACTTCTATTGGACCAAAATTTGTGACATTCTTACTTGAAAATGAGCTTCAAATATTTAAAACAACTATGTCTTTCGTCTGAGTCAACATATTGTAAAGAAGCAGTCAATAGTGAGATCGAATTGATTTTAAGTAACCATACTTGTGAATGAGTTGTTCTTACTCCATGAAATCAACCTTTAGGATCAAAGTGGATCTTTGAAAGGAAAATGAAAGCCGATGGGACTATTGACAAAAAAAAGTCTAGACTTGTAGTCAAAGAATATAAAAAAAGGAAGGGCTGAATTACTTTGATACATACTCTCCACTAACAAGGATAATATTAATTAGGATGTTGATAGCAATAGTGACATTGAATGATCCTAAAATCCACCAAATGAATATAAAGAAAATCTTTTTAATTAGAGAGTAGACGGAAGAAATTTGAATGGAACAACCTGAAGGATTTGTAGGTTGTGGTAAACAATAAAAAGTGTGCAAGCTTGTGAAGTCTCTTTATGGGATCAAGAAAGAACTAAAACAATGCCATGCTAAATTTGACCAAACAATGTTGACAAATAAATTCAAGATTAATGAATTTGATAACTGTGTTACATTAAGAACATTTTGAATCATGAAGTCATTGTTTGTGTATATGTTGATGACTTGCTTATAATGAGTAAAGATATTGATGATATAAATACTACTAAACGCATGATGTCCAGGAAGTTCAATATGAAGGAGTTAGAACTTGGTGTTTTGATCTTAGAAATCAGGATTCTCAAAACTCCTCAAGGACTAGTATTGTCTCAATCTCATTATATTGAAAGAGTACTGGATAAGTTCAAGTATTTGAATTTCAATGTTGTCAACACTCTAATTGTTTTGAGTTGTACATTTCAAAAGAATGAACCTGAAAGTGACTCTCAGTTGGAATATGCCAGAGTGTTGTGAATTTTAATGTACATCATGAGTTACACGCGACCAAATATAGTGTTTTCTATTAAAAAACAGTTTCGATTCACTAGTAATCCTATTCAAAATAACTTGATTGAAATGAAATGTGTGTTGGAATACATGCACAACACTATGATTTGCATTATAATAAATATCCTGTCGTGATTGAAGGATATAGTGATGCAAAGTGGATCATCGGGTCAAACAAAGTAAAACTCACAAGTGGTTATGTATTTACATTGGTGGATGGGTATTCTCTTTGAAATCATCCAGATAGACATGTATCGTTCGTTCTACAATGGAATCTGAATTCATTGCCTTAAATAAGGCCGTGAAGAAGCTAAATGGCTCCTAAATTTCTTAGAGTGTATTTCATTTTGTCCCAAGCCTGTGCTACATATATGCACACATTGTGATAATCAATCACCGATAGGTAGGGCAGGGAACACCATGTACAACGTAAAATCTCATTATGTACGACGGAGACATAACATTGTAAGGCAACTTCTCTCTTGTGAAATTATAACAATTGAGTATGTGAAGTCCAGTGATAATGTGTCAAATCCACTAACAAAATGCCAAGTGAGAGAGGTAGTTGAAAGATCATCTAAAAAAATGGATTTTGTGGCTCAGGACAAGTCAGCATGGTTGTAACTATATCTAGCAGATAGGAGATCCCGTGAGCTAGATTCAAGGATAAAAACAAATTTGTGTTTGACGGTTCGACATTCTCAACCAACTCGATCTATTCTCATTATGATTGATGAAGACAATATTTAGGAACAAGGTTAAGACATTAAGACATGAAATGAATTAATAAAGCTAAATGATTTTAATGATTTGATAAGTTTGACAGATTTTGACCAAATAATGTATCACGAGAATTTTATGTCAAAAGTTTGTTCTATACACACTCATGATATCAGGAAGTGTTCGGGCTAAAACAAATACAACCTTAAGAACGATAAATGATAAAGGGTTAATTGTGTGACATATGGTTGTCTCGGTATACACCAAATCTCGACTTTTCAAAGATATTGTATTTACCGATTGATTGAGTATACCCGACATATGTTCAGTACGGAAAATCGAAGGGGAAACCTACTTATCAAGATAAAATTTATCATTCCTTGTAAAGTACACACTCGTCCATGAATTTCTTATCTCATAATCACTCCCCATTCATGTAAGGGATTGCTGGGTATATCGAAAGAGTAAATGGCAAATGAAGGGAAGATGAAGAGATGAACTAGGAAAGTTGGGAAATTGAAAAACTTGGGAACTTGAAAAGTCATATTATACTTTTGAAAAAAGTCATTTCTCCCTCATTGGTCAAACGAAAGAAAATTAGAAGATTTTAAATAGAAAAAACTTTTATTAATTTTTAAGAGGGTTGGAAAGAAGGACCCCCTCGCTCCGTCGTCGCCGCTTGGCTCGCTTTCCGCTTTGTCTTTGTCTTTGGAAAATAATCGATCGAGAGATAAATTTTTGGACAATGTTTTGTTTTAATTATGTAGTTATTTATTTAAGTATTTAATTAAATTAAATTAAATGGACAAAACTTTTCAATTATTTAGTAAATTGACTGACCCCCGCGGTGACCCTTTTGATTTAAATTCTCTCTCATTTTATTTGAATTTCTCGCTTGTTACATCTCGGAAGTTCAATGACCTAGTATAAAGCCTCACTTGATTAAATATGCCTTAAAAACAATGTTTCTAATCTTTAAAAAAGTTAATGAACTTAATTAGGAAGTAATAAAATCAAAAGGTCAAGAAACGACCACGACGTCCGAAGACTAGTGAAATTGAACTAGTGTGCCTTCATGTGTTTCAAGGGGTATTTCGAGTCTTATAAAAGTTAAAATTGGTGAAAAGGTTTAGAATATACCTTAGAGTATGTTTAGGGTTAACATTTCTAGGTAAGACTCCCCAAGGACCACCCTAATGGTCCTTAAGGAGGACCTAACATTTAATCTCAAAAGCTGTTAAATTACAGTGTGCAACCAAGAGGGACCACGATGAGCCATCGTTTGAACGATGCTCCACCGTTGGGTATCGTTGTTCAACACTTAGAAACCTCACCAAAATGCTCCAAGAACCAGATTCTGAACTAAACCACGGATGAACAAGATCGATTGGACCTTTTTTCTACTGCTAAATTTTGGTTAAGTTAGGATTGAGTAGATAATTAGATATTTAATTAATAAATTAGTTAGGGACGGATTGAATTTTTTAGTTTATGACTATATAAGCCCCCTAAGTTAATAAACTAACCTAACACCTCATAATTAGTTAGTTACTTAATAATTTTTTAGGACAGTTTTTAATTAGTTAGTTTAGGACTATACAAGATCATCCTAGGGCTTAATGTCTCAAGTTTTACTCCATCATTCTTCAGAAACTGTCAAGGTATGGAGGATATTCACTCTTGTTACTTTTCCCCAAGAGGATCTTCAAAGTTGATTTTCAAAGATCTTAAATTTCCATGGTTTCATCCAATTTCATGGATTTACTTTCAATGTTGAATTGTATGGTTTAAATTCGATTATCTTGATGATTTTTACATATGAATATGTGTGTACTGAAGTATCCCTCAAATCTTTGCCCTAAATCTCTATAAAGATTCATTAACGCCTATGTTCCCCTAACCCTACTTTACAAATTTTGTTAATTATGATTGAGGGAGATTGGAAATGAACGTGTTCTTGTTAATTTACCATTATGTGATGATAATGTTTGAGTTAAGGGATAAATATGATGGAATTGAGGGTGACATCCTCGATGAAGTGCTGGGAAGCCATAGCTAAGACTTCTAAGATTATGGCTACTCTATTATGTTGATGTTGGCCTATAATTTATGTTGTTATTCAATTGAAGTGTAAATGATGATTCTTTGCATATATTTTTAGGGTTTGATTATGATGAATGTGATATTATGATAAGGTTAGATTATGGAGGACTAAAAGGAGTTTTCTTGTGCATCCCATTAATGTTGTTATGACGTAATGTTCTCACTTCTTGATTGTGTTTAGATGAAAGAAAGTTCAAATCTTAGAACCTAAAATCTATGAGCATGTTATACAAGGGGTTAGTCTCCTAATATAGATTGATATAATATAATGTTAAGGAAGATTCAAAATAACTTCAAAAAGGGAATATCTATCTTAGCACCGACTCAACTCAATAGTGAGAGGTGTCCCCTCCAATGAGAAAGGTAGGTTCACCTAAAGTCGCATGAGGTGGAAACTACAATTCTCATATTCATAAAGGGAATTTCTGGCAACAACCTCATAGTTGCTTAACTATGTGCCCCGTATAAAACTTAGATAGTGGATCCACCTAGACAATGTTGTGATGTTTATGTGATACATTGGAAAGTAAGATGCCCTCCTTTCAGTGTGAGGTTTTGACACAGAATCATATTTATCTCACATGGTCTATTGTTGGTTATAATGAAGTTCCCAAAAGTAAAATGAATGAATGAAAGTAAAAGATGCATAATAACAAGGTTGACTTGATAGGTATACTAGTTTAGGTAAGGGTATCAAACTTTTCATATATATTGTTCATGTAGACCTTGAGGGAACTCGGAGGGTAATATTTCTATATATTTATGTTATGAATGAAATTCATAGTGATTATTCTATATTATGTTGGTTTCATATAATATTGCATACATTTGATATGTATTTTGTTGGTTTAGGATGTTATATATGAGATCGTAGGTACTTGACATGAAACTATGATGTAAAGATAATGCTTATGATTTCTTTGTTAGTAGACTAAGTCTATGTGCAGTAATGGGGCTTTACATTGGCATTGCAGTAGTTAGCGTGGATTGGGATTGTGAGTAAGATATTGTGATATGTGATGGAATATGTTCTAAGCATGAATTGATGATTATGACTTCATTATAATGTGTTGTTGGACTTATATGTATGTTTGGAATGTGAATAAAGGTTTTTCAAAGTGACTTAGCATGTTTTGAAAAAAATGTCCTTTTTAGCATGTTTCTAAATATTTTAATTGCATATGTGTTCATACTTAGTACATGTGGTTAAGCTAACCCATATTCTTTCTATTTCTACAAAAATGTAGGTTTGAGCCATTGAGGAAATTCAAGGCAACTTTCAAGAAGCTTGGATAAGATAGCCAAGTTAGTTTGTCCTCAAGCCCGAGGATGCAACCCATTACTCTAGTACTAGATATTGACTATGTCTAAGAAAATGTCCATTTCTAATATTATGAGAATTTGTTGTACGTCTATATGTGACATATGGTAACAGTGTAAGGGCTAAGTCCCAAATATTGTACTTTTATAATCGATGGTTATGTGTGAGACAATAATAGACCATGTTAATGAATTTGACTATGTTGATAAATGAGAAGTGTATGTAAGTTTCATATATATTCATAAACGTGAAGTCTATGTATACTTCATATGCAGTATTTTTAATTCTTTCGTATTTTTCTACCTATGAAATGCATATGTATGCTAAGGGGTTGTTTTAGGCCTATAAAGAGGACGAAAATGCCAGTTATGACTACGGGATTCTTCCCGATCTTGAAAAACTTAGTATTAGAGCATGAGGTTAAATAATCTTAGGATTGATGTCTCACTAAACCATGTCTATGTAGAGTATTTTTCATAATTGTTGAGCACGCCACACCTATGAATGAGAGGCTATGTGATGCTTAATAAATTCACTTTCTTGGTATTCCAGGTCATGCCTCAAGATCCTTAAATCTATGTATCCATTTTATCTAATCTTCTTATTGTCGTTATATCTATGACTACTAGAAGGGAAGCCACAAGAAGAGTTGAAGAAGAGATTGCTAATGTGAGAGCTCTTTCCCAAGACAACAAAGATACTCCACAAAACAATCAAGCTCTTTCTCAAGAACAAATTCCTCAAGGTGACCAAGCTTCAGTCAGTCCTCTATCTATGAAAGATAGAAATATAAGGTCGGATTTTCTATGTTTTTATCAAGTAATGACTACTCAAGATTAGTCAGTAACTACTCAATTTCAAGATATGATGGATCAGTCAAACATGGAAGTTGCACCCGTCTGAACCAAAATGCTAGTACCATGGCTTATCGCTTGAGGGACTTCACAAGGATGAATTCCTTCCATGTTCTTTGGGTATAAGGTTGATGAATATCCCCAATACTTTCTTGATGAGGTTTATAAGATCTTGTATGCTATTGGGGTGAGTTCAAATAAGAAGGATGATCTAGCTGCTTATCAACTCAAGGATGTGGCTCAAACATGATATACTCAATGAAAGGACAATAGGGCTTTGAGAAAGGGTCCCGTGAGTTGAAAAATCTTTAGGAGGGCCTTTGTTGATAGGTTCTTCCCAGGGGAGAAGAGAGAAGAAAAGTTGACACAGTTCATCAACCTCCGTCAAGAAGGAACGAGTGTTCAAGAGTACTCCTTGAAATTAACTAAGTTGTCTTAGTATTTCTCTTCTTTGGTGCCAAATTCGAGGGATGAAATGAACCATTTTATTAGAGAGTGTCCGATGATCTAGTGGAAGATGTCATGTGGAGATGTTTCATGAAAACATGGACATTTCTCAGTGGATGGTGCATGCTCAACAAGTTAAGGACAGTAGGCTTAAGAGAAATAATAGGGAGGCCAATAACGCAATGACCCATGACGGAGTTACTTCCAATGTTAGGTTTGAAATCCAAGACAAGCCAAGTAAGAATAGGGTGCCTAACCCATAGCCTCAACGAGGAAAAGGTGGTGGATCACCAAGTGATAAAGCTATTGTGCCAAATGTGGCAAGAATCATAGGGGTAAATGTTTAATGGGTACGTATACTTGTTTTGATTGTTGAAGGAATGATTATATGGTTAGAGATTGTCCTATGACCAATATTCAAGGTAGAGAGAGTATCAAGCATAAGCAATAAGTCCAAGTTCCAATGCTCCTAAGAGAAACCGCTTCTATGCTCTCAAGTAGGGGTGATCAAAAGGGTTCTCCCAATGTTGTTACCGATATGTTTCATGTTTTTTTGGTTAATGTATATGCATTTCTTTATCTCGGTGCCACTTTATATTTTGTAACACCTTTGATGGCTATGAAGTTGATGTGCTTCCCGATGTCTGAATTGAACTTTTTTCGATTTCTACCCTTGTAGGTGACTCCGTGGTTGCTAAAAGCGGCTATAAGAATTTTCAAATATCGTTGTCCAATAGAGTTATTTTGGTGGATTTGTTCAAACTTGACATGTTTGACATTGATGTTATTTTGGGAATTGATTGGTTGTATGCTAGTTTTTCTTCAATTGATTGTAGAACAAGGGTATTTAAGTTCCAATTTCCTAATGAACCCATTTTGGGGGGGGGGGGACTTCATCCGTAGAGGTCAAATCATTTCTTGTCTAAAAGCTTGTAAGATGATTGCCGACGGATGTCTCTATCATGTTGTCAGATACGGTGACCTAGAATCTGAGTCTCCTCCTTTAGAGTCGGTCCCCGTAGTGAAGGATTTTCTAAAAGACTTTCCCGATTACTTACCTGAAACTCCTCCCAGACGGGAAAATAGATTTCAGTAATGATTTGTTGCTAAATACTCAACCGATTTCAACTCCTCCTTATCGGATGGCTCTGTCCGGGTTGAAAGAGCTGAGGCTCAACTCAAGGATTATCTTGAGAAGGATTTTATACAACCAAGCATATCTCCATGGGGCGCTTCAGTGTTATTTCTGAAAAAGAAAAATGTGTCTCTTAGAATCTGAATCGACTACTGACAATTGAAGAAGGTCACTATAAATAATGAGTATCCTATTCATAAAATTGATTATTTAATTGATCAACTTCATTGTGCGAGTTACTTTTCAAAAATTGACTTGATCTTGGGGTATCATCAACTTACGGTGAGAGGTGTTGACATTCCTAAAATGACTTTCCGAATAAGGTATGGTCACTATGAGTTCCTAGTTATGTCTTTTGGGTTAACTAATACCCCAACGGATTTTATGGACCTTATGAACAAACTGTTCTAGAATTATCTTTATTCTTTTGTAATTGTCTTCATTGATTATATCTTGATATATTATAAGAGTGAGGATGAACATTGGTGTCATTTGAGACTAGTATTGCAAGTGCTCAAGGAACATCCAATCTTCGCTAAATTAAGTAAGTAAGATCTTTGGTTGAGATTGGTTGCATTTCTTGTCCATGTTGTCTCAAGTGAGGGTATAGAGGTCGATCCGATGAAACTGGAAGCAGTCAGATATTTGCCTAGACCACTATCTCCCACCTACATATGAAGTTTCTTGGTTCTAACCGGGTACAATATAAGGTTTGTTGAAGGGTTTGCATTTTTTTCTTCTTCTTTGACAAAACTTACTCAAAATAAGGTTAAGTTTTGATGGTCTAAAGCTTGTGAAAGAGTCTTTTAAGTGTTGAAAGATAAGCTTACCTCCTCTCTTATATTGACCTTACCGGAGGGTACCGAAGGGTTTGTTATGTATTATGATGCTTCTGGAATAGGTTTGGGTTGTGTCCTCATGCAACATTGTAAGGTGATAGCGTGTGCCTCTAGACAACTCAATGTGTATGAGAAGAACTATCAAACTTATGATCTTGAATTAGCGATCGTAGTGTTTGCTTTGAAAATATGGAGACATTATCTATATGGTGTGCATGTAGACGTATTCACCGACCATAAGAGTCTCAAATATGTGTTCACTCAAAAAGAGTTGAATCTCCGTCTATGATGTTGAAAAAGCAATTGATGTTGAGGATGCTTTGAGTCGAATGACTATGGGTGGTGTGGCCCATGTTTCAAGAGGGTATGAAAGATCTAGTGAAAGATGTCCATAGATTGACATTGTAGGGTGTTCGGTTAGAAGGTTCTCCAAAATAGGTCTTCATGGTTCGTCATAAATTTGAATCGTCTTTATTGGTTTAGGTGAAGTATAAGCATTATTTTGATCCTCTATTGATTGACTTGAAGGAATCGATACTTAGCAAGCTTTATGAGTCATCTCTAAGGGTGTGTTTGTTTTACTTGTACCAAGGTAGGTTGTGTTTACTGGATGTCAATGACTTGAGAAGACAAATTTTGTAAGAAGCTCATGGTTCTCAATATTCTATTCATCTAGGTTCCACCAAAATATATCGCGATCTACAAGAGGTCTATTGGTGGAACAATTTGAAGATCGATATACCGGAGTTTGTTTCAAAATGTCCTAATTGTCAACAAGTCAAGGGTGAACATCTAAGACCGGAAGGGTTAACTCAACCAATGGATATTCCTACTTGGAAGTGGGAACATGTCAATATGGATTTTGTAGTTGGGTTTCCTCGAACCCCGATGAAAAATGACTCAATATGGGTTATTGTTGATAGATTGAAAAAATCTTCCTATTTTAGACCCGTCAAAACTACTTATACGGTGGAGGATTATGCTAAATTGTATCATGATGAAATTGTCAGTTGACATTGGGTTCCCTTGACTATAATCTCGGATAGGGATCCTCAATTCACTTCTAGGTTTGGGCAAACAACTCAAAGTGGATTAGGCAACAAGGTAAAACTTAGTACCGCATTTCATCGACAAACGGATGGTTTGGTGGAATAAACCATTCAAACGTTGGAGGACATGTTGAGAGCATGTGTTATAGCCTTCAAGGTAATAAGGAAGACCATCTACTATTGATCGAATTCTCCTACAATAATAGCTATTATTCAAGTATTGACATGGCACCCTTTGAAACCCTTTATAGGAGGAGATGTAGATATTCAATTTAGTGGTTTGAGGTAGGTGGAGTTTGCTCTATTAGGTCCCAAAGAAATCTACGAGGCCATAAAAAAAGTCCAACTTATAAGGGATCGTTTAAAGACATCCCAAAGTCGACAAAAATCTTATCCCAACAATAAGAAATAGGACCTTGAGTTTATGGTAGGTGATGTGGTTTCCTTGAAAAATCACCCATGAAAGGGGTGATGAGGTTTGAGAAGAAAGAAAAATTTATTACCCTATATGTGGGACAATATGAGGTTGTGAAACACATTAGAAGTGTTACCTATGAATTGAAAATCCATGTTGAGTTTGCTTCGGTCCATCCAGTCTTTCATGTAGCCATGCTCAAAAAGTGTATAAGTAATCTGGTTTCTATCCTTCCTCTAGAAGGATTAAAAGTTAATGCTAACCTTTCTTATGAGGAGGTCCCGATTGAGATTCTAGACCCACAAGTGAAGGAGTTGAGGAACATAGAAGTAGCTTCTGTAAAGTTTCTTTGGAAGAATCAACTTATGGAGAATGCTACTTAGGAGGTCGAGGCCGATATGATGTCCGATACCCTCATCTTTTTCTTTTCTCTTCTAGTCAAGGTTGAGGTTAGTACTTTTTTCCTAGTTTTTGTTTATGAAGGGTCTTGAGTGTATTTGAACTTCTATGATTTTCCTTCAAAGTGAACATTCTCGTGAAAAATCCATGTTTCATATGTGACTTATTATGTGTCTTCATACTTGAAAGGAAACTTGATTACATGTTTTGGTATATTGAGTTATGTGTTATTTCTTGTGAAATTGGTCATGTGTGAATTTATGAAATCACGTAGTTCTTCTTGTTGAAATTATTGAAATATATGAAAAGGAGAAGGACATTTCTCCTTATATAATATGAAATCATGAAATATGTGCATTTTGATTGATCATGAAGTTCTTACCTTTTTATGATGTTATGTTGTGTTCAGAATGCAGTAAATGTTTCCTCCTTTGATTTTTGAGTCATTATAATGTATGATGTGTTGGTTTTGCTGCTAATCTTGAGTCATAATTCCAATAAAGATGTTAAAGTGTCATTCGAGGACGAATGTTCCCCCGTGGGGGGGGGGAGGGGAATATTGTTACACTTCAGAAGTTCAATGACCTAGTCTAGAGCCTAACTTGATGAACTATGACTTAAAACAATATTTCTAATCATAAAAAAGGTAATAATCTTGCATATGAAGTTTTAGGATCAAAACATCAAGAAATGACTACGACATCCGGAGCCTAGTGAAAGTGAACTTGTGTGCCTTCATGTATTTAGAGGTGTTTTAAGAGTCTTATGAAAGTCAGAATTAGTGAAAGTTATGAAATATACCTTAGGGTGCATTTAGTGTCAAAACGTTCGTGTACGACTCACCAAGGACCACCCTAAGGGTCCTTGAGAAGGACCCAACATTTAACCTCAAAAGTTGTCAAATTACATTGTGCAACCACGAGGAAAAACGATGAGTTGTCGTTTGAATGAAGCTCCGTCATTGGGTCTCATTGGTCTACAGATAGAAACCTAACAAAAATTCCCCAAGAACAAGTCTCTGAAGCAAACACCGGATGACCAGGGCGGTCACAGGTTTGGACTACGGTCCGTCGACGTGGACTCGTCGATTGGATCTTGTGTTCACTACCAAATTTTGGTTATTTTAAAGGTGATTAGATAATTAGTTAGTTAATTAATAAATTGTTAGGGACTTTTTTAGTTACTTAGTTGAGGACTATATAATTCCCCTAAGTGATTCAACTAACCTAACACATCATAATTCTCGTAACCCAATTAACTCTCACATCTCTTTGGTTTCTCTCACTACTCTTAGAGACCATCGAAGGGGAAGAAAAAGATCATACTAGGCCATAAATACTCAAGTTTTACTCCATCATTTTGCAAGAACTCTCAAGATATGATGATTATTCACTCTTGGGATTTTTCCCCAAGAGGCTCTAAAAACATGGTTTTCAAAGATCTTCAATTTCCATGTTTTCATCCAATTTCATGGGTTTACTTTCATTGTTGAATTGTATGGTTTAAATTCGATTATTGTGGATGATTTACATATGATTTTATGTGTATTTAAGTATCCCTTAAATTATTTCCCTAAATCTCTATAAAGATTCATGTACACCCATTCCCCCTAACCCTACTTTATAAATTAAGTTAATTATGATAAAGGGAGGTTGGAATTGAACATGTTCTTGTTAATTTCCATTATTTGATGATAATTTTTGAGTTAAGGGATAAGTATTATGGAATTGAGGGTGAGATCCTTCATGAAGTTCTTGGAATCCATAGGTAAGACTTCTAAGATTATGGCTACTTTATTATGTTGATGTTGGCCTATAATTGATTTCGTTATTAAGTTGAAGTGTAAATGATGATTGTATGCATATATGATTAGTATATGATTATGATGAATGTGAGATTATGATAAGGTTAGGTTATGGAGGATTGAAAGGAGTTCTGTTGTGCACCTTATGAATGTTGATTATGATGTATGATTATGATGTAATGTTGTCACTTATTTATTGGGTTTTGATGAAAGGAAGTTCACATCTTAGAACCTAAGATGCTATATAAGGTATTAGTCTCCTAATATAGATTGATAGAATCTAATGTTAAGGAAGATTCTAAATAACTTCAAAAAGGGAATATCTAGTTTAGCACCGACTGAACTAGATAGTGAGAGGTGTCCCTTCCAATGAGGAAGGTATGTTCACCTAAAGTCTCATGAGGTTGAAACTATAATGATCATATGCATAAAGTGGATTTCTAGCAACAACCTCATAGTTGTTTAGCTACGTGCCTCGTGTGAAACCTAGCCAGTGGATCCAAGGTTACACTATTGTGATGTTTATGTGATACCTTGGCAACTCAGATGCGCTCCTTTCGGTGTGAGGCTTTGACACCAGAATCAATGTTCAGCTCACATGGTCTATTGTCGATTATGGATATGTTTCCGTAAAGTAAAATTAATTAATGAAAGTAAAAGATGCATAATAAATAGGTTGACTGGATTGGTATACTTCTATAGGTAAGTGTATGACACTTTACCTATACAGTGCACATGTAGACCTTGAGGGAATTCCTAGGGTAATAGTTATATATACTTATGCAATGAATGAAATGCATTAAGTATATTTTATATAATATTGCATACATTTGATAAACATATTGATTGTTTAGATTGCTATATATGAGATTGTAGGTACTTGACATGAAGTCCTATGATGTAAATATAATGCTTATGGTTCTTTGTTAGTTGACTAAGTCTATGTGGGGTTATGGGGCTTTACATAGGCATTACTAGTTGGCTTGGATTGGGATTGTGAGTAAGATATTGTTATATGTGATAGAATATGTTCTAAGCATGATTTGATGATTATGACTTCATTATAATGTGTTGTTGGACTTATATATATGTTTGGAATGTGCATAAAGGCTTTCAGAGTGACGTAGAATGTTTATAACAAAATGTCCTTTTTAGCATGTTTCTAAATGTTTTTATTACATATATCTTCATACTTAGTACATATGATTTGTACTAACCCATATTTTTTCTATTTCTACAAAAATGTTGGTTTTGGCCATTAAAGATATTTAAGGACACTCTAAAGAATCTTGGATAAGATCTCCAAGTTTGTGATTCCTCAAGTTCGAAGATGAAACATATTACTCTATTACTAGCTATTGATTTTATCTAAGGCAATGTCCATTTCTAATCTTTTGAGAATTTTTCGCAAGTCTATATGAGACATATTGTGATAGTGTAAGTCATAAGTCCCAAATTTTGTACTTCTATAATAGATGGTTATCTGTGAGACAATGATAGACCATGTTGATGAATTTGATTATGTTGATAAATGAGAAGTCTATGCAAGATTCATATATGGATAAACGAGAAGTCTATGTATACTTAATATGCAATGTTTTTTATTCTTCCATATTTTTCTACCTATGAATTGTGATGATGTATGCCAAGGGCTTGTTTTAGACCTCTATGAGGATGAAGACGCCAATTACGACTAGGGGGTGCTCCCCAATCGTGACACCACTGTTAGAGATAATTCTCCTAAAAGGTGGCAACTTTCATTAACAACCATAACCGTTTGTAAGGTTGCAAACTTTCAAATGGTTGTATGGATTCTGAAAGGTTGCAATCTTTCGAAATCAGTTCCTTTTGTTGTGTGGATTATTTTTCTTCTGCACAAAGTTTCTTCGTTTACTTTACTGTCGTTGAATGGCTCGCTGACACCAACATTTTTGGTTTCAATACGCTGGTGATTGAGATCATATTATCCTGGAGGACATATTCCAAATCAAACCTCAGATACTAGAGGAGAATAATTTTCTTAAGGGGACAATGTGCATTTAGTGCGCTTAATCTTTTCCCGTTTTGTTTCTCCAGATTCTTGTATGTTTTATAGATTTAAGGTTTTTAGTAAATTAATTCTGTTCCTCTATTCTTCACTTATTCATTGAAAAACTTTGATAACTTCGCGTTTCTACAATGTTTTTTGTAATCACTATTGTTGTTTTACACAAAATTAATAAGAAGCCCTTCAAGGAGAGTTCTTCAAATCTAAAACTCTTAGCCATGAAGTCACTCAAACTCAATACATTCTGCTACAAATAATTACCAACTATCTCTGTAATAAAAAAGTTTCCACTTTAAAGATTAAAAATGCATCCGTACATTTTTACATTGTGACATTTAACTAGTTGTTAAAATAATTAATCACAAAAGAAAAAGAATAAAAAGATTCTTTTAAAATTTCTATCTGTCAAACACGTGAGTTTCACCAGCCATTTAATGTGGTTGTGATGTTTTAAGGGTGTAATAATATAATATTTAAACAGTTCAACGGTGTAATAGGACCCTCATGAAATTGAAATGTAAAATTGAAATCTGAAGATTGATTGGGGGGGGGGGGGGGCATTTAACTATTTTCTCAATAAAAAGTATATATGATGAAAAAAATATATTAGAACCCCTCCATTTTGTTTCGCCTAAGTTTCACTTTAGGCCCCTAATGTTGTTGAGTCGGCCTATTTATTTTATCAGTGATACCTAAAATCCTCCAAGAAGGCCTAGAAATTTTATTGATCATTTGAATTGCTATCATGGAATCCAACCCAAGTTCTAGAGCCTCGAACAGTTGAATAGAGCACAATGAATACCAAGTAAATTTGCTTGAGCTTCACTATAATTGTCAATGCAGAATTGTGTAGGATATGATTAAGCACCAACTTTAAGATCTATAAATCAGCATTGCAATATTATTTCCCTAAAAAGTATATCTTATGGACTCTTTTTTTATTATATATGTTGGAACATAGATAAAACATTGATAGTGTTATTAAATATTTATCAAATATAAATTTATTATTATTTTTTAACTTGATTAAAAGGAAAAATATATCGTGTAAATTAAAACAAAATAAAAATAAAAAAATAATTATTTTTAACATGCAAGATTACTTCGTGAATTTAGCAAATGATTGCAAAATTACAATAGTTGGAAAATTCTATGAGGATAGATCGAAATGACATGGAACATTTTTTTATATAAGTATTTAAAAAAAAACATATAACTCTATTCTATATGATCTAGAGATGGAAGATATGGTTGATCATGTGAACCCACGGAACACCACTAGATACGCTCATGTGTACAACTCAAATATTGTCGTGGCACAATTTGAATGCTCTATGCAATTATTATTTTCGAAAATAATACTATCTATATATATACTAAGCGTCTAAGCATTAGTATATGACCGAATGTAAATGTATTAAATAATTAGCTACTCAATGTGTATTTTATCACGTTTCTTTATGCACTACTAACTATCACACAAGAGGTGAGATATTAGGCTGTTTTTTTGTCCAAGTGATGAATTAAGTTAAATTATTTGTTTTACATTGAATTTTATTGAAGATAAAATAAAAATAGCAACATAGTATTTTCTTTTTCGTAAAAAATAGTCAGCTTATTAAGACAAAAACCCATGACCTACGATTTGTCTCAATTTATTAAAACAATAAGTCTCAATCCAGTATAAATCCAATGAGAGTTGAGGCGGAACTCACTGGGAGTGATACATAATAGAATTCAATTACGAAGTAAGGAAGTGTTCTATTGAAACCAATTAAGTTAAGGGAAAATTGTATATAATAGCAAACTAATATCCTAAATTAAATGGAATAGCTAGGGTTTGATTTAATTGTGCTCCATAGCAAACGTTGGCAAAAATTTGCTAGGCGTCTCTCTCCCAAAAGTCTCGCTCGCCACTCTCCCATTCTCGCCTCTCTCGCTTTATACACAGAAGTGTATACTTTCTGTTTCTGTTTTGTATAAAGCGAGAGAAAATTGTATATACTCATGCAAAAATGTATATCTTCATGTTATACACTTAATTATATAATTTACAAACATTTTACTTCAAATATTGCAGAGAAAAAGGCAAAAGAATTATACAATTGTGAATTATACAATTGAAGTGAAATACAATTTTTTCTAGCTTTATACAACAGAAGTGCATATATTGTGTTTCTGTTTTTGTATAAAGCGAGAAAAAACATATATCTTCTTACTATACACTTATAATTATGCAATATACATACATTTTAATTCGATTAAACTGTATGCAAAGCTAATTATACAATTGCAACGAAAAGGCCAGCAAATTATACAATTTTAGGCCAGCGAATTATACTCTTGTATATGTATAGCGAATTATACAGTTTTTATGTTTGCTATGGAGCGCAATTATGCAAAGTTTGCTATAGCATACAAATATGAATTTTTTGTTTGCTATATGTGAAAGTTGCCCTTAAATTAAATGCCATGAGCACTCTCGGACTGATCATCTTGCTGCAACAAAGCAAGCTTACTACAGCCTCCCAACTTTAAAAACTACTAAGAAAAGAATTAGTACCTTTGTTTGACGCTTCTCAAAAAGCAAAGAGATGTGGGTATCTCTTTTTCATATCCTCCTCGGCCTCCCAATTAGCCTCCTCATCAAAATGATTCCTCAATAAGACCTTGACTGATGCGACCTCCTTCATCCTCAACTCGCGAACCTGACAACCTAGGATCTGAACAAGTACATCCTTATAAGATAGGTTGTCCTTAGTACCAATATTTTCAGTCAGTACTATACATGATTGAATGTCGATACACTTCTTCAACATTAACATGTGAAACCCTAGATGGATTGTTGCTAATACTGGCGGTAGTTCCAACTCATAAGCTACATTTCCAATTATCTTGTATATCCTATAAGAACAAATATACCGGGAACTAAGATTCCTTTTCTTACGAAATCTCATAACACTGTTCATGGGTGAAACTTTTAAATAAACCCAATCATCCACCTAGAAATCTAAGAATCTTCTCCTAAAATTATGACAATACAATATTTTTGACCTCTCCTGAATAATATTACTTTCTTCATAGCTTGATGAACTAAGTCTGGTACAATCGAACAAGCTTCACCAACCTCAGACCATCCAATAGGAGATCTGTTTCTTCTCCCACAAAGAGCATCATATAGAGTCATTTGGAAGATAGAGTGATAATTGTTTTTGTATGAAAACTCTATGAGAGGTCACAGATCATTCCAATTACCTTTTAAATCAATAAAACAATCCCCCAATATATACTCTTTAGTGTCAATCTTGCTCTTAGTTTTACTATCAGTTTGACAGTGGAAAATATTACTCAAGGTTAGCTTGGAACCCAAACCATTTTTGAAAGACTTGTAAAATTGAGTAGGCAATTGCACACCCTTATCTGAAATGATTGACAATGGAACTCCATAAAGTCTAACCAACTCTTTAATATATAACATGGAATAATCGTCTGCTCAATTGTTTGTATTTACCCGCAAAAAATGCAGCGATTTAGTCATCCGATCTACAGTCACCCAAATAGAATCATTTTTCCTGCAAGACCGTGGAAAACCAGTGGTACAATCCAAATTTATCATCTCCCACTTCCATTTTAGAATATATATTCTATGAGATACCACGGGCCTTTGGGTCTTTACCTTACCTTGTTTAAAATTCAGGCATTTACCAACGAAATCTGCAACACATTTCTTCATTCTACTTCACAAACAGAATTCTCTCAAATCGTGATACGATTTTTTAACTAGCGTGAATCAGATATCAGTATCTATGAGGTTTTTTCCTGACCCTCTATTGAAGTTCATCTACCTTTGGTACATATAATCTACCTTGATACCTCAATACATCATCTCCTCCTTGTTAAAAGCCATCATTTTTTGCGTATGAACATTTGGCATTAAATCAAGCTTAATAGGGTCTTTCTATTGGTTCTTTTTCACTTTGCAAACTATTGATGATTCACCCCTGTTCATCTTCACTACTCCACCTTCATTGAAATCCAAAAAACAGACTCAGAAGTGTAAAAGTTTGTGCACGTCCTTGGTTAATTCCTTCTTTTCTTTCTCAACAAGGGTTGTACTTCAGATAGATAACATTCTCAATGTATCAGCAACAACATTATCCTTTCTGGGTGGTATTGAACAATCATGTCATAATAATATAGTAAATCCAACAATCTTCTCTGTCTGAAATTAAGCTCTTTATAACTAAACACATACTAAAGACTCTTATGATCGGTGAACATATGAACACCATAAATATATTAGAGAAATAAACTCTAGATCATGAGTTGGGTAATTCATCTTTTGAATCTTAAGTTTTCTTGAGGCATAAGATGTATATTTGCCATTATGCATCAATACACAACTCAGTCCAACTTTTCACGCATCACAATATACAATAAGACCTTGTGTACCGTATGGCAAGGTTAACAGTAGGGCAATAGTCAACCTAGTTTTTATTCCAGAATTCCCTTCACTCAATCTTCAGAATATTGAAACATTGTTGTTTTCTAAGTCAACTTAGTAAATGGAGATGAAATAGATTAAAAACCCTCGATAAACCTCCTATAGTAACAATCCAATCCCATTAAACTATTAATATAAGTCTGAGATATGGGTGTGGGCGAGTTCTGCAATATAACGACCCTAAAAATGAAATAGTGAAACTAGAGCACAACGTGTGTGCATTTGAGTCTAGTGTTAAATTTGGCAGTGTTTGATGTTGTTGTATGTTATACCAATCCGTGGTTGACGTTTTCAATGGTGAGAAGTCAAGGTATGACCCCCCAAGGACCATCCTAAGGGTCCTTAAGGAGGACCCTAAGTCTAAACCCGAAGGCCACAATAGAAACCACCAAGTTGGTAGAAACTTTTGAACCACAGATAGTAGATTGATCATCGGCTCGTGGTCTTGCTCCATGGGTAAAGGACCCACAAACCACGCCACAGAACCAACTATTGGATGCACAACACGAGGCATCAACCTATCTATAGTCCGTGGATGCGGAGCCAACGTTTGACACCTAATTTTTTGTCTGGTCTCGACCAAGATAGGGTTAAAATAGTTAAATCACTCCAAGTCCTAATATGTGTATCAATGATTATTTTAGATATTTTAATAGTATGAAAAGCCTTAAAACCTACTTTAGACTTAATTATTTCCAAAACCCCAAAGTTAGAAACCTCTCTTCTCCAAAACTCTCTCTCAAGGAAGCTCCATTAGAGGTGAAGAACTCAAGGTCCCAATTCTTCATGTTTCAAGGAATTTTCGTGGAATCATAAAGTATTAGGAACGATGATCCTTCATCTAGGGATATAATCCAACCCTAGCGTAAATTTCCAATGTATTCAAGTTTAGTAGAGACACAATTTTTTCTCAATCTCGTAGGTTCCTCCGTCAAACGATTTCGAAGTATTTTTAATGGCATTGTATGATTGAATTAGTATTTTATGATGATTTAAGATGAAAAAATCTGTGAACCCATGATTCCTCTAAATTTTAAATTATTCCTTTATGAAATGTGTTATTTATCATGAATGAATGTTGATGAATTAGGCCTAAATTGATTTAAATTATTGAATTGTATAATCATCTATCTGTAATCATGGATAGTTATTGCTGTATTGATGTACTGATGTATTGGTGTGCTGGTGAGTTGAGATTTAAGGCCTTAAAGGAAAATTGTGATCAATCTCTTGTTGAATTAGAGTTGTGATTGTGATGTTGATCCACTTGAAACGAAGAGGTTCTTATTTACTAGTTATGTGAATGTTAATTCAATGAAGTTAAAGTGGTCAAGTCTTGAAGTATATATACATGTGATTTCAATCATAGAATGATCGTCTTGCATGGAATGTCAAGGTATTGTTAATTAACGTATATTCTCACATATACACCCACACTCATGAATAAATAATGAATGAATTTCTATACTAATGTCAATTAATAAGTGGTAATTGAAAGGATTTTCTCAATTTTTCACTAATCAATGAATGTGAGGTTTGACATGGTTGACTTCACGCAAGTTTAGACGAATTCTAGTAACAATATCTATATCCCTTTTCAATGAATAAATATGGGATTTGAGATGGATGCTCATAAGTTAGTCGAGGCTTCGTGTCTAGTAAAAATCTCAATGTATATTTTGCGTCCCAATGAATGAATGGATATTGGGTTTGAATGATACACATACGTTAGTTGAGGTAAGTATTTAGTAGCAATCGCTATTTCTTTTAATGAATGGCGAGTTTGAGATTGATACCCATATGTTAGTTGAGGTGGGGTATCTAGTAGCAATATCGTATCCCATAATGAACGAATATAATGAATGACCCTACATTAGGTAGGTACACCTTATCTAGTGAGGGTGACACTAACATTCCATGATTTGAGCACACGGTCTATGAATATTAGTTTACCCTCAGAAAGAATGTTAATGAACTATATCTTCTTAAGTATGTAGGACTTTGTGTGGGTGGTGGAATGGGACGTCATCTATGCATTACACAAGCAGGCATTTGAGAGAGGTCATAGTGTGTTTCTTATAATACTAATTAAATGAATGGTCAGTTATAATGATCCTTTAGAGATGTTGATATAATGTCTAATGAATAAATGTGTTCCTAATGTAATGAAAGCTAATGAATAATGTTGACTCTTAAATTCTTATGTTCTTAATGTAAAGATGCATTCTATACTTGGATTGTATCATGAGATACTTTCTTTTCACGAAATATTGTGTATGAATGTGCCTTGTCTATGATGACTTCAAGGAAGTACTTAGTGTGAGTGTAGTATGAGATGATACTTGCACATTTCACAAGTATTACTTAGATTCGTCTTAGATATTGGTCTTAATGTGATTCGTGTGATGTTTATTTCTCTTAATTTTGTGTTGTGTAAAGTTAAAGGATGGATAGTAAGTTCACTTTTGGAAAATTTAAATTGGTACCTTGTTGTGGAATACTTGAAGTGGAGCCTCAAGGTAAAGGTGTGTGTATATATATATATATATATATATAAAATTTAGTTCAAATGTGAAAGATGTGACTTGTATGTTTGTTGTGACTTATATTATGCCTCTATTATTCAATGTTCATGAAATTTTACTAAATGGCATAAAACATGAGTTTCAAAAAAATACCTATTTTAGAATATTTTTTCTATGGTCATCATACTTAGTTCGTAATTGTGCGAACACCATCTTCTTCATGTTTTTACTACTAGTGTAGGTTGTTGTAACTAGTGGATTCTCTAGACGAAGGCTTGCATCTCTATTCCTTAAAGACTTGGTATGTCTTCAAGGATTGGAGGACAAAGAACTCTTATATTTAATTTTTTATGTAATAAACATTTAGTAGTTTCTTTTTCAATTGTAAAGGGTCGTGGCCCCTATGATGTTTTGAGATTGTGTCTAAGATTGCCATGTGATACTTTAGTATTTCATTACTTTATAAATGAGTTTTTGGTTGTTGGTTTTATTGAGAAAAGTTTTAATTCTGTACTATTTTTATTATCTACGTGATGAATGAATGCTAAGAGGCTTGTACCATACCCATTCACGGTTTAGTACACCGTGTTAGGACTAGGAAGTGCTCTCGGATCGTGACACGAAATCCCTCTATCTTCCGAGTGTCAAATCGGATCCCATCACTAGAAACAATCATGCCTACAAACGCCATATACTCAAGTAAAGCTCACATTTAGATAATTCAACATTCAACTCCCTATCCCTGAGGGTTTCTAAAACCACCCTAAGGTGGCTAGTATGATCTTTACCATTCCTCAAATAAATTAGAATTCCATCAATGAATACCGGAACGAACATATCAAGATACTGGTTAAACACTTTGTACATAAAAATAACAGAAGTTGCATGGAGCATTAGTCAAACAAAATGACATGATAAGAAATTCATAATGACTGTAATGTTGGGTTTTATTTGCCCTGATTTCTTACCATAAATAGGTTTTCCTTTTAGGAAAAGGTTTTGAATTGACTATTCTTTTTTTTGGTAGGAAAAAGTTTAGGACTCTATAAATAGAGGCATGTTCCTTCTAACTTAATCAGCATTCACAATGTAGTCTTAAAGGCTTTGAGAGTTTTGGTTAGAGGGAGAATCTGTGGGTCACAAGCTTGATATGTTATCACTTGTGTGAACCTCCCATGTATTCTGAGTGAATTGGTTGAGGTTGTTTCTCTCTGTATTTTGTACTCTCATATTTATAGTGGATTGCTCATCTCCTTTGTGGACGTAGGTCGATTGACCGAACCATGTTAAATCTTTGTGTCTTTTGATATATTTCTCGTTGTCTTCTTACTCGTGGTCTTTAGAGGTTTGTATTGCTAGCTTCCGCGTTCACTCTTGCTTATTTTCGGTCCTAACAAGTGGTATCAGAGCATTGGTTATTGTTGATTGTCGTTTTGAATGATGGAGGCAAATATGAGCAAAACGGTGTGTTTAAATGGTAGTAACTATCATATTTGGAAAGGCAAGATGAAAGATCTTCTATTTGTCAAGAAGATGCATTTACCTGTGTTTGCTTCTAAAAAGCCTCAGTCTTTGAATGATAAAGAATGGGAATTTGAGCATCTGCAGGTTTGCGGCTATATTAGACAATGGGTTGAAGATAATGTTAGAAATCATTTTGTGAATGAGACACATGCCAAAAGTTTGTGGGACAAGCTCGAGACACTTTATGCTTCGAAGACTGGCAACAACAAGTTGTTCCTATTGAAACAATTAATGAATATCAGGTATAAAGAGGGCACTCCTATTTCTGATCATATTAATGATTTTCAGGGTGTTCTTGACCAGCTGTCCGGAATGGGTGTAAAGTTTGATGATGAGATACAGGGACTTTGGCTTCTTAATACTCTGCCAGACTCTTGGGAAACTCTTCGAGTTTCTTTAGCTAATTCTGCTCCCAGTGGTGTTGTAACCATGGAATATACTAAGAGTGGTGTCTTGAATGAAGAAATGAGAAGAAGATCTCAAGCCTCATCTTCTTCAGCTTCACAATCCGATGTTTTGGTTACTGAAGATAGGGGGAGAAACAAGTCCAGAGGTCAAAATGATAGAGGTAAAAGTAGAAGCAAGTCAAAGTCTAAATACAAGAATACTACATGTGACTATTGCCACAAGAATGGGCATATCATGAAATATTGTTACAAGCACAAGAGAGATATGAGACAACAAAAGAGAAAAGGCGATAATGAAAATCGTGTTGCTGTTGTTGCTAATAATGATCTTCTTGTTTCTTGTGATGAAAATGCAATTAATCTTGTTCGTGATGAGTCTAGCTGGTTTGTGGATTCTGGTGCTACTTCTCATGTCACGCCAAAGAAGGAATTATTTTCTTCTTATACTCCAGGTAATTTTGGAACGTTGAAAATGGGCAATAATCATGAAGTTGAAGTTATTGGCATTGGGACAGTTTGTTTGGAAAGTTACAATGGTTCCAAACTAGTTCTTAATAATGTCAAGCATGCTCCAGATGTTCGCTTGAATTTGATTTCTGTGGGATATCTTGATGATGAGGGTTATGTTAATACACTTGGTGCTGGCCAGTGGAAGCTTACTAGAGGTTTGATGGTTGTGGCCCGTGGTGACAAGTTATCTAACTTGTATGTATTTCAGGGCTCCATGTCCAGAGACTCAGTAAATTTGGTGGAGAATGATACTTCATCAGAGTTATGACATAGAAGGCTGAGTCATATGAGCGAGAAGGGGATTGATAGTTTGGCTAAGAAAAATTTGCTTTCTGGAGTGAAACAAGCAAACTTGAAGAAATGTGTTCATTGCTTAGCCGGTAAACAGAAAAGAGTTTCTTTTCAGAGTCATCCGCCTTCAAGAAAGCTCGATTTGCTGGAGTTGGTACATTCTGATTTGTGTGGTCCTTTTAAGGTAAGATCTCATGGTGGTGCACTTTACATTGTGACTTTTATTGATGATCATTCTCGCAAACTCTAGGTATTTCCTTTGAAGTCCAAGGATCAAGTATTTGATGTGTTCAAGGGTTTTCAGGCCTTGGTTGAAAGAGAAACAGGGAAGACATTGAAATGCATCCGCTCAGATAATGGTGGTGAGTATATTGGTCCTTTTGATAGATATTGCAGAGAGCAGGGTATTAGGCATCAGAAAACTCCTCCAAAGACTCCTCAGTTAAATGGTTTAGCAGAGAGGATGAACAAAACTCTAGTTGAGAGGGTTAGATGTATGCTTTCAGATGCTAAGCTGTCAGATTCCTTTTGGGCAGAAGCACTTAATACTGCTGTTTATGTTATCAATTTATCTCCTGCTGTTGCTTTAGATGGTGATGTGCCTGACAGAGTTTGGACTGGTAAGAATGTTTCTTATGATCATCTTAGAGTCTTTGGGTGTAAAGCCTTTGTACATGTTCCTAAGGATGAAAGGTCAAAGTTGGATGGTAAAACTAGGCAGTTTATCTTCATTGGTTATGGTCAAGATGAATTTGGCTATCGTTTCTATGATCCTATTGAGAAGAAACTTGTTAGAAGCCGTGATGTTGTGTTCTTTGAAGACCAAACAATTGAAGATTTTGACAAAGCTGACAAGGCTGATTTTCAGAGTAGTGAGAGCTTAGTTGATGTTGATCCAGTTCCTTTGACTATTGCACCGGAAGAAAATATTCATAATGATGAAAATCAAGTTGATAATGAAGATGGTGATCAAGTTCAGAATGACCGGCATGATGTTGTTGATGCTCCAGTGCAAGATGATGTGGTTGTCCAACAACCAATTATAGATGCTCCAGAGAGTTCTCTTAGACGATCTAGTAGAGAGAGAATTCCTTCATCTCGTTATTCTCCCAATGAGTATGTACGCTTGACTGACGGGGAAGAACCTGAGAGTCTTGATGAGGCCATGGAAAGTGAAGAAAAAAAAAGGTGGTTTGATGCTATGGAAGATGAGATTAAATCCTTGCATGATAATCATACCTTTGATTTGGTTAAGTTACCTAAAGACAGAAAAGCTTTGAAAAACAGGTGGGTTTTTCGGGTGAAACATGAAGATGGTAATCCAGTTCCACGGTACAAAGCTAGATTAGTTGTCAAGGGATTTAATCAGAAAAAGGGAGTTGATTTTGATGAGATATTCTCTCCAGTTGTGAAGATGTCATCCATTCGTGTGGTTCTAGGTTTGGCTGCAAGTCTAGATTTAGAGGTTGAGCAAATGGATGTTAAAACTGCTTTCCTCCATGGTGACTTAGATGAAGAAATTTATATGGAGCAACCCGAAGGTTTTGAAGTCAAGGGTAAAGAGAATTATGTTTGCAAATTGAAGAAGAGCTTGTATGGTTTGAAACAAGCTCCCAGGCAGTGGTACAGGAAGTTTGGTTCTTTTATGAGTCAGCAGGGCTTCAAGAAGACTTCTTCAGACCATTGTGTTTTGTGCAAAAGTTCTCTGATTGTGACTTTATTATTGTGTTGCTTTATGTTGATGACATGCTTGTTGTTGGTCATAATACTTGCAGGATTCAGAAGTTGAAGCAAGAGTTGAGTAAGTCTTTTGCTATGAAAGACTTAGGACCAGCAAGGCAGATTCTTGGCATGAAGATTGTCCGTGATAGAAAGGCCAAGAAATTGGTATTATCACAAGAGAAGTACATTCAGAAAGTACTTCGCAGATTCAGCATGGACAAAGCTAAGGTTGTCAGTACACCTTTAGCTATGCACTTCAAATTGAGCACGAAACAGTGTCCTTCTAGTGATGATGAGAAGGAAAATATGAAGAAAGTTCCTTATGCTTCAGCTGTTGGTAGTTTGATGTATGCGATGGTTTGTACAAGACCGGATATTTCTCACGCTGTTGGAGTTGTTAGCCGTTTTCTTTCTAATCCGGGAAGAGAACATTGGAATGCTGTGAAGTGGGTTATGAGATATCTTTGTGGCACTTCTAGTCTGAGTTTGTGTTTTGGTACAGGGAAGCCTATTCTTTGTGGTTATACTGATTCAGACATGGCTGGTGATGTTGATACTCGCAAGTCTACTTCAGGGTACTTGGTTACTTTTGCAGGGGGAGCTGTGTCTTGGCAATCTAGGTTGCAAAAATGTGTTGCTCTATCTACTACAGAAGCTGAGCTTATTGCTGTCGTTGAAGCTTGTAAAGAATTGCTTTGGATGAAGAGATTCTTGGGGGAACTTGGTTGTGCTCAAGAGAGGTATGTGCTTTATTGTTTCAGTCAAAGTGCTATACATCTTGGCAAGAATTCTACGTTCCATGGTCGGTCTAAACACATTGATGTGAGATACCATTGGATTCGAGATGTGTTGGATTCTAAGTTGCTTGAGCTTGAAAAGATTCATACAAATGACAATGGTTCCGATATGATGACTAAAGCTCTGCCAAGAGGGAAGTTTGAAGATTGTTGCATGGTCGCCGGGATGGCGGTCTCCTCCACATAGTCGTGAGGGGGAGAATTGTTGGGTTATGGGTCTTTTTTTCCCTTCCTATGTGGATAAATAAAAGCCCAATTTGGACCAACCCATTTTTGTCCATAAGCCCATTCTTATTAGGCAAATAGAAGCCTATTTTAGGTCTTATTTTCAGATTTTTTAGAGAGAGTTTTTCAGCAGCCAAAAGAGAGAAAAAGAGAGAAATTCGCAGTCAAAAATCCAGCCATAACAACCAACTTCAAATTGCGATTCCCGCTTCGTTTCTTGTCCGATTGAGCTGATTTTTGGACAGCATATTATGTTCATCTCAATATTTGATTAGGAACTGACAGAGTTGGATTTGGTGGTCTGCAGCTTCAGTTTTGCTGTCGTGAACAGTAGCTGCGAAATTGGTGATTTTGCTCCTTTAATTCTCTAGATTTGGTGCAATCTTATTTTGTTGTTGCTCGTTGTTTGGCACTTGTTTTGTGGACAATTTTGGAGAACAATATTGTAACTCTTGGTGATTATAGTGGAGCTTTTGGTCCCGTGGTTTTTTACTCTTCACATCGAAGGGTTTTCCACGTAAATCTTGGTGTCTTGTGTGATTGATTTCTTATTGTCTTGTTATATTTGTTTGGTTGAATTACTTGCTGCCTTACTATCATATTGCTTGTGGTTGTTTGTCTTCTCTTGGTTCAAATCGAAAAGGGAAAGTATAGACTTGGGTATTCTTCCGCTGTTATCCTGTCAGGCATTCTTTGTTAGTGCCTTGTCTTTCCCAACAAAGTGGTATCGTCTTTCAATGATGGAGTCAGGTGTAGTGGTTCGATAATCGAAGATTGAACCAAGTTAGAAAGAGGTGTTCATCTTGACGGGTGTAGTTCTAGTCGCAACCTTTTTGACAGTAATGAAGATTTTGTTGGAGAAATTGTTTCAGAGAGGTTCTCTGTGTTGAGACATAAATTTTGTAAAGGAGATTATGGAGAGGAGAAGCAAGTTGTTGAAGATTAAGTAAAGAAGGTGGACAAATTTATTTTGTCAGAAATTCAGGCCAAGGGGGAGATTTGTTGGGTTTTATTTGCCCTGATTTCTTACCATAAATAGGTTTTCCTTTTAGGAAAAGGTTTTGAATTGACTATTCTTTTTTTTAGTAGGAAAAAGTTTAGGACTCTATAAATAGAGGCATGTTCCTTGTAACTTAATCAGCATTCACAATGTAGTCTTAAAGGCTTTGAGATTTTTGGTTAGAGGGAGAATCTGTGGGTCACAAGCTTGATATGTTATCACTTGTGTGAACCTCCCATATATTCTGAGTGAATTTGTTGAGGTTGTTTCTCTCTGTATTTTGTACTCTCATATTTATAGTGGATTGCTCATCTCCTTTGTGGACGTAGGTCGATTGACCGAACCACGTTAAATCTTTGTGTCTTTTGATATATTTCTCGTTGTCTTCTTACTCGTGGTCTTTCGAGGTTTGTATTGCTAGCTTCCGCGTTTACACTTGCTTATTTTCGGTCCTAACATGTAAGGGGTACTGAAAGTTGTCTTAGGGATTTCACTTTCTCTTACACTCAACTAATGATAGCCTGATCTGAAAAAATTTTAAAAAACAAGTGGCACCCTAAAGTTGATCAAGAGGATAATGAATCCTCGAAAAGGATACTTATTCTTTATAGTGATTTTTTTTCAATTGGTGGTAATCAATATATTTCCTAAGTTAATAGTATTTCTTCCATCATGAATAAGACTGGAGCGCCAAAGAGGAGACATTTGGTCGAATGATACATTTATCAATAAGGTATTTCAACAACTCTTTTAACTCTTTCAATTCAGTTGGAGCCATTTTATATTGTAGAATAGAGATAGGATGAGTATTAGGAAGAATATCAATAACAAAGTCTATCACTCTTAGGGAGACTCTAGGAAGCTAATCTAAAAAGACCTTTAGAAGCTCACTCATGACTGGAACTGACTGAATAGGTGGTGTTTTAATATTAGTGTAATTTAACTCTGACTAAGTGGTAAATGCACCCCTTGGAACTAATTTTCTAACCATAAGGTATTAAATAAAACGACCCTTAGGAATTGTCGACAACTCTTCCACTCTTTAACTGACTAACTAGGAAACTGGAATTTAACTACTCGATATTTACAATCAACTAAGCCAAACAAGCATGCACTCAATCCATACCTAGAATTAAATCAAATTCCATCATATATTGATCAACTACGTCAGCCATGGTGTCCTTGTGATTGATGAAATGAAACAATCACAATAAACTCTCTAATCTAGAATAGACTCAACAAAAGTTATGGAAAGGCTGAAGGTCTCAAGAAGTTGTTCACTATTAATATTGAAATTCATAGCAATATATATAGTCACGAAAGATAGACTACCTCCTCGATTAAGCAATGAATATACATAGAAAACAAAGACTTTGATCATGCCAATAAACACATTGGAAAATTTTCTTGCTCTTTTCGAATGCTGATAGAATACAAATGGTTTGCTCTTCCGCTTGTCCTTGAAGTAGATACTCTAGGTAACTCTATCTAGTGTAGCCTCTGAAGTAGATTGAACTCTATGTCCCTCATTACCACCATCCTCTCTGTTCCTAGGGCACTGTTTCACGAAGTGACCATTCTTACCACATATAAGCAACTGGTGGAGCCATCCTGATAGGCTCCTGGGTTTTTCCTACCACATACCTCTTTGTGCCACTCTACCTTGAGACTGTGCAGGTCTAACTATGATATTTTGCAAATTTTAATTTTTAAACTTACCTCTGTTCCTTGGTACATATGCTCTAGTAGATGATGGAGCATGTACATTTGGATTTTGTTGAAAGGATGATTGGTTTGCATTATTTTTCTATTTCCCGGAATCATTTCCTGTTTTCTTAGACTTCTTCTTACGGAGCTCATCTCTATCTATATATTTGTCTTCCTCAACTTGTTGCACATGGATCATTAACTTTTCTATGTCCATGACCCATATAAAAAACATATCCTTATACTCTTTGGTGGACAAATGAGACAACGCAAACACAAACAAGCTTATCCTGCTCCTCATATCACTAATTATTTTTGGAGAATGATGAGGAAATTGGGTGAACTTGAAGTTGTACTCATGCAGACTCATGGGTTCCTTCTTAATAGTACTTAGAACATGGGGAAAGAAACGCCCCAAGAAGGCATCTTCGAACACAACCCAGCTCACAATTAGTGAATTCTCAACCGTACTCTTCTTCCATTGACCATACTATTATTTAGCAAAACCTTTAAGTTGGTACGAAACTAGTTCAATACGCTCAACATTTGGAACATGCGTCACCTAAAAAACACTCTATAACTCCACCACAAAGATCTCTGGATCCTCAGTAACACTTGAAGTGGTGAAATCTTGAGGTTTCATCCTTAAAAATTCGTGCATTCTAGATATATCAGTTACATCTTGTCGATTCATCTTTGTTGTCCATCTTGGTAAACATCCAAATAGCATCCCGAAACTTAGCGTTAGTGATCTCTTTTGGGTTGCATTTCTGGTGCATTAGATAGCCCTTGATCTTGGTGATTAGAATACCTCCTAGCGGGACGACCTTGACCAGTACTTCGTAGAAGAATGAAGTGAAATATATTCACAAGCACAAATAAGGAAGAAACTTTATAGAGTTAAGATCTATTAGATGAAAAAGTGTGCAATAACTAAGATAGTTCCTAAATGTTTAAGCCTCCAAAATATAGATGTTGCGTGCTTTACACTGATAATAGGGAATCAACAAACACAACTTCATAGACACGTTATGACTATTGAAATTGGTACTATAATACCAAGCTTCTCATGCGTCGAGCCTACACCCTGGTTGTGACGGGCACGTAAGAACATTGTTGGCCCCAAGTTAACCCTTAACCTTGCTTAAGTCTAAGTTGAAGATTTACTCAACAACATATGAACTCAAAAGTAAAACTATACAAAAATTCTCAAAATTGATACTCAAAATATTTTAATAAAAATTCAGTGCCTAGAAGAGGAAACTCAAGTCTAGAACATCAACAATTAAAGTGAAATAGATTTATTAAACCTCTATTGTCTATGAAGCCTATATTAACTAAGATGGACATCCAGAAGTTCCCACGACATCCTAATAACAAAAAGCAATGTGTAAACTCAATGTGAAACCCTCTCAAAAGCAAGGAGGCTCACAAAATCTAGCTAGAACTCAAATGGATCAACGAAAATTAGTTGTTGATCTTGATTACCTGAATTTGCATCATGAAACCATGCAGTCCAAATGGCATCAATACATTGAATGTACGAGCGTGTAAGGGAAATGAAAAAATATGACATAAGCTTGAAGTGAAACTAGAGAATCATACTTGCCTCATCTCAATTCAACCTCAACTAATTTTTATATAATATTAATGACAGTAATGCACTCTATATATAAGATTTTAAATAGTAGATTACAACTCATTTTATATAAAATACCACATCACACAATTTCGGAGATTCTCTAAGCGACAACCATCACTATGAGATGTGTGATTATATAATATCTCGACCACGCTGAAACAACTGTCCTTTACCTTGCAAGAGTATAAGAACTCCTCAACTAAGTGGATCTACTAAGTTATTCTTAAAAACCAATAAGGAATTATCTAAAAAGTATGACCCTTTCAACCTACGTGGACTACATGGTTTATAAGGACTTTGAGTTGTATGAATTCATGCACATATTAGTGGTCAACACTATTTCAAAAAATATACCCATTTAATATATTTAAAAATATTTCCTCATCCTCAAAATTTCAAATTATTACTCAAAATATTCTCTTAAAAGATATTATGCTAAAAACTCTTCATGAACTCATTTGGAAATCAAGGTTTCCTTCTCATTTTGTATGTGAAAACCTTTACTCTTGGGAATAATTAGATCCCATATAATAATTTTGAAAAATGAAACTACACTTTACTCATCCCCATACTCAAGAACTGAAGACATAGAAAAAAGTTTAAAAAGTTTACAGAATTCTTCTCAAATGACTTGAAAGAACTCTCAAGAATTTACTCATAACTTTACCTTGGATTTGAATTATGAATTCAATGGTTATAATCCATGCTATGAAGGATGTCTCAATATTTATGTAACTCTTCGAGCCTACACCCTGGGCAGGAATGGCACTTGGTGAAAATTCTTGTCCTTGAGTGAAGCCTAGTCCTGGCGTACTTAACTCAGCGAAAGACTATACTCATCTCAGATATAGAAATTAAAGCAGTCTTATAAAGAAACTTAGATAACTGCCTTGGCCAAAATGACACTTAAGTCTCAACATTTGAACATATGAAATTATAAAATAAAAGTGACTCCAAAACTAAATTAGTGACTAACTACAAAGTATCTAAACTAACTGAGATGGATGTTGCGACATACCCCACAACATCGTAATGAACTAAACTAGTAAAGCAATAAAAATGATGTCTTTCGGAATGAAAGGAGACTCACCAACTAACTCTAGAGTGTTCGATGGGATAAACGATGTGCTGTGTGATAATCCTAGTTACTTGCGTCTGCATCATAAAACAATGCAAGCCAACTGGAATCAGTACATTAAATTTACGAGTATGTGAGTTGGAATACTATAAAATGACTTAAGCTTGACGGGAATAAGATGAACTTACCTTGGGTCTGTTCAATTCAAAGTATGTATATAAAGCAATTTAACACATTAGATTCAACTCAAAGTATGTATATAAAGCAATTTAAACACATTAGATATATGTAAATCTTGTAAAACCATAAAACAACTTAGTTTGTTAAAGAAATGCAATAACACACTCAAATTTACTTATATATGAAAGTAATATAACTTTTGTGGGATTTTCTATAACCGACAATCATCACTTGAGCCTAAGTGATGATACAATTTATTACCTCATGCTACCGTGGACCATGCTATACCTTGCAATCGGTATAGGAACTTTCTCAACTTAGTGGATCCACAAGCTAAACTTACGTGATCATCTAAAAAGAATGACCTGTTAATAACCATGATAGCTTCATGGTTTACATGGAGACTTGAGTTAATATGAACTCGCATCCCCACATCGGTGCTCTATACTACTCCCAAAATACACTTTAGCTCATGCTTTTAGCAAAACTTCCTTCCTTTGGGTTGAGATAATTTGCTAATTCTTTTTTAGCTTTAAAGCCCTCTTGGAATAAATATTCCCTTTCTACTCAAAAGTGTTTTGGAACTCATAGTTTCCTCTAAACTCAAATATGAAACATTTATACACTTTTAGGGAATACTAAGTTCTTTTATAGTCTTTTATAGATGAACTCAACTCGTACGCTTTACCTCACTTGAAACTTAAATCCTAGGAAATACTTAGTTCCCTTAGAGCTTTTGAGATTTTAACTCAACGCTTTACTGTTTTCTCAACGTATAACTTGAGACTTAAAACAAAGTTAAAATGATTGGTTAAGACTCTTTCAAAAATCTAAGAAGTTATGTTAATTACTTCTTAACTTTTAATCTTGACTCGTAATTTCATTTACCTTGTGTAACAACCCTAAAAATGGATATGCTAAGTAATGCTTAATGTATGTATAATGCCAACAATTAGACCGGGTTCACACAGATTGGTGCGCGTTGAACCAGACCTCGAAACACTTGCTACATCCAATCCTAATAACTTGGGGAGTTATTTGATCTTGGAAAGGTTGGTTCCAACCATGTAGGGCTCTCAAATATGAAGATTTACTCGAAGGAGTCTTTATCGGACTTAAAAAGAGGAAATCTAAGGTATGGAGGGTAAAATGATCTTTTTCCAGGCTAAGGGTAGTATTCTAATTACCCTAAATATATAATTAATTATTTAATTAATAAGGTGTAGCGTCATTACCCAAAAACAAGGATTGTTCCCCGTTGTATGTCCCTATCACTAGCTCCCATTTAATCATAGGTTAGTTATGTTTGCCGGTAGAAAACTAGGCATCACACGTGTTTTCATAATTATTATGTGTTTATATGTATGTTTGGAATTATGTTACTTATGTTTATGTTTCCGAAAATGTAACTACATGTGTTTATGTGTGTTGCCATGGTTATTGTTCATGGTTTAGGACATTAAATGGCATGATAGTTCTTTATATTTCATGTACACATATTGATGTAAATGTGATGTTCATATGAGATTAAATGTGGCTGAGTTGAGGGATAATCTCTTGTCTAAATGAATCCGTGAAAATGCACCTAAAACATTCTAAATGCACTATGTAATTCCCCTAAGAACTAAGGTGTAACTTGATGAAAGGATGCTGAAAACATAAAAGAAAATTTCCAGCTTCTAGTGATGAATTTTGGTCAGAGAAAAGGGTTAAAATTGTTGAAAAAAATGAACTAAAACAGGTGAGGTCATGGAGGATCCAACCCGTGACCTCACCATGTTAAAAACCATGAAAATAAAGAAGTAAAAAAATGTGGTGAAAGGGATTTCAACTATGGTATTGGCTGGAAAATGTAACTTAAAATAGAAAAAAAATAAGAAATGAGAGGAGTGGGATTCGATCCCACCACCTCTCAATCATATTCAAGGAGGAGACTAAAAGAAAAATAAAGGGGGAGGCGTGTGGGAATCGAACCCACGACCTCTTAGGCAGATTAAGGAAGAGAATAAAAGAAAACTAAAGGGGAGGCGTGTGGGAGTCAGACCCACGACATCTTAGGCAAATAAAGGAGGTTTATAAAAGAAAAATAAAAGGGGAGGCATGTGGGAATCGAACCCACGACCTCTTAGGCAGATTTTAGGAGGAGAATAAAATAAAAATAAATGGGGAGGCATATGGGAATCAAACCCACGACCTCTTAGGCATATTTAAAGAGGAGAATTAAAGTAAAATAAAGAGAGTCTATGGGGGTGTGATCCCACAACCTCATAGTCAACTCGAAATAGACAAGGAGAAATAGATAAAAAAAAATAAAAGGGGTTGTGGGGGTTTGATCCCACTACCGCTCGGCAAAGTAAGAGGTAATTCAAATGTGAAAAATAAAGAGGAAACGTTTATGTGGGGGCTCGATCTAGCGTCCCAAAGTCATGTGGACCCAAATACAATAAATGAAAAAAATGTAAGTGTTGTCTATGGGATTTGAAATTGGGTTCCCTTGCCCCAATTCCGTATAGATGCATAAGTCATACGTGAATTAAATCTTCAAGAATAATGCTGCCTACTTAGATCAAAATCGAGATCTTGGCATACATACAAGATGCATAAGTCTTGTACTACATAATTTTAGGAAGATATGAATAACTTCAACGAACTATGAATGAATCCTCATGGCTTGTATGTATTGACCCATAAGTCTAGCATACATTTAAAAATAAGTGAACCTAAGATGTATGTAATGAAAAGAAATAACCCTAGAATTGTTAAGTAAGAGTGTAAAACACACTAAATGGCCAAGTGCATTGGCATATGATGAAATGAATAATATGTAAAGAAATGATGAAACACTTTAAGGGTTAAGTAAGAGTGTGAAATACACAAATGGCCAAGTGCATTGGCATATGATGAAATGAACATTCATGTAAAAGGGGTGAGTAATTATGAAGGGCAAATGTGCTAATGTTAATGAATTTGGTGACAACATGATATGAGGATAATGTAAAAGATAAGAAAAATCTCAAATGAGCCTAAGTAAATGTTACCAAAACGTACTCACCTATGAGAGTGTAAAGTTAATGATGAGACCAGTATAAATAAACACTCTAATGAAAGTATTGAGATTAACACACTTAATACTAATGATGAGATGAGAAATCATCTATTGAGCTATGATGTCCTCATACTATAATCCAACTTCCATGACGTATGAGTTGAATGTAATGAAATTTTATACTGAGAATTGATAGACTAGCTATGAGAGGTGATGCCTTATTTCAGCAAGGGCGGAGGTTCAAATAACTCTCATGAGATGAGACTGTCCTGCATGCCGGGTATGGGTCTCCTTATATCTCCTAGTCTTCGAACCTATACTGCCAATATAGGGATCTAACGGGGTTCAATTCCCATGTACTCTAGCATCTTTTGGGTCACTTTTCGTTGTGATTCCACCTCATTTTTGTGTTGGGTTTCATGACACTTGATTTCATTATGCTCATATTATCTATGTCAGTTAAAGTTAAATATCCAAATGAATGAATGAGGCTAGCCTCAAATGATGCACATAATTAAACAAATAATACCAACGCTGTTAGGATAGGATAATGAAGAGGTGAGTTAGATTCAATTAATGACATTAGGTCTTTTTTGGTCATTTCACAACAAACCCGATGAAAGTCTTAAACTACATCTTAGGTATGGGTAGTGTTTTCACTGGCCCATGAATAAAATGAAATGAAATGAAGTACGTATGAATGAACGAAACAGACTCGGTGTTTCCCTTAAGCAGACTCCCTAGTTGAGTTCCCATGTGTTGAACCCTTATTCTTGGTAAGTCTTAATGTCAAGTCTATGATTCCAAGGTCTCATGGCATACGAATGAATTATATGAACAAGGTTATGTGTTATAGGAATTATCATATGTGCTATGTGTACGCTGTAGTGTGATGTGTGAAAAATGTTAAGTATGTTGATGCATGTTACTCTCATGGCATAACTTTTCTAATCCAAATTTTGAAAGCTTATAAACTTTCCTAATTCAAATTTGGGAAGCTCACTCACTTTCCTAATCTCTGTTTGGCAAGTCTACTGACTTGACCTTCTATAATAATGTTGTTAGGAAAGAGATAATCTTACTCATGCATGTCCTTGGTGTGTACTTGCATATACCCATACTTAGTACAAGTGCGTAGTAAACCTATACAAGTCCCAGGTGGACGCTAGAGCTACAGGATCAACACTGCAGTTATCCGGACATCGAGCATTCATCCAAACTTGATAGGCCCTCATGCTTTTGAGGATGATTCCCATTCACACTATAGCTTAGTTATAGGATTGATCTTATGGAGTATGTTCCACTAGCATTTCTTTCCCATTTTTTCAGACATTGTATTTGTGTTATTTTGGCAAGTACATCTTCATCTTTATAATAAAATGTTTCTTTCATATCATCTTAATGTTATATGGTTTATGGTGAACAATTATGTATGTATTTGAATGTGTAGTAAGCATGTTAAGAAACAAAAAAGTTTCAAATTTTCCGCTAACATTAACCTATGTGAAATAAGAATGACGTATGTAGGCTTCTCTGCGCCCTCGGAGAGTTCAATGACGCCGGTCTTGTCTGGGGTCTAGATTCCGATTGTGACACCTTGTTTTTAGCTTTCCTTCAATTGGATTATAAATTCAAGGATAATTATCTCATTTTTGTGTATGATTTAATTATTATATATACATTAGAATGTTGTAATAAACTATGAATGATAAGTACATCACTTAGGAACAAGTACCAAAAAGAGAGGGAAAGAACGGTGTCACCAGGTGGCCTTGGCGCTCTGAGAGACGCATAGCAACAGAGCCTGACGGACAAAGGCTTTCCTCAGCAGCTTTTTTTTTGGTGCGGCACACCAGGGCTTCACTAATAGAGCCTGTCTTGAGGGGCTCTAGTAGACGCGGCGCCCCAGGGCCTATTAGACGGGTTTTCCGACTTTTCATCTCCGATTTTCAATTCTAAACCTCCTAAACATCCATGTATCCCACTGCATATGCTTAGGATCATTAAATACCTCATTACCCAATAGATTAAACCCAAAAATAGTCTGGTAACATGAATGAAATCTACAAGAAATAAACTACAATTCAACCCACAAGAATTTCATAATTTTTCGTCAAGAACTTCCATGCTCATCATTCAATAAACTTTAACTTTCTGAATTGAATCAAATTGGGGGTATGGGTGAAAGGTCCCAACACTTAATTATCTCACATACTTTGATAGGCATCATCCCCGATGAAATCCATGCAATGATCTTGGCATTCTTGGACAATTCTTAATCTTCCTCTTTTTTTCTCTTTTTTCTACCCAACCCTAAGCGTTCAAAATTTTTTGTTAAAATTAATTAGGAGTTGGTTTTTACCCCTAAATTACCCTTAAAACGAATTAGGAAATACTTGGGTGAAAATACAACTTTTGTTCTTACTGAAATCTGGATTGGCCTTTCCTCAGACCAACAACCCTACTTCCGAAAGTCATATATCCCTCAGACAACCTCGAAATTCAAAAACTTGGCGCCGCTGGAAAGATATTTCCAAGATTTCTCCATCAATATAAATATGTAACCCTAACTCTACTTGAGAATGATGTAATGATAATTTGAAACTGACTAAAACTCACATTAAATAGCTGGAACTTTTCTACATTTCCCTATTTATTTCCAAAAATGATTATTCTTGGTTTCGTAGCTTATCCTTTAGTTATTTCAAGTTACAAGATGTTACAATATCCCCCCTTGTGAACTTTCGTCCTCAAATGAGAATTCTTTAACTAAGCTAAGAGTTGTAACATTACTTCAGCACTCAACACCAAAACAAATAATAACATGCTTACACTTAATCTAATAAAGTTCTAGGAAGAGAATTTAACACCTTGATTCACATTCTCTTTGGATTCAAAAAGATGTATATATATCTCTTTCATATGCTCGTTAGCTTCCCAAGTCGCTTCCTCAATGAATTGGTTCCTCCAAAGGACCTTGACTGAAGCAACTTCCTTTGTCCTCAACTTGTAAACTTGACGCTCCAAAATATGAATCGGAACTTCTTCCTAGGATAAGTTATCCTTAATATCAACACTCTCAATACTATCAATGAAGGATCACCCAAGTACTTCTTCATCATAAAAATATGGAATTCCGGATTCACCACTGCTAACTCTTGAGGTAACTCCAACTCATAAGACACATTGACCACTCTCTTGGAGATTCTATAGGATCCTGTATATTAGGGACTAAGTTTCCCCTCTTACCAAACCTCATAATACCTTTTAGTGGTGAATCTTTAAGATACTCCTAATCATCCACCTCAAACTTTAATTGCCTTCTCCTAACATTTGTGTAGGACTTTTGGCAACTTTGTGTCGTCTTCAATCTTTCTTGAATCACTTTCACATTCTCCGTAGCTTTGTGAACTAGATCTATTCTAAACAACCCTGCTTCACCAACTTTGAACCACCAAATAGGAGATCGACATCTTCTGCCATAAAGAGCTTCATATGGAGCCATGTGGATGTTCGAATAGTAACTATTGTTCTATGAAAACTCAATGAGAGGTATGTGATCATCCCGATTTTCCTTAAAGTCGATCCACAATCTCTCAACACATTTTCTAAGGTCTGGATAGTACACTCTACTTGCCCATCTGTCTAAGTATGAAATGTAGTGCTCAAGTTCACCTTCAAACCTAAACCTTTTTGGAAAGATTTCCAGAAGTATATAGTAAATTGTGCACCTCTATCTATAATAATGGACACTAGAACTACACAAATTTAAGGTAATCAGTGACAAATTATTTCATCAATAATAATGTATTTAATTCATGACAAAATATTTTTTGTCTTAGAATTTATTAAATTTTGGACGCAAAAAAAATTTCATCTTAAAAAATATGTTGTTACAATATTGACAAACTAGAGTTCGTAGTTGAATTTTATAAATTTTAGAATGAAAATTAATTTTTAATTATGACATTTATTGCGTCACTAATAATATAAATAATTGGTGACATATTTAATTGTCTATAATCAATCAATGATTTATTGAAACCAAAAAAATTGTCATAAAATGTGCAAGGTGTTAAATTGTGACAACTTAAAATTTTTAGTGAATAATTAAACTATTTGCTACGAAAAAAATTCATAGCTAAATACAATCTTTTTTATACCATTGTTCATAATTACAAGTGACGACTTACAAAAAGAATAATACAAGTGCTTCATAAGAAGTAGACAGAGTCCATTCCTTAATTAACAAGTGAAAATATTAAAACCAACAAATTCGGTCAATTTTATAAGAACAAAAAAGTTCAATACATCAATTTTCTTAGATTACGCAATTATAAAATGCATCATTTGAAAAATACAATTCAGGTTATAGGTATTGTAAGTGGGAACGTTTCTACCACTAGATCATTAATATTTATTTGTTTAGCACTTTTATTTTTTATTTGGTACACTTTTATTGATAAGCACGATAAAAAATAATAATTTTTCAACTCTTTGCGCTAAGTTTTGTGGATGTCTATTTATTTGTGATTGATAAACTACATAGAGTAAGTCAATCTATTTGCTTTTGCATATAAATATGTACATATTTAATAGTAATTCCACATACGTACGAAGAGTAACTATACAAAGATAACATCGACTTAAAAAAATAGACTCTGCAAAGGTGCAATATATTTCATAAATTTCTATTAATTTTTTCATCAGTGTGAAAATTGAAAAAACTAAAAAATAAAAGCACACAAAAAAGAAATGAACTAGAGGATTTCAAATATATTATGATGAAGTACTATAGTTATTGGTATCGATGTCAAACTTGAACCAATTATTCATTTTTATTTTAATAAAATCAAAAGTTAAATTTTAAATAAATTTATTATTGTACTGTATAATTGTAAAAATTTACAAAAATAAATAAATAAAATGAAAAATTCTAAATATATTTAAACATATTTCAGAAAATACACAGTTTAATTCAAATATGATGTTCATTTGAATTAAATGCGAGTGATAAATTTCATGCATTTGTGTATGAGTATAAATTTCAAAGAAGTGAATAAAGTATAAAATAAAACAAAAATGAATAAGAAGACAGAGTTGGTCTGATGGTAAGCAGTAACGAAATTAGATTTTGTTCAACTTGGAAATATATATAAATTTACAGACAATTGATTTCGTCACTTATTGAAGTAAAATAATTAGCGACTATATAATTTTGTCTGTAATAATAACCTTTTTAGTGATAAAGTATAATATTAACTACAAATAGTATAACTTCAAATAACTTAGATAACTATCTTTTTCAAATAACTTAGATAACTGTCTTTTTCAAAATGGCACTTAAGTCTCAACATTTGTACCAATTAAATGATAAAATAAAAGAGACTCCAGAACTGAACTACTAACTGTCTACGAAGCCTCTAAACTGACTGATATGAAAGTTGGAACAGACTCCAGAATATCCTAATGAACTAAAATAGTAAAGCATTAAAAAGGATGTCCTCCAGAATGCGAGGAAGCTCACCAACTAACTCTGGAGTGTTCAACGATGCGTTGTTGTTGATCCAAGTTACCTGCGTCTGCATCATAAAATGATGCAGCGCAACTGGCATAAGTATATTGAATTTATCAGTATGCCAGTTGGAATGATAGACATGAATTAAGCTTGAGGGAAATAAGATGACTTACCTTGGCTCTGCCCAAATAAAGATTATGCTCAACTCAAAGTATGTTTTTAGCAATTTAAACACATGTGATATATATAGAGCTTACAAAACCATAAAACAACTTAGTTCGGTAAAGAAATGCAATAACAAACTCAACTTTACTTATATATGAAAGTAATATAACTTTTGTGAAAGATTCTCTAACCGACAACCATAACTTGAGACTAAGTGATGATATAACATTTTACTTCACGTTGTCGAGGACCATCATAAACCTTTCCATCAGTATAGGACCTCGCTTAACTTAGTGGATCCACTAGCTTAACTTACGTGATGATCTAAAAAGTATTACTCGTTAACACCCATGATGGTTTCATGGTTTACATAAATACTTGAATTAATATGATTTCTCATCCCCACACTGGTTCTCGATAATACTCTCAAAATATACATTAGCTCATGCTTTTTGCAAAACATTCTTTTTTTGGGTTGAGATAATTTGTTGAACTCGTTTTAGCTTCAATAGACCTCTTGGAACCAATATTCCTTTTCTTACTCAAAGCTCTTTTGGAACTCTTAGTTTCCTCCTAACTCAAATGTGAAAACATTTATAAGCATTTAGGAAATACTTAATTTTCTTATAGTTTTTGAGAGATAAACTCAACTCTTACTCTTTACTTCACTTGAAACTTAACTCCTAGGTAATACTTAGTTCCCTTATAGCTTTGGATACATAATTGAAGAACTTACTTTGACTTCTAAAATTTCAAACTTGACTCTGAACTACTTTGGCCTTGTTGTAAGCTTCCCTTGAATAACATTACGGATTCAAGGATCATGATCATGTTTATGGATTATTTCATGATGTTTAGATGTACTATAGAGTTTTGGAATCAACTAGAAATTATATGTACATCACTTAGAAACTTGTATGAAAAGAGAGGGAAACAACGGGGTCCCCAGGTGTCCTTGGTACTCTGAGAGGCGCAGATTCCAAGAGCCTAGTGCGACAGAGGCTATCCTCAGGCGCTATGGCTGGCGTAGTGCGGCAGGGTCTATCAGACGGGTATTATGGCTTCTCTTCTCCGATTTAAATAATAAACCCCCCAATCTTCAATAGATCCCACACCAAATACTTAATATCACTAAATAAGTCATTACCCAATAGATTAAACCCAAAAACATTCCGGAAACATGAATCAAATCTACGAGACATAAATCACCCCTACGAAATCCATGCAACGATCTTGGCGTTCTTGGATAATTCTTTATCTTCCTCTTCTTTTCTCTTTTCTCCCCAATCCTAAGAGTTCTTAATTTTTGTGAAACTGAATTAACGACTTGGTTTTTACCCCGAAATAACCCTTAAAACGAATTGGGAAATCCAAGGGTGAAAAGAAAATGTTGCCCTTACTGAAATCTGTATTGGACTTTCGTCAGTCCAACAACCCTACTTCAGAAATTCAAATTTATCTCATACTACCTCGAAATTTTGCAAACTCGGCACTGTTTGAAAGATACTTCCAAGAGTTTTCCATCCATATTAAGAACTCACCCTTACTTCGCCTAAGATAGTTGTTATGGCTGTTTGAAAATGACTAAATCTCACTGTTTAAAGCTGGAAAATTTTCAGATTTCAATATTTTTTTTTCAAAAATGATTATTCTTGTTTTCTTATCTTATCATTTATTTATTTCAAGTTACGAGATATTATAGTTTAGATGTCGTTTAGAGTAGTTAGAATCAGGAAGAAGTGAAGGCATACTTCAAAGGAAATCACACGAAGCAAACTACTTAAAATAGGTCGAGGCAGGAGACCCTGGAACACTGAGTGGCTTTAGGATCCAAACCTTTAATTTTACAGGGAACTTTCTAGCTCAAATTTGGCACGACATGCCAGCCCCCTTCCAAGAAAACCTGACTAATTTTGTTTCTCGTTTTCTGACCCTAATTCGCCTAGAATAGGTTGTTTCCCTCAAAATTATCCTTTGATTGAATTACCCAATACAAGTTGACAAGAATAAACTCTCTTTTCCTTGAGAACCACCATCAATCAATCGAAATATTAACCTAAAAATTCATCAAACTTCACAAACAAAGCAAGAAGAACAAAACGTCAAGAACTAAACTCGTTCAACCTAAAAATTAAAATTACCGATGAAATTTCCTAATTTTTTTTGTGGTTTAACAAACCCAACACAATGAAAACTTACGTACCATGATTTGGCGAAATAAATCCTTGATTCGCAAGAAATCTTGATTTTTCCTCCTTTTCATTTATTTTCTCTTCTTGAATTCTCTCCTAAAATCCGAATCATAATTTAAGATTATTAAAAATGACCCAAATTAGTTTGGACCCCTAACCTATTACTACAACATGTTTTAAGCTAAAGGGGTAAGGATAATACCAAAATACCCCTTATTAATTGCAGTAATTGTCACGAGCCCGAACTACCTCCAGACGCGGACACAGAACCTAGCACCACAAGTGATCCAAAACTAACCTTGCTGGCTTGATCATGAGCATAGTAAAGAGAATATTTTTTGCGGAAGCTAAATCATACTCTAATAAAAAGATGGGCAATACTCATATAATATAACTGAAATGTTTTAAATACTGATCAGTTTAATACAAGAAAGTTAGTAACTCAATACTAAGCTGAAACTAAATATGCCTGAAATAAGCCTCTACTTGACTAGAAATAATGGGACAATCCCCAAATAAGTATAGCAAAAAATGAAACTAAAAGACTAAACTGAACTCATGACTATTGTCCTCGAAGAGTGAGGACTCACCACTGAATCTACTGAACTAGAGATCGAGAATCAATCTATGCGCGATCTGAATGCTGAGAACCTGAACCTACATCACGAAAAGATGTAGCGCACGTATGTGTAAGTACTTGAAGTTATTGACCAGGTAGGACAGAGTAAAGTTGAAATAAGACATAACTGAACAAGCGAAAAAGCAAGTATAATAATCTGAACATGAAATACTGAATTTGGAGCTAACTGAATGCAATGACCAAGTTATAACATGCTCAAACTGAATACTGAAAATACTGATAAAAGATCAATGCAACAGAGTCTGACTGAACTGCGGGAGCTCCTAATAACCAATAATAAAACCACATGAGCTAAATATGGAGTTCAATGTATACGCCCCATCAAGAGGACCTAGTACACCCTGCAAAAGGTATAAAGTCATGCTGGCGTGATCACTAGACTTATTGCCCATAAAAGGGGCATTTAACCTACTTGGCTAGTAATTCTCAGACTTATTGGGTACGGTGAACCCTAGTCCAACTCGGTATTATGCTCCTCCAAATTAATTATCTAATAAACTTATTATGACTTAGTTTTTGTAAATACTGGATAGAACAAAAGTGAACATGCAAATTTAGAATACAACATTTAATCTGATATTGATGCATTAATAACTTAGGCATATGTAACTGAATAACTAAAATATCTAATCAATCATTTAAATTCAAGAACTAAAGAAACACATAGTTAGGGTTTTGAAATTCATGCAATAAACTAAATAATAACATGGAAATCTGATTTTGAACAAATAACTAATTAATTCATGAAATTCTTTTGAAGTTCTAGAAACCTAGGTCTGATCAAGATATGGAAATAAAGAATCTGACTGAAAACTAGGGACCCAATGGGTGAAAGGAACCCACCAGTTAAATCCCACATACCTGGTGATAAAATCCACAGAGAAATATTTAGATTTTGGGCTGGAACTACTGAAACCTTGTTGCATTCTTGAACTAAGTTTCTTGACCTTTTTCTCTTCTCTTGCTTCTAATTTTCTAAGTTTTTGATTAATGATTTAATTTAGGTAATTTTTAGTTATATTTCTATTCTTAAACCGACTAAAATCTTATTATTTAAGGTCAAAACAACGTATCTGAGGGTTTAAAAAAAAGTGGAAAATGACCAAAAGACCCCTAAATTAATTGTTGTCGGAGAGACAGACAGACCTGGTCCACGTACTGTTGTCCTGATTACGGTCAGCAGGTCTTGTCCGTTGTTTGTGGACTAAGATCGACAGACCGGGCCATGGACTGTTGTGTTATCTATGATCCGTCCTGTTCCTTCGTCATTTGGTTCATAGAGTGGGTTTATGGATCATGATAGACGAACTTGGTCCATGCACCGTGGTCGCATGTACAATTTGTACTGTTACTTCATCGTTTGGTTCAGAGAGTGGGTTTATGGACCATAATTAATGGACCTGGTCCATAGACCATGGTTCCACCTACGGTCTGTCCTATTCCTTTGACGTTTGGTTCAGAGAATGGGTTTATGGACCATGATCAACAGACCTGGTCTAAGAACCTTGGTCCCACCTACAGACCGTAGATACAGGCCATCGTTTTGGATCTTTGAGTTTTTGGTGGACCAAAATTTAAAGACATTTTCCACAAACCATGGTCGTACCTACGGTTTGTAGGTCATGTACATCGTTTGTGGACCAGGATCGACATACTTAGTCTAAGGATCGTAGTCCTTACTACTGTACGTACGTGGCCTCTATAGAAGGAATTTGAACTTCTTGAAAATCAGAATTTTGGTCTATCTAGGATACGATTTGTCATTATCTCCCCCTTGAGAACATTCATCCTCGAATGAAGACTAAAATAGTTTAAAAAATGGGAGAGAGCTTTAATCCGTACTACTAAACATTGAGAACTGACTTTCCAACTTAATTGAGCTTTGAGAACATTCAAATATGTTGAAAATGCAAGTGAGACTGAGGGAACATGATTCTAAGAATTAATTCACGCATGAATGACTGGAAAACTGAAGAGGAACTATTACCTAAAGATGGGGTTGAATCAGAAGGAAAGAGGTGAGGATACTTGGCTTTTATGGGTGTTTCTGCTTCCTAAGTAGCTCCCTCTACGGACTGACTCCTCCACAAAACCTTGACTGAAGCAATTTTTTAATTTTCAACTTTCTAACCTGACAGTCAAGAATCTTTACTGGTACATCCTCATAAGAAAGACTATATTTCACCGCCACACTCTCTAATGGCACTACAGAGGCTGGGTCACCCACACACTTCTGCAAGAGCAAGATGTGGAAGAACTGATGCATTGCTGCTAATTCTGCTGGAAACTCTAACTCATATGCAACCTTGAAAACCCTTTTCAACATCTTGTAAGGGCCTACAGATCTAGGACTGATCTTCCATTTCTTGCCAAATCTCATCACCCCTTTCATAGGTGAAACTTTCAGAAAAACCCAATCATCAACTTGGAACTCTAGTTCCTTTCTCCTTACATCTGCATAAGATTTCTGATGAATTTAGGTTGTCTTAAGTCAATTTCTAATGATTTTCACTTTCTCCATAGCATAAAGGACTGAATCTTGCCCTCTCAAAGCTGCTTCACCTACTTGAAACCAACCAACGAGAGTTCTACATCGAAGCCTATACAAAGCTTCATAAAGGGCCATCTGAATATTGGGATGATAGTTATTGTTGTTGGCGAACTCAATCAGCAAGAGGTGATCATTCCACCTACCCTTGAAATCAATTACAAAAGATATCAAAAAATCATCTAGGGTCTGAATGGTACGTTTTGCCTGTCCATCCATCTGTGGATGAAATGTTGTGCTAAGGTTAACTTGAGTACCAAGACCCTTCTGAAATGACTTAAAAAATGAGAGGTAAATTGACGACCTCTATCTGAGATGATAGACAAAGGAACCCCATTCAACCTCACAATTTCATTAATGTTAATCTTGGCATAGTCCTCTGCCGAATCTGTAGTCTTGACCGCTAAAAAGCGAGAAGACTTAGACATCCTATCAACTATCACCCAAATTGAGTCATGTTGTCTGCGAGTACGAGGTAACTCTGTGATGAAATCCATATTGATCAAGTCCAACATCCAAATAGGAATATCAATCTCTTTAGTCATACCTCCTGATTTTTATGTTCCACCTTGACTTGCCTGCAATTTGGGCACCTACTCAGAAAATCTGCTATATCCCTTTTCATGCCATTCCACCAATAGACTTCCCGTAGGTCGCGGTACATCTTAGTAGCACCTGGATGAATAGAATATCTGGAGCTATGGGCTTCTGCTAGGATATGCTTTCTCAACTCACCCACATCAGGAACACACAATCTACCCTGGTAGCAAAGTACACCATATCCCCTTGGGAGAAAACCTCCTCCACTCTTTGTTTGTAGACTGCACCCTTAAGTTCAAGCAAGATTGGATCACTGTCTTGCTTATTCTTAACCTCCATTACCAAAGGAGATTCATCCCCATTTTGAACTGCTACACGACTGTCTGATATGCTCATAATGCAAACTCCTAAGCAAGCAAGCCTGTGAACATCCTTCACTAGTCCATCCTTTCTGCCTCAACATGGGCTACACAACCCATAGATAATCTACTAAGAGTATCTGCTACTACGTTAGCCTTAACAGGATGATAATGCACACTCATATCATAATCCTTAAGGAACTTAAGCCATCTCCTCTAGCGAAAATTCAACTCTTTTTGGGTGAACAAATACTGAAGACTGTTATGATCAGTTAACACATCTACATGCACACCATACATGTAGTGTCTCCATATCTTGAGTGCAAACACCACTGCTGCAAGCTTGAGGTCATGGGTTGGATATTTATTCTCATGAACCTTAAGCTATCTAAAGGCATATGCTATAACCTTATCTCGCTACATCAATACACAACCTAGGCCAACTCTGGATGCATCACAATAGATCACATAACCATCGAAACCCTCTAATAAAGACAAGAGAGGAGTTGTAGTCCATCTAGTTTTCAATTCTGCAAAGCTTTTCTCACGATCATCTCACCATTGAAACTTGACCACCTTCTGAGTTAACCTCGTCAATGGTAAGACTATGGATGAGAATCCTTCCACGAACCTTCTACAATACCCCGCTAGACCTAAGAAACTTCTTATATCTATAGCAGAGGTAGGTCAGAGCCATTTTTTCACTCCTTCTATCTTATGTGAATCAACTAAGATCCCTTCTCTAGATACAATGTGACCAAGGAAAACAACGGATTGCAACCAGAACTCACATTTGCTAAACTTAGCGAATAACCGGCAATCCTTGAGAGTGTGTAGAACAATTCTCAAATGACACGCATGTTCTTCCTCATTCCTAGTGTAAATGAGGATATTATCAATAAGTACGACAATGAATAAGTATAAGTACTATTTGAACACTATGTTCATCAAATCTATGAAAGCTTTAGGAGCATTGGTTAGTCAAAATAACATAATTACAAATTTTTAATGACCATAATGAGTTCTGAAGGATGTTTTTGGAATGTCACTATCTCTGACTCTAAGATGATGATAACCCAATCTGAGATCTAACTTTGAAAAATGACTAGCACCCTGAAGTTGGTCAAATAAGTCATCAATCTTGGGGATGGGATACTTATTCTTGATTGTGACCTTGTTCAACTGTCTATAATCAATGTACATTCTGAGAAAACCATATTTCTTATTTACAAACAACATTGGTGCACCCCATGGTGAAATGCTAGGTCTGATGAAACTCTTATCTTGAAGGTCTTTCAACTGCTCTTTCAACTCCTTAAGCTCTACTGGAGCCATTATGTAAGGAGGAACAAAAATAGACTGGGTATCTGGAAGGAGATCAATGCCAAAGTCAATTTCTATTTCGGGAGGGACTCCGAGAAAATCTTTTGGAAAAACATCAAAAAACTCACAAACTACTGGAACTGACTCAAGAGTTGGGGTTTTAGAGCTAGAATCCTTAACCCGAACTGGGAGATAGATATAACCCTTAGATATCTCTTTTATTTCTTATGGTAAGAAATGAATCGATTTATAGGCACTAAGGTACTACTTTACCATTCTAAGATTGATTCGTCTGGAAACTAAAAACGAACAATCCTACTTCTACAATCGATCGAGAAATAACAGGATTGTAACCAATCCATGCCAAGAATGACATCGAAGTCTATAATTTCTAAATCTACAAGATCTGCTGAGGTGACTTTCTAAGAGATTGTGCCAGGGCAATTTCTGTATACCCTTCTAGCTAAAATTGGGTCACCAACTAGAGTAGAGACTAAGAAAGGTTTTGAGAGAGTTTTTGGACTAACACTGAATGTGACTGTTATGTAACTAGTTTCAAAAGAAAGAGTAGTCCCCGAATCTAACAATGTTTAAACATCAATGTCATAGACTCGTAACGTACCAGTGACTATCTCAGGAAACCCTTCGTGATCCTGAAGAGCATAAAACCTGTTCTGGCACTGACAACCACCTGTACCATATGAGTTACCCTGGTGAGTCGGGTGACTTGTTGGTGCTAATGAAGTTGTAGACTGAACTCTACCATTACCACCTCTTTGAACCTGTCTAAAAGGACAATCCCTCAACTTGTGACCATACTGACCGCAAACAAAACATCTTCCTTTTCCTATGAGACACTCGCCCGGATGGTTCTTACCACATCTACGACAAGTGGGGTAAGTCTAGGTTCCTGAAAAACATCCCTGAGACTTACATCATGGCTCTCTAACCTAATGGTCGTACCTATTCTTGGAGGATGGAACACTAACAAATGAAGGGCTGGAGCTAAAAACTTCTGCTGATTCCGTGAGCAATTTTCACCACCCGATTTCTACAAAGAATAGTCATAATTCCCAATCCTAGACTTCTTACTCTCCTTGTCCTATTCCCTAACCTTATCAGCCTCAACCTGCATAACAGAGTCATAAGCCTAAAGATGTTCATATCTCCAGTAACACTAGAAGAACACCTCATGAAAAGTTGTAAATATTTTAGTATCGAAAGATTTTAAAGAAAATATCAAAACACAATAACATGAAAGTGTGATTATAATAGTAGTTCTTAGTGGTAGTGGGAGAATCATAATGAAGAATGATTTTTTTGTATGCCTTAGAGAACTTTAATGATAGATCTCCTGAAAAAAGTACACTCTTTGAGGGTTTCATGATAATGTTTCTCAAGATCTAGTAAAAAATCTTAAGACGAAGCACTACTACACAAAATTGCATGAGAAAATAGCTTGGTAAATTTTCTGTCGATAAAAAATAAAGGAATGCATGTGAAAGTTGTAAATGCATAGTTAATAGTCTAAGTGGGAGATTATTAAAATACATACTATTAATAATGTGTTTACATAGTACTTTAACAATTTTTAAGATTAAATATCTAAGTGGGAGATTGTTAGGGCATATACTATTAACCATGATTTTAGATATCTTACATTATAACAATTGTGATGGTTAATATTCTAAGTGGAAGATTGTTGGAATGTATACTATTAAGCATATGTTAAGAAATAATATTTATTAGAGAATAAATATTTACTTAATTTTAATCGATCATGTATTCGTTTATGATGTCTATTCATTTATATAGTAGATGATTTGTTGTGTAAAGTTTTAGCTTATGCACAGAGGATTAAATCATTGATTGTTACAAGTATAAGTGTTTTGTTCTCAATTTATAATGGAAATTGAACATGTCGTATGGTGTACAATTGTAGCACAAGATTATATGTAATTTATCCTGATTATGGGAAAGATAGAGTTCCAACTTCTTGTGTTAGTACATTTTGTATGTATTGAACGGGACCAAGTAAATATATTTGTTTTAGACTAATTGGCAAAACATATTCTCTAAACTATTAAATATACTTATATTCTTAATCCTAATATAACTATTATGATTTGTATACATTAATTATCATTTTGATTTATTAAAAAGTGAGATTCTGAGATGGGTCAATATGCGTGATAAGTTGAATGATAATAATATATATTGGTGAAATAATAAGTTAGTTGATGGAATCCATGTCTCATTATAGAGAATGATTGTTATGTCATTTGAGAAACTTATAAGTTATCATCGTGTCAAATCTTGCTAGTATTTATAAATCCAACACATGAAATAAGTTGAGTAGTGCTCTAAAGGAAATTAATCATTAAGTTAAATTCGTCAGTAATTTAATTTATTGATTAGTATCTGAAATCTTAGCATGAGGAATCAAGAAAAACAGAAGTGTAATTACGAATTTCTAGCAGAATGATTTGTAATTTATTATGGTAAGAATAATTTAAATTGATTATTTAGAATTATTTAAGACTCAATAATTAATTATGTGGTTCCTATAGTGTTCATTTTAAACTAGAACTCATAATCCTATTTCTATGGAAAAAGAAAGAATAATATGGGTCTTTCTAGTCCTCTAGAAAAACTAGATTTTCTAGTCCTTTTTGGATGAGGAAGAAATTTCTATATATAGGAATTCTCCTAATCTTGAGAAGAGATTAGTTTCCTATTCAATACTTGCTCACCCAAGAATTAAGAGATTTCGAATGTGACTTGGGATAGCTGTAGAAGACAATAACTATTGTTTATCTTGTAGATTCACTTGAAGGTCCGTCTATATTGTAGATTCGCTTGAAGGTCTTTGTTCAAGAGTTATTTATCGCCTTAAATTTCAGTATGTTTATGTGTTCTATAATAATATATGTTTTAACATAAACAATACCAGTTATCTATTATTCATGTAAGTAGTAAAGATCCTAATATACTTTTGTTGTGCATATATGTTTTCTAATAGATAGTTGTGTTTTGTATAATTTTTTATATGTATCTAAAACATGTAAAACTATGGGGACACTAATATGTATGATAGGCAAAAATTATATATGATCCGTTGAACAAGTTATAATAATGTATCTTGAAGTGTAAATTTATTTGGAAGGATACAATAAATAATAAATAATAAATATATTTGGTACGATTTTAGCTATCTATTAGTGTATTATGTAGTTCCAATGGAATCAATGCCGGATAAAAGTGATTGATCAATTCTGAAATCTGTTTTGAAAGAACTTGTCTTTCCACCAAGATACAAAATAATGCTCAATGGATGAAGTAATAACAGCAGAAGAAAGATTCAGATGAAAATCTAACATCCAACACAAATTGTTGTGTGCAATGTGGACAAGTAGGCCTCAATAGAAAAACTTGTACTATCTTCGTGAAACAAGAATCTAGATTAATACTTTTTTTGGAGTACTTCTTTTTTTCAGATCTAATAATTATCAGATTATCACATTGATTTCCGTTGTTACAATTTTCTACATTAAAAAATTACTTTTAGCTTACTAATTCCTGATTCAATAAATTGAAATCTTACGCTTATTTTTCAATTCTTCCTATTTTTCTATTGTTAATTTATAATAAAGTGAATTTGTGTATTATTTTGTGTTTGATACAAAGTTATTTTTACAATATACATTGTATTGGTTAAGTAATTAATGTTTCTGTAACAATTAGTAAGTACTGAAAATACTATTATATTGCATTAATATGTTTAACATAATGAATTTAATACTTAATTCTTTGAAAATTTGTGTATCGGATGATATAGTATCAAGTATTGTGATATGTATCAGACAAGAGTTGTGATGTGTATTTGTCACGATCCGGATTCTGAAATTCGAATGGCAACCGGCATCGTTAACCTCTTAGAGGTCGCAGACAAGTCTCATCTTGCATTCATATGGTTAATTTTAGCGGATAATTTAAAACATATAAACTTATGAAGTACATATAGACTTCATAGAGTTATTTCATGAATTCATCCTATACTAAACTCAACATAAATAGAACAACCATCAATCATAAGAATCAATTCAAAACAGAATACGAATATATCATTAATACGTTTACCAGACACGACCTTATTACAAAAGCTTCATAATGAAAGTACGAATTAAATGCTAGGGACAACATACACTAGCTTTTTCTAAAACTAAGGCTATACTAAAATTGTAGCATCCTCAAAATCAAAAGGACCTACCAAATGGTCTGGAGAAACGCTGATGTCCAAACCGTTGCAGGAGTCGTCAATCTCTCCCTTAACCCACATCTATAAAATAGTAAAATAGTAGGGGTTAGTACACGATTTCTACTAAGTATGGGTGTAAGAACACATACACATAAGGCTATGCATGATCAAAAAAAGCTCTTCCTAAACAACATGTTATTTCTGGAATGCCTAGTCACTAGACATTCCTAAATCGTTAGTTGTGAATTGTGGTATGAATATGATGTATTTTAATGAATTCAAAGCACCCAACTCATTTTCTATATGATTACAAAACACTAGTATCATCAATATCATTTTAAAACAACTCGAGCTAAGATTTGAGATTTTCGATCCTCTTAGGCCGAGAGCTCCTCTTTGTACACATAGATTATTTTTCAGTCTTTTTCTTCTTGTTGTTGTGTAGTTCAATAATTCTTTTGGTCCTATGTTTTACTTACAATTGCAATGACATTGTAGTCTCATACCCACAATGAATCGATGTAAGTAATCCAAGGACTAAGGAATGAAATCCCTACCTTATAGCGAGTCATTCTTTACTCTATATATTCATTACCTTTCATAAGCATTTCTTTATTGATCATGCCATTGATTTCATTACTTTCATGTTTAATATATTATATATTTCATATACACTAGACTTTGGAATCGTTGATGTAGCATTAAGACATCTCAAGTGAGGGCCCAACAAATGGAACCTCAACCCGAGGGCCTTCATTAACAAACACAGAGTGTGCTTCATTCGTACATTCGTACTTCACATTATTCATTTCATTCATTCGTAGGATGATGTAAACACCAAATATACCAAGGATGAAGTTTAAGACTCTCATTGGGATCATGAAGTTGAATGACCAAGAATGACCTAATGTCATTGCTTGACTCTGATTTCACCTCTTGATTGTATTGCAAAAACACCTTCGTTATCGTTCATTTTCATTATCTTCCATACTTTGAGGCTGGCCTCATTCTTCCTTTGGGATCTTTAATATTAACCGACATAGATCATGTGAGCATCATAAAATCTAGTATCTGCCTCACACCGAAAAGAGGTGGAATCACCGATCAAAGTGACCCGAATATGCTAGTGTATATAAAGATTTGAACCCTGGAAGATCCCTATATTGGCAGTATAGGTTCAAAGACTAGGAGATATAAGGAGAACCTTACACGGAATGCTAGACAGTCTCATCTCATGAGAGTTACGTGGACCTCTGCCCTTCAAAAAAAAAAGGCGCCACTGCTCATAGCTAGCCTATCGGTGTTTTTTATATAAAGTTTCATTACATTCCACTCATACGTCATTGAAGTTGGCTTCTAGTATGAGGACATCATAGCGCAATATATGATTTCTCATCTCATCATTAGTATTAAGTATACACTAATGTCAATACTTTCGTTAGAGTGTTCATAGAGACTTGTCTCTTCTTTAGCTTTACACTCTCATAGGTGAGTACATTTTTGTAACATTTACTTAGGATCATTTGAGATTGGTCTCATCTTTCACTATCTTCTTATCATGTTGTCACCACATTCATTAGCTTTAGCATATTTGCTCTTCATAATTAGTCACCCCTTTTTACATGAATGTTCATTTCTTCTTTATCTTTTAGTGTTGACTCAAGCATTATGGAGTCTAGCTTCTAGATTGAGATTTCATACCCTATTGATGACTAGTCATCCTTATTTATATTGATGAAACGTGAATTTTCCTTACGTATCATCCTTTGTTGTTAATGAAACTAGCTCAGAGATTCTAACACCTTCATACGTGAGTATTCTTTTAACATAGTAGCTTAGGTTGAAGTTAGACTTGTCTCACTTCCTTTAACACCCCATTCTTGTCACTTACTTACTTTATACCCCTTTAATTATGTTATATCTCACGTTACTTAATTACTTTAGTATTGTAGATTCATATCATCGTTTATGGACGATGAACACTTCATTCAATGAGTTTCATGAGTTCATATGTCATTCTTTTAGAGCACGTTGGGAGTTGTCCCAATGAATGGCATGCCCTTAGTTATGGATTTATTGAATTACTTTAGATGTGCTTATTCATTTAACATTCCAACATTTTAGTCATATAAGATAGTATAGGGTATGTTTTGACTTGTCCCATTGATTGACATACCCTTAATATGGATTCATTTTGTTCTGTTGGTCATGCTTAATTTGACATTGCATTGGGCACATAAGATTGGTGTAAATTTAGTATTGGCCTACAAAATTTGGAAATGACTTCATAGCTAGTTTATTGGCACAAGCCCAACATTCATTCAAATATAGTTTCATGAGATTCTCGTTAGTCAATTTTTCCATCATTATTTAGAACCAATAATGTAAGACAATTCCATTCAACTTTTGAGTAAGACATTGTTAGCCATTTTATTGGCATAACCCAAATATTCATTCAACTTATGATTTCATGGTGATCTGTTTATCCAACCTTATAACATAGCCTTAGGTATAACAGTTTTAAACATATTGGACCGAATCATATTAGTATTTGATGAATATATTGTCTTTATAACGTTATATTAACAGAAAGTATGCATAACAGACCGTAAAATCTTCATACATAACATCTTCGTACATATCTTTAACATAGTATCACTCTTTTAATTCACATAATAACACTTATCATCAACCGAGACCAAATAATAGGTTCATTCAATCATTCTTTAATCCAAAACCATAAAAATTAAGATCAGCCAGCAGCACATACCAGCAACATAATTTTTAACCTATTCAACATTGAAACCGTAACAAGGATACCAGGAAAAGGAGTTTGACAAGAACGAGTAGAAACAACCTTAGTTTTCAAAATCTTTGAATCATTCGAAAGAAAGTTCTCTTGGAGAAAGAAGTCCAGGAGAGAAACCCATACCTTATGTAAAATTTAATCTATGAAGACCACCTTGAACGAAACCTTGAAGAAATCTTGAAATCTCCTACAAAAAACGATAAATTTGCCGCCTTTTTCTTGCGTTCGTTGATCACTTTTTTGCGTCCTTTTTTTCTATGAGTTTGAGCGTGATTTTTAGGTTTAAGAGCTGATCCTGACTCATTTAACTTAGAGTTTAATAATTTAGTTACTAAATTAATTAAATAATTACTAAAAAGTCCCTCATACATTGACTCGAACTAGGAAACACAATAATCTGAATTTTTTCAAAAGAATTTCGTTTTGCCCCTTTAAATTAATTAATTAAATGACTAATTTAATTAATTAAGGTACCTAGGGTAACTATTAAAGTGCCCCTAAATCATTGGAACAAAAATTAACCCTTTTGGATCATCCTAGGTTAAGTACTAGGATGTTTCTTGAGTTGTACTAGGTTAGTGTAAGAATTTTTATTTCACCCATTTAATTTAATTAATTTAGTGACTTAGGCTGATTACTAAAGTACCCTTAAGTCGTTATAACCATAGCTAATCCTTTGAACCATCCTAGGTTATGTACTACATTGTTATTTTTTCTTGTTTTAACTGAAATCTTGATAATGCTTTGTGATTTCGGTTTTGCCCCTTTAAATTAATTAATTAAGTTGCTAAATGAATTAATTAAGGAGCATAGGATAATTACTAAAGTACCCTTAAGTCGTTAGGATCTTAACTAACTCTTTGGAGCATCATCGGTTAGGTACTAGGTTGTCCCTTTCTTATCGTAACCGAAATCTGAAAATTTCATTTTTATTTTCGGTTTTAGACCTTTTAAATTAATTAATTAACTTGATAAATCAATTAATTAGGTAACGTAGGGGAATTACTAAAGCCTAAGTTGTTCGGACAATAACAAACCTTTTGGACCATCCTAGGTTAGGTACTAGGTTGTCTCTTTAACTAGTACTAGGTTAGTGTCAACCCGGTTTTGGTCCTAGGTTGTTGGGTGCACTAATGGAACCATTCGTTTATTCCTTGGTTATTTATTTATTTAGGGAAGTAAGTTAGAGTCTAGAATTTGTGGGGAGTTTAGGCCCCACATGTAGAGGTCTCTTGTACACGTTTTTCCTTCTAACCACCCTAACCGAATTTGGTTAGGGTGGTCCCCTCCTTTGGCAGCTTCTTCGCATGTTTTGCATATGTGCTTGCACATGAGTTGGTTGCATTTTCCTAACTAACTATTATTTATGTTCATTTGGGAACGTTTAGTTATTGTCCCAAGGACCCTCACTATGTCATTGGGCACTGCTTAATTTACATGATCATGTGTTGTGGTACTAGGCTTAACAATGGGATTCCTAGTACTTTGTGTGAAAATACTAGAAAATATATGTTTTTAGCTTAGAGTATTCATTTCAGGTACATTTATTAAATAAGCTCATTTATGTTAGAAAATTGGCTAACACCCTTTAACTCAATATTTTTCTAATATGCTCAATAGTTTTCTTATTTGGGTATTATATAAAAATTGACTAATACAGCATAGCCAATTTTCTATATGATGCCCAATATTTCTCAATATTGGTCATTGTGAAGCCTATGTACCCCCAATACCCATTCATAAACACCTATTGAACTCTTCCTTAGACATATAATTTTTTCAGAATGTTACAATATTGGATAAGAGACAAAATATTAAAAGGTACTAAATATATTACAAATTAAGAGAATTGCAACAATTGTAAATGTATAGTTTCACATTTTGTGAGACACGTCAATTTTTTATTTTGAAAGCATGATAAATAAAAATTGTGTATTATATGCATAATATATCTTTTGAAAAGGTTGTATCAGCTTATAATATAGTATCAACTGAAGTCATTTGTACCAAATTTATCAGAGGCATAATGTAATGTACTAATATATTGAAAATTGACTGATTTGTATTAAGTTTAGAAATATAATATCATGTTTTGTGTTACATACAAATTTGTTATATCTAAAATAATCTTGTATGACATACATAATATTTTTTTTGAAAAATCTTGTATTCGATAAAAATATAGTATGAACTATACTGATGTGTATAATACTTATAAGAGACAAAATTTAAAATTATATAAAATATATTAAAAAAATAAAATGTTAAATAAATAATTTTCAACATAAAAGTTCTTCATATTTAGAAGTAGTATCTTCAAAGGGGAACAATTACTCGAAAATACTAATAAATGTATCTTACAAAAAAATAGATCATAGAAAACTTTCCGTGAATCGATACATAAAAATCTATTCTACAAGATCATCTCCTGCTGGTGGAGTGTAGAGACTGTTCGACCTTGTAGGATCATCATTCTCCCTAACATATTTCGTCTTGGCCTTGTTAAAACCATACTTTCATAAAAGTGTTGCAGATCTTGTGCGAAGATAGTCATCTAGTAAATCTGTAGATTGGATGTTGATTCAATCGATCGGAAATTCAACAAAACTATTAAAAAAAGCGCTTCGCAATCACTTAAAGAAGAAGAAGATACATTAGAGAAACATATCAAATGTGTTAAGAGAAACATATCAAATATGTATGTAGAGAAAAATTAATTCAATAGTTGCAGGATCTCGCTTTCGTGTTGCATAATATCTTGAACAAATTCCACCTCAAACGAATGTTGTGGATCCAATAGTTCAACAATGGAAAATATAATTTTTTTTAAAATATACTAAAGTACATGATTTAAAATAGATACCCTGAATAGTGTAGGTTGAGATACGACATGCAACCTTTCTACCTCTTTTTTCTTGTTTTTCAACATTTTTTTTGGATGATGTAGGTACTTTCTTTTTTGCTTTGCCTTCTCTGAACTTTAATTTCTCATTGTTAAAGGATCCTGTAACCTTTTAGATATATTTTTTGTCCATTGAAGTATCAGAATCAAATATTCGATTAATATTAGGTGTAACTATTTGGGAAATTTCAATACTAAATGAAGGAGCATCCATATGTATTAGACAAACTTATAAAACAAGCAAAAAGGAAGAAGAAAATTAAAGAAGATGAAAGTACCTACAGATTCGAAATTAGTTGATTGGAGAGAAAAATCTCTTGAAATTTCATTTTTTGTTAATGTGATAACTGATTTGATTATGTGTGTGAAAAGAAGGAGTAAATATAGGAATTAGAAACGTGAGTCGGGAGTGGAAATGAAATAATGTATCTGACAGTTGGGTCTTGAGCGAAAAGAAGAAATTTTCGTATTATTTTAAAATGGTTGGGAATATTGAGATTATTGTAACTAACAATGTATACTTTGGTAATTTTTCCTTCAATGTAAGAAAATAATCATATAAATCGAGATTAAAATAACATATTTAGCGCTAAGAATCAGTCGAAGAATTCTCGGATTTGTCCTTCCACTCCAATTTTCTCTATCTATATTCAGCACCTTTCTCCGTTTTAACTATGTCTTGCTTTCCTTTTAAATATTCTACATGTTTTTATTTAAAAATTATAAAAAAAAAATTAGTATTAATCACAATAACAATATAAAATATAGAAAGAAATGTATTAATATTATTGTTTGCACGTGATCACATAAATTGAAAAATGGACATTGATATATATTATTTAAAAGTTATATAAAATATACTATAAATTAAAATAATTCAAAGTCTGAAATTTATAAATTGAGATAAACAAGCAACATATACATACTGAACCTGTATTGATATGGACTATTGACTCTAGTATAAATACATGACACAAATTAAACAAGTATATGATATGTTTAAAATAATATCAAATAAACAATTTTACTATGTCACAACAGATTCTTCGTACTCCACTCATTAAAAAGTTTAGCCGTGATATTAAAGAATATTTTAACAACAGTTTGGTATACTTCCTTCATCTAGTAATACTTGTTCATTATACTAAAAAAATATCTAACATGATTTGTCTTACTTATAAAATGTTATCACACATAAATATATCGTTTAACTTAACCTCATTTCACATTTACACCCTCCAACTTTGAGTGTGCACAAGTATACACTCAAACTTGTATAAAGTAGGACAAGTAGACACATGAGTCTTATGTAACATAATACATACCGGACATCACGTAGGACCTAAATTGTCATGCAGGATGTCATGTAGGACGTGTGTGTCCATTTGTTCAATTTTATACAAGTTTGTGTGTCTACTTGTACATACTTAAAGTTTGAGGGCATAAATGTAAAATGAAGAAAGTTAAAGGGCATATTTATGTATTATTCCTGGTGAAATCTATGGATAATTTTACACGTACTTCTTAATTTACTCTTATGATTAATTATAGTTATTTCCCTATTTCATATTTCAAGATATTATATCTATTATATTCCAAAGGTGATATAGTAAAATTATCATTCTATTTATAGTTTCTTAAAGGTGTGTCAAGTAGACTACTAATATTGGACATAGAAAGCAAATCCAAAATAATAGACCCAACTGATTTTGATCATGATATCAAATAATGAACAATATTTAGTTTGTTACGCGAAAATTATGTATTTTAAACTTTACAATTTTATTTAATCTAATTTTCAATGTACCAACAAAAACAAACTGACACAACATTCCTGGAATAGTCAATAAAACTTTGGATTTGATTTAAAAAAATAAGTGATTATTAATCAGATGTGTATGAATTGTTCATGGCTTCCCATGATCACAAGACAATAGTAGAATAGCATTAAGCAAAAAATGAGAAAATCAAGATGAGCATCAAAATTATCAAATCATCTTCTACGTTATGTTATATAGACTCCTAATACCTCCATTCTAAAACACACAAGAAAAAGAAAAAAAAAACTAATATCTAGCCTTAGAATCCAATTCTTCTTAATGGGAAGCCAAATGAAGAAGCAATTTGGTGCTTTGGTATTTTTCTTGATTGCCACATGCACTATGGCATACTCACCTTATTCTTATGAATCAACATATTCAACATACAACAAAGCACCAACCACAATTGCTAAAAAAGAAGACTACAAGGTACCCTTAATGCCTGAAAATGAATATGAGACGTTGACATTTTTATCAAAGAATGATTACGACAAAAAGACATTAGTTTCAGAAGATAATGAAATGAAAGTACTTTCGGTTGCTTAATAGGAAGACAAGATACCCTCAATGCCTAAATCTGAATACAACATGTCGTCTTTTCCAAAAAATGATTATTTCAATAAGTGTAACGACCTGTTTAGTCGTTTTGAGCAGCAGACTTCAATTCTGGAAAAACTGGCAGAAACGACGGACCCCACGACGGACCGTCATGGGCACGACGGACCGTCGCAGGGTCTCGTTTCAAAACACTTAGAAAATCTGAAAAATGGGCACTGAAATCGACTCTCTGAACTTCGTAACGGAATGGCAGGACGGACCGTCACAGACCCTTCAGAGAAATTGAGTCTCTGAAGTCTGTGACGGAGCAGCAGGATGGACCGTCGCAGGCGCGACGGGCCGTCACAGACTGCGTAATCCCAATCTGGGTCGGATTTCCTTGTTCGTTTTAAGGGATGTTTTTGACTATTCCTGCTTTAATTATAAAGTTAGTGGGTTAATTCTAAAAAGTCTAATTACTTGGGGGTTAAAAGAGGTAACCTTAAGTTAATTAGTGGGTTATTATTGCCATCTTTTATTCTTAATTATATACTAATTAGGGTAAAAGAAAGGGGGTTTGAATAAAGAAAATAGAAAGAACAAAGAGTAGGAAAGAGAAACGATAGAGAGAGGATCGAACGAGAGGAAAAACACAAAGCTTGGGAAATTGCTTGCTTGATCACAAATCTTCGGTGGAGGTAGGTTATGGTTATATTTTTATGCTATTCGTAGTAAACTCTTAATAGCGAATGATATGTATTGGTAGTATTGTAAACCCTTCTATATGCTTAATTGTATGCTTGCATGAATGTGATTATGTATTTATGATATAATAAGCATGATGAAGCTATTGAATCCTAAATCTTGAAAAGAAACCCTAATCTACTTTGTTAATGATGATGCCTTGGTACAAAAGAAGGCTTGATGAACGAAAGTAGTGAGATTGGGGGATCGGGTGCCACGTTCCGGTACCAGGATAGTATATGAGGATCGGAGTGTCACGTTCCGACACCAAGATAGTATATGGATCGGGTGCCACGTTCCGGTTCCAGGATAGAATATGAGGATTGGAGTGTCACGTTCCGACACCAGGATAGTATATGGATCGGGTGTCACGTTCCGACACCAGGAAAGTATATGGATCGGGTGCCACGTTCAGGTACCAGGATAGAATATGGATCGGGTGTCACGTTTCGACACCAGGATAGAATGAGGATCGGAGTGTCACATTCTGACACCGGGATAGAATGAGGATCGGAGTGTCACGTTCCGACACCAGGATAGTATATGAGGAGCAGAGTGTCACGTACCGACACGAGGGGAATAAAGATAATGAATCTTGAAAGATGATAATATATTCAAATCTAATGAACCTAATTCCCAAATGAGTATGATGATGAGGCGTGAGTCCTCATCGATGTGCTTGGTGTTGTAACCAAGGGTTGTGGTAACTGTAAATGCTGCATGCTAAGGATATTAGTTGATTTTATGATATTGCTTAATATATACTATTTTCTATTTTGAGTTGGCCGATGATATCTACTCAGTACCCGTGTTTTGTACTGACCCCTACTTTATTTGTTTTCTTCTTTGTTATTTGTGGAGTGCAGCAAACGTACCGTCATCTTCAACTCAACCGCAATTCTAGCCAGTCTTCGTCACATCGGATCTTCAGGGTGAGCTAATGCTTCTAGCTTGGACTGGATCTTCTTCCTCATGTCTTGATGCCTTGAAGTTCCGGCATGGACTAGCTTTTATTTGTTTTAGCTTCTTAGAATACTCTTAGTTTAGTAATTTGATCATAGATGTTCTTGTGGTGATGACTTCCAGATTTTGGGGAATAATAGATGTTGAATTTTAGAAGTTAATGAATTGGTTTTATTTAATGAGTTTAAGTCTTCCGCATTATTTACTGTTGATATTATATTGAAATGTTAAGGTTTAGATTGGTTGGTTCGCTCACACAGGAGGGTAAGTGTGGGTGTCAGTCGCGGCCCGGTTTTGGGTCGTGACAAACTTTGTATCAGTGCATTAGGTTCGTTGGTCTCATCACACAAGAACGAGTCTAGTAGAGTCTTAAGGAACGGTAGGGGGACGCCTTTTGCTTTTCTTTGAGGGGCTATAAGACTTTAGGAAAATTCCATTCTTTCTTTCTTTCTTTCGTGCTACTACTTGAATCCAATTGGTATCTGGGTGATACAAATTGGTATCTGACCATCTTCACTCTATTTCGCAGATGGTTAGAACTAGAGCAACGACTGTGCCAACACCAACACCGGCAAGACAAGAAACGTCTGAGCCAGCCACTGGGGCTGTGGCTTGAGGAAGAGCAACGGCAAGAGGCCGTGGTAGAGGTCGTGGGAGGACGTCCTCTAGAGGGAGAGGACGATTACCTAGCCCATCTGATGCTAGGGCGGTGACTCCTCCACCGACTGAGGAAGTAGTAAGAGAGGGTGAGGAAGGGGAGAATGAACAAGTGCAAAATGATGAATTGCCACCCCAACCTACCCCAGAGATGGTCAATCAGGTTCTCGCTTATCTTAGTGGCTTATCTGATCAGGGCCAGACACCTCCAGTGTTTTCTGCACCAGCACCTCAGGTTCCGGAGGTACAACATGCGGCTACTATGGCTCCTCGTATGGATGCCTCATTGGACATAGGCACGTTTCCACGTCTGACTACTGGGCCTATAATGACAAATGATCAGCATGAACTTTTCAGTAAGTTCTTGAAATTGAAACCTCCAGTCTTCAAGGGTGCTGAATCTGAGGATGCCTACGACTTTCTGGTTGACTGTCATGAGCTACTACACAAGATGGGTATAGTAGAACGGTTTGGTGTTGAGTTTGTGACTTATCAGTTTCAAGGGAACGCCAAAATGTGGTGGCGATCACATGTTGAGTGTCAACCGACAGAGGCAACACCTATGACTTGGGCATCATTCTCTAGTTTGTTTATGGAGAAGTATATCCCGCGGACTTTGAGGGATAGGAAAAGAGATGAATTCTTAAGTCTAGAGCAAGGTAGGATGTCGGTTACTGCATACGAGGCTAAGTTTCGTGCACTATCCAGATATGCCACCCAACTTTGTTTCAGTCCACAAGAGTGGATTCGTCGTTTTGTGAAGGGGTTGAGATCAGAATTGCGGATTTCAGCCTTGCAGGTAGCGGCTACGGCAAAATCATTTCAAGAAGTGGTAGACTTCGTGATAGAGGTAGAGGGAGTGAAGCCAGATGACTTCTCTATAACAACGACATCAAAGAGGTTTCGAAAGGGAGGTGAGTTTAATGGTTCTTACTCTAGAGGACAGGTTTCAGGAGGTTACTCAGTCCGACCAATCCAGTCTTCACTACAGACTGTAGTTGGGGGTCCACCTCAGACCGGTCAACACTTCCCTGAGAGACCTATGCATGAACCCAGAGAGTGCTATGGATGTGGGGAGATTGGACATATTAAGAGATATTGTCCAAAACAGAGTTACCGACCCCCAATAGCTAGAGGTAGAGGTGGTTATGGAAGAGGCCGTCATTCTGGAGGACGCGGTGGTCGAGGTAATGGTGGTCACCAAAACGGCCGGGGTGATGGGCAAACTGGAGCCACTACATCAGAACATGGTAGGGGCAACGGACCGACAAGTAATGGGGCCCATTGCTACGCTTTTCCTGGGAGATCTGAAGCGGAGACATCAGATGTTGTCATCACAGGTAATCTTTTGATTTGTGATTGCATGGCTTCTGTATTGTTTGATCCTGGATCCACATTTTCTTATGTATCTTCCTCATTTGCTAATGGTCTAAATTTACGTTGTGAATTACTTGACATGCCTATTCGTGTTTCTACTCCGGTGGGTGAGTCTGTGGTAGTTGAAAAGGTATATAGGTCTTGTTTGGTGAACTTTGTGGGGAGCAACACTTATGTAGATTTGGTTATCTTAGAAATGGTTGACTTTGATGTAATTCTGGGTATGACTTGGCTTTCTCCAAATTTTGCGATCTTGGATTGTAATGCTAAGACTGTGACGGTAGCCAAGCCTGGGACAGATCCGTTAGTGTGGGAGGGAGACTACACTTCCAATCCGGTTCGTATCATCTCTTTTCTTCGTGCTAAGAAAATGGTTAGTAAAGGGTGTTTAACTTTCTTGGCACATCTCAAGGATGACACTACTCAAGTACCCTCGATTGAGTCGATTTCGGTGGTCCGTGAGTTTCTGGATGTGTTCCCTGCAGATCTTCCTGGTATGCCACCAGATAGGGACATTGACTTCTGTATTGATCTTGAACCGGGTACTCGCCCCATTTCTATACCCCCTTATAGAATGGCTCCCGCGGAGTTAAGAGAGTTAAAAGCCAAACTTCAAGAGTTGTTGAGCAAAGGCTTCATTAGACCAAGTGCATCTCCTTGGGGTGCTCCGGTTTTGTTTGTAAAGAAGAAGGATGGGAGTTTTCGGATGTGCATAGACTACCGGCAGTTGAACAAGGTAACCATAAAGAACAAGTATCCTCTTCCTCGCATTGATGACTTGTTCGATCAGTTACAAGGTGCTTGTGTCTTCTCTAAGATTGAATTGAGATCCAGTTACCATCAATTGAAAATACGGGCAACGGATGTGCCAAAAACTGCTTTTAAAACCAGGTATGGGCATTACGAATTCGCAGTGATGTCTTTTGGTCTTACGAATGCCCCTGCTACGTTCATGAGTTTGATGAACGGGATTTTTAAGCCATATTTGGATCTCTTTGTGATCGTATTTATTGATGATATATTGGTATACTCAAAGAGCAAGAAGGAACATGAAGAGCATTTGAAAATGGTATTGGAAATGTTGAGGGAGAAAAAGCTTTATGCCAAGTTCTCTAAGTGTGAGTTTTGGCTAGACGCAGTGTCCTTCTTGGGGCACGTGGTTTCTAAGGATGGAGTGATGGTGGATCCTTCTAAGATTGAGACAGTGAAGAATTGGGTAAGACCTACAAATGTGTCAGAAATAAGGAGCTTTGTTGGGTTAGCTAGCTACTACCGCCGATTTGTCAAAGGATTCTCTTCCATTGCTTCCTAATTGACGAACTTGACTAAGCAGAATGTTCCATTTGTATGGTAGGACGAGTGTGAAGAAAGCTTTCAGAAGCTCAAGACTTTGTTGACTACTGCACCAATTCTCACCTTGCCAGTGGAAGGTAAGAGTTTCATTGTCTATTGTGATGCATCCTATTCGGGTTTGGGTGCAGTGCTAATGCAAGAGAAGAATGTGATTGCTTATTCTTCAAGACAATTAAAAGTGCATGAACGTAACTATCCAACTCATGATTTGGAATTGGTCGCGGTAGTGTTTGCATTAAAGCAATGGAGACACTATCTATATGGGGTTAAGTGTGAGGTCTACACGGATCATCGTAGCCTTCAGTATGTCTTTACTCAGAAAGATTTGAACTTGAGACAGAGGAGATGGATGGAACTACTGAAGGACTACGACATCACTATTTTGTATCATCCGGGGAAGGCGAATGTTGTAGCGGATGCTTTAAGTAGAAAGGCGGGAAGCATGGGAAGTCTAGCTCACTTGCAAGCTTCTAGACGCCCATTGGCTAGAGAAGTTCAGATTCTGGCTAACGACCTTATGAGATTAGAAGTAAATGAGAAGGGAGGATTTTTAGCTTGTGTGGAGGCAAGATCTTCCTTCCTTGAAAAGATTAAGGGAAAGCAGTTTAATGATGAAAAATTGATCCGGATCTGAGATAAAGTGTTGCAAGGAGAGGCTAAAGAAGCGACAATCGATGAGGAAGGTGTTTTGAGGATTAAGGGAAGGGTATGTGTACCCCGCGTCGATGATTTGATCAACTCTATTCTGACAGAGGCTCATAGTTCAAGGTATTCGATACATCCGGGTGCAACCAAGATGTATCTGACCTAAAGCAACACTTTTGGTGGAGTAGAATGAAACGTGATATTGTTGAGTTTATTGCCAAATGTCCAAACTGTCAGCAAGTAAAGTATGAACATTAGAGGCCCGAAGGAACACTTCAGAGAATGCCCATTCCTGAATGGAAGTGGGAGAGAATTGCAATGGAGTTTGTGGTTGGTCTTCCAAAGACAATGAGTAAGTATGACTCTATTTGGGTAATTGTTGATAGGTTAACTAAGTCTGCTCACTTCATTCCGGTCAAGGTGACTTACAATGCAGAGAAGTTAGCCAAACTTTACATCTCGGAAGTGGTGCGATTGCATGGGGTTCCACTCTCGATTATATCAAATAGAGGTAAGCAGTTTACTTCTAAGTTTTGGAAAACATTGCATGCGGAATTGGGTACTAGGTTGGACCTTAGTACTGCGTTCCATCCTCAGACAGATGGTCAGTCTAAGCGAACGATTCAAGTGTTGGAGGATATGCTTCGTGCATGTGTGATAGAGTTTGGTGGCCATTGGGATAGCTTCTTACCCTTAGCAGAGTTCTCCTACAATAATAGCTATCACTCAAGCATTCATATGGCTCCATTTGAAGCATTGTATGGTAGGAGATGTAGGTCCCCCATTGGTTGGTTTGATGCATTTGAGGTTAGACCTTGGGGTACGGACCTTTTGAGGGATTCTTTAGAGAAAGTGAAATCTATTCAAGAAAAGCTTTTGGCGGCGCAAAGCCGGCAAAAAGAATATGCACATCGAAAGGTTAGAGACTTAGAGTTCATGGAGGGTGAACAAGTCCGGTTGAAGGTTTCGCCCATGAAAGGGGTGATGCGGTTTGGTAAGCGAGGTAAACTAAGCCCAAGGTATATTGGTCCCTTTGAAGTACTTAAGCGAATAGGGGAGGTGGCTTATGAGTTAGCCTTGCCTCCAGGGCTGTCCGAAGTGCATCCGGTATTGTATGTGTCTATGTTGAATAGATACCATGGGGATGGAAACTACATTATCCGTTGGGATTTAGTTTTGCTTAATGAGAATTTATCTTATGAGGAGGAACCTGTTGCCATTCTAGATAGAGAAATTCGCAAGTTGAGATCAAGGGAGATTGCATCCATCAAAGTTCAATGGAAGAATCGACCCGTTGAAGAAGCCACTTGGGAGAAGGAGGCAGATATGCGAGAAAGATACCCACATCTGTTTACAGATTCAGGTACTCCTTTTCGCCCTTGTTTTCCTTCTTGTGATCGTTCGGGGACGAACGATGGGTAAATTGGTATCTATTGTAACGACCTGTTTAGTCGTTTTGAGCAGCAGACTTCAATTCTGGAAAAACTGGCAGAAACGATGGACCCCACGACGGACCGTCATGGGCACGACGAACCGTCGCAGGGTCTCGTTTCAAAACACTTAGAAAATCTAGAAAATGGGCACTGAAATCGACTCTCTGAACTTCGTAACGGAATGGCAGGACGGACTGTCACAGGTGTGACGGACCGTCACAGACCCTTCAGAGAAATTGAGTCTCTGAAGTCTGTGACGGAGCAGCAGGACGGACCGTCGCAGGCGCGACGGGCTGTCACAGACTGCGTAATCCCAGTCTGGGTCGGATTTCCTTATACGTTTTAAGGGACGTTTTTGACTATTCCTGCTTTAATTATAAAGTTAGTGGGTTAATTCTAATAAGTCTAATTACTTGGAGGTTAAAAGAGGTAACCTTAAGTTAATTAGTGGGTTATTATTGCCATCTTTTATTCTTAATTATATACTAATTAGGGTAAAAGAAAGGGGGTTTGAATAAAGAAAATAGAAAGAACAAAGAGAAGGAAAGAGAAACGATAGAAAGAGGATCGAACGAGAGGAAAAACACAAAGCTTGGGAAATTGCTTGCTTGATCACGAATCTTCGGTGAGGTAGGTTATGGTTATATTTTTATGCTATTCGTAGTAAACTCTTAATAGCGAATGATATGTATTGGTAGTATTGTAAACCCTTTTATATGCTTAATTGTATGCTTGCATGAATGTGATTATGTAATTATGATATAATAAGCATGATGAAGCTATTGAATCCTAAATCTTGAAAAGAAACCCTAATCTACTTTGTTAATGATGATGCCTTGGTACAAAAGAAGGCTTGATGAACGAAAGTAGTGAGATTAGGGGATCGGGTGCCACGTTCCGGTACCAGGATAGTATATGAGGATCGGAGTGTCACGTTCCGACACCAGGATAGTATATGGATCGGGTGCCACGTTCCGGTACCAGGATAGAATATGAGGATCGGAGTGTCACGTTCCGACACAAGGATAGTATATGGATCGGGTGTCACGTTCCGACACCAGGATAGTATATGGATCGGGTGCCACGTTTCGGTACCAGGATAGAATATGGATCGGGTGTCACGTTCCGACACCAGGATAGAATGAGGATCGGAGTGTCACGTTCCGACACCAGGATAGAATGAGGATCGGAGTGTCACGTTCCGACACCAGGATAGTATATGAGGAGCGGAGTGTCACGTACCGACACGAGGGGAATAAAGATAATGAATCTTGAAAGATGATAATATATTCAAATCTAATGAACCTAATTCCCAAATGAGTATGATGAGGAGGCGTGAGTCCTCATCGATGTGCTTGGTGTTGTAACCAAGGGTTATGGTAGCTGTAAATGCTGCATGCTAAGGATATTAGTTGATTTTATGATATTGCTGAATATATACTATTTTCTATTTTGAGTTGGCCGATGATATCTACTCAGTACCCGTGTTTTGTACTGACCCCTATTTTATTTGTTTTCTTCTTTGTTATTTGTGGAGTGCAGCAAACGTACCGTCATCTTCAACTCAACCGCAATTCTAGCCAGTCTTCGTCACATCGGATCTTCAGGGTGAGCTAATGCTTCTAGCTTGGACTGGATCTTCTTCCTCATGTCTTGATGCCTTGAAGTTCCGGCATGGACTAGCTTTTATTTGTTTTAGCTTCTTAGAATACTCTTAGTTTAGTAATTTGATCATAGATGTTCTTGTGGTGATGACTTCCAGATTTTGGGGAATAATAGATGTTGAATTTTAGAAGTTAATGAATTGGTTTTATTTAATGAGTTTAAGTCTTCCGCATTATTTACTGTTGATATTATATTGAAATGTTAAGGTTTAGATTGGTTGGTTCGCTCACACAGGAGGGTAAGTGTGGGTGCCAGTCGCGGCCCGGTTTTGGGTCGTGACAATAAGCCATCAATTCCAAAAGATAGTTACAAGAAGGTGACATATGTTCCTAGAAGGTGTCATATGTTCCTGAGGCAGAATACAAGGAGTCATTTTTGTCAAAATTTGACTACTTTTAAAAGCCATTGGTTATGAAAGATGACTATGAAAGGTTTCATATGTTCAAAAGGTTCCCTCGAAGCTCTAATATAGGCTCTGAACAACAAATGAACAATAAAAAAAATGAATTATGGTGAATTTAGTGGTGAATAAGGTAAATTTAATTGAATTTAGAAATGATTTATCTAAATACCAAATTGTTAAACCAAACATATAAAATATGTTTATATATTAGAAATATAATAACTTCCAATATATTGTTATTATTGGTATTGTAAAGTATGTATTGTTACTAACATCTACTTATAAGGTTAGCAAAACAGAAATACAAATAAGATTAATTAGACAGAAAATAAAATAATTTGAGTTCACAGAAATTATTGTGTAACCTAAAGAAATTTAATCCCCTCATTTTACCCGAGATTGTGGATTAATTTCTCCCAAGATAAAATAGATTAATCCTATTAAAGAAATAGCGGTACCTCAAATTTCTTTAACTTCAGCAAACATAAGAACATCTACAAGTCACACAGAATTAGTCGATCAACACATTGATTTTGAGAGAAAATATATGCAGATAGGGCTGGACGTTCGCTCCGTTCGATTCGATTCGTAAATATCGATTCGATTTTTCAGTTTTCAATTTAGCCAAATGTGAAACCAAACCAAACTTAATTAAATTCGGTTTGGTTTGATTATTATAATTTTGATTTGGTTTGGTTTCGGTTTAGCAAAATTTGATACAAATTTAGCAGGACTCAAACAATTATTAATAAAAAAAACTCCAAATACCCACAAAGAGCAGAACTTCTAAACATCTTTTCCATTTTGTTTGAGGGGGTTATTATACAACTTTGCCACAACTTTTAAGTATTTAATCAAAGACACGTTCAAGGTAAGCACAAATAAGCTCAATACTATCACAGACGACAAAATCGTGAAGTCTGAATGGTTCATCCACTGACCCATGAGAGTTGCATTAGTCCATTTGAAATTAGACAGGTTAAACAAGGCTACACACATTTAATATGACATCTACAATCAACTGCAAATAACGATAAATTTTTTGACTGCGGTTTACTTATAACTTTAACATCTAATAACAGTCAGAGATGAAGTTTTTGAAGGCAACAAAATCAAATGCGGTTAAAAATATTGGCAAGCACAATTTCTGAAATGTTTGCACTCGTACGTCATTGTCATTGACCACCAAATACCTGTATAAAATGATGACCAGTTTCCATTAGAACATAAGCAAGTCTTTTATTTACCTTTTTCATTAGAGAAGGGAATGGGGGTAATGGAACTTACTCCGGTGACGACTGACAACTGACGAGAGCTGAGAGTTGAAAGATGAATAACGAGTCGAGTCGGCATCGACGACCAGTGTATCTGTAATCTGCGTTACTGAGAGAGGCGAGTTCGATGTCGACGTATGTAAATATGTAATGTTATCAATTTAGTGATTTATCATCAATTTATAGGAAATTCAAAATTTGGCCGACTGAGAATGAGTAATTGGGCTAGGAATTTGGGTAGTTGGGTTGAGAATAATAGTTTGTGGGCTAGTGAGATAGGCCGTCTGGGAATGGGTAACATCTATAAATATACAAAATTTTTGTTTTTCGATTAACCAATTTTTTAAATAAAAAAACAGAAAACCTTACCGGATTCTCCCTGAAGCGGCTTACACTTCACTCTCATAGGTGATTTCTAAATGTGTTATCCCGTAGATACACTCTTTGATATACCCTGTATCAAACTTAGCAACCATTACAAAGTCCTTATGCCTTTATCCTGGTTACTGATCATTGACTCATCATGAGAATGGACCATAAAACAATTTTTTTATAATGTTGAACCATCATCAATGACTTTGTAAAATCTCCTTGAACCTAGATCTTGGGATCTCCCATCTTGTAGGTAGAATTATCGCCACGATGACTTGTTCTCGGCCACAGTCCCATTCCCGTCGATGATTTATCAACTCCCTCTCTAGTTAGGCCTTTTGTATGTGGATCCGACATATTATCATTTAACTTCACATAGTCAATTGTGATAACTCCCTCTCACAGTGTATGCATATAAGGGCCATTGGTTTGGGCCAAAATAGAATATCTTCTAAAAAATTTTGGAGCCATTCAGCTTCTTCACCTGCCTTGTCTAAGGCGATGAATTTAGACTACATTGTAGAGCGAGCTATACATGTTTGTTTAAATGATTTCCACGATATTGTTCCTCCGCCAATAGTAAAACGTATCCACTTATGGATTTTGTTTCAGTTGATCCAGCAATCCAATTTTCATCACTATATCTTTCAATAACTGTTGGATATTTGTTGTAATGCAAATCATAGTTTTGAGTATCATCTAAGTATCCCAAAATTCTCTTCTTTGCCAACCAATGATTTTAATTGGGATAACTTGTGTATCGACTAAGTTTATTGATAGCGCAAGCTATGTCTGGTTGTGTACAATTCATCACATACATCAAACTTCCAAACACACTGGCATAGTCCAATTTATACTGACTTTCACCTTTATTCTTTGCAAGATATAGGTTCAAATTAATTGAAGTCTTTGCCCTTTTAAAATTCAAATATTTGAATTTTTCAAGTATTTTGTAAATATAAGGGAAAATACCCAAGTACCCCCTCAACCTATGCCCGAAATCCCAGAGACACACTTATACTATAGTAAGGTCCTATTACCCCCCTGAACTTATTTTATATGTAATTTTCTACCCCTTTTTAGCCTACGTGGCACTAGTTCAAAAAAAAAGTCAACCATCCTTAGGCCTACAAGATAGTGCCACGTAAGCTAAAAAGGGGTAAAAAATTATTAATAAAATAAGTTCAGGGGGGTAATAGGACCTTAGTATAGTATAAGTGTGTCTCTGAGATTTTGGGCATAGGTTGAGGGGTACTTGGGCATTATTCCTAAATATAATGACTTTGAGACAATGCTAGACCATTAGAAGTTTTGAGAATTTTATTTCTGAATATCACATCTGCAATTCCTATATCTTTCATTTCAAACTTACTAGCGAGCATACTCTTAGTAGCTTTTATATTGGCAATGTCCTTGCTCATTATCAGCATGCCATCCACATATAGACATACAATGACTTCCTGATTTGGAGTATGTAAACACATTTGTCGCATTCATTTATCTTAAATCCATTTGACAACATGGTTTGATAAAACTTTGCATGCCATTGCTTTAGTACTTGTTTTAGTCCATAAAGTGACTTAATAAGTTTGCACACTTTTGTTTAGTCACCATGAACTACAAAACCTCAGGTTATTCCATGCAAATTTCTTCTTCCAGCTCTCCATATAAGAAGGCGGTTTTCACATCCATTTGGTGAATTTCAAGACCATATACTGCATCTAGGGCAATTAACATCTGAACTGTTACAATCCTAGTCACTGGAGAGTATGTTTCAAAATAATCAAGACCTTTTTTTTGTCTAAAGCCTTTCACAACAAGTCTTACTTTATATTTGTCAATAGTTCCATCATCTTTCATCTTTCTTTCAAAGATCTAATTTTAACCCAAGGGTTTGTTTCCTGGAGGAAGATCAACCAACTCCCAAGTATGATTGCTTAGGATTGATTCAATTTAACTATTGACAGCCTCATTCAAATGTCGCTTGACAACACTGCTTCCTTGAATGTTTGAGGCTCACTTTCAAGAAGGAATATTACAAAATCTAATCCAAATGAAGTAGTTGTTCTTTGACGTTTAATACGCCTTGGACTCTCTTCATTGGTTTCATTCTCTTTTGGTTCTTCTCGGGGTTGTTTAAAACCCCCACTAGATGACTCAAGTCTAGTTTTATACATATATATATTTTCAAAAATTTCAGCACTATCTGATTCCATTACAGTCATGAATATCCGGATGTTCGAACATATGAACGAAAAATTAACATGCCTTATTGTTTGTAGCATATCCAACAAACACACAATCACTGTCTTAGGCCCTATTTTTACTTGGACTTTTGTTAGACACCCCCACACTTTGATATATTTTCAAGTTGAGTTTTCTACCTTTCCATTTTTATATGGAATAACACGTGTCTTTGAGTGAGACACTCTATTGAGTATTAGATTTGCTGTAAGGATAGCCTCCCCCCACAAGTTTTGTGATAAACCAGAACTTATAAGTAATGCATTCATCATTTCTTTTAAAGTTTGGTTTATCTTTTCTCCAATCCCATTATATTGAGGAGTGTATGGAACAATATTTTGACGAATTGTTCCATTTTCTAAAAATATTTCTGCAAATGGAGATTCATGTTCTCCACCTCTATCATTTTAATCTTTTCATTCAATTAAGTTTCAACTTCATTTTTATATTGCCTAAATGCATATATTGTTTCATCCTTCGCATTAGCAAATAGACATAACAATATCTAGTGCAATCGTCAATAAAAGTTATAAAATACTGTTTTCCACCACGTGATGCATTGACTTCATGTCACAAATATTAGTGTGAATCAGTTCTAAAGGATTTGAATTCCTTTCAACAAATTTATAAGGAAGCTTACCATACTTAGATTCAACGCAAATTTGACATTTTGATTTACTGCACTCAAATTTTGGGAACACATTTAAGTTATAAGTTTTCGCAAGGTTTTGTTATTAACGTGGCTCAAAAGTTCATGCCATAAATATTTAGATTCAATCAAGTAAGAAGAAGCATAATCTTTATTCTAATCAACTGCAATTAGATTAATTTTAGAAAAGGTCATCACTAAGGTAGCCTTTTCCTACATACATATCATTCTTTCTGACTAATTCTTTATCAGAAATAAATACACCTTTGAATCCAGTCTTAGTCAGAACTGGAACTGAATTCTTTCTCAACTCTGGAACATACGATACCTTTTTCAAAGTTACCACCTTGACTGATGTCATCTTTAATAGGACCTTGCCAGTTCCTTCCACCTTTGCAATAGGGAGATTGCCATAAACAACTTCTCATATGTAGGTGCTGGAGTATATGATAAAATAATTTTTTGTTGGCACAAACATGACATGACGCACCAGAATCTATCCACCATTCTCATGGAATTTCTAACTAAGTTACATTTTGAATGTATTGCATAGAGATCGTTCATTTCTCCTTTGGATTCAGCCAAGTTTGCTTGATCCTTCTTTTTCTTGTCCTTTTTAGGACCTTGGTATTCAGCAGCCCTATGACCATGTTTACCACAGTTGAAGCAGGTTCCATCGAATTTCGTCTTAGTAGGATTTCTTTTTGGTCAAGATGTTTTATTTCTTTTCTTTAATTTTGTGGGATATCCTACAACAATATTTCCTCCAGATATTGCTGAATTACCATGTGAACTCTATTCTGCAGCCTTATTATCCTCTTCGATTCTCAACCTTAATATGAGATCTTCAACAGTCATCTCCTTGCGTTTATGTTTCAAGTAGTTTTTGAAGTCCTTCCACAATTGAGGTAACTTCTCAATAATAGCAGCCACTTGAAATGTATCCTTCACAATCAGTCCTACATTAAAGATTATGTGAGTATTAAGGAAAAACATAATATTTCTAACATGGACATTAAATAAAATTAAATCATAAGTAAGGAGATCATGGATTATGACATCCAGTTTTTGAACTTAGGTGACGACAGACTGTCTATCTTCTTATAGTCCAGAAACTTTGCCACAACGAATTTCTTCATTGCCACATCTTCTGTTTTGTACTTCTTTTCTAAAGCATTTCATAGTTCTTTTGAGGTTTTGACATTTCTGTACACATTATACAGATCATCTTGCAGTCCACTCAGAATATAATATTTATATGAAAATTCTGAGTGTGTCCATGCTTCTGTTACCAAGAATCGTTCTTCAGGTGGAGTATCATCCGATATAACAGGAACATTCTCATTAATGAACCTCTGCCGACTCAACGTAGTGAGATAGGAAAACATCTTATGCTGCCATCTCTTGCAGTCGACTCCAGAAAACTTTGCAGGTTTCTCAGTCGGCGCTAACGCAGCAGTTAAACGATTCAGTGAAACTGATGTTGTTGCAGTACTTATTGTTGCAACACTCACTATTCCAGCATTCAGTAGACTTGAATTAGTCATTTTTTTCTGTCACAAATGGAAAATAATTTTAGTATTTGAAATACTTACAATAAAGAACAAATCTTCACACAAACTATTTCTGATTTAGCGATAAAGTTTTTATGTTCTTTTAATCGTTAATGGACTGCATTTTAAAAAATTCAAACAGAGTAAAAAACCATAAAGGTTTTAATCTCCAAAACCTCAAATACAGAAACTTATAAAATTTTTAAGCTTGTTATTAACATGTGCTTATAAGGTTAGCAAAACAGAAACAGAAATAAGATGAATTAGATAGAAAACAAAATAATCTGAGTCCACAGGAATTACTGTGTCTCTTTAAGAAATTTAATCCTCTCACTGTACCCGAGGTTATGGATTAATTTCTCTCAAGACTAAACGGATTAATCCTGTTAAAGAAATAGCGGTACCTCAAATTTCTTTAACTTTAGCGAACTTAACAACAACAACAAGTCACACACTCTCAGTCAATCGATACTTTGATTTTGAGAAAAAAATATATCCATAGAAGGAAAAAAATTTCATTTTTTAAAAAAATGAAAAATGACTTTCTTTTATAGCCATTTTTCAGTTTCAGAGAAATCTGTTCAGATCCGTATTATACAGAAAATTGTCTCTTTTTGAAAAAATAACAACTTTTTGAAAAATATGTCTGTTGGGAATGTAACGACTTTTCGCAAAGAATAACGACTTTTCAGAACGTTACCATTATACGTAAATTAATTCTGCTAATATCTTATTAACTAACATCCTGAATTAATTTATAAGAGATAAGATTAACAAGATTTATTTTATTAACAAAAATCAATTAAATAAATTTTGTCGAAAAATTTATCAATCAAATCATTTGTCAAATCTGAAGTCGAAGCCGTGACCGACTGAGCGACAGCAACGACGTGAGGAGGCACCTTCTTCTTAGATATTTAATAAGTAAAGGAAATGTTTCCCAATATAAGGACAACAATTTCCCTTTCTTTTGTCGATATGGGAGAAATGAGTTTTCATTTGAACTTTGCAAATGACTTTTTATTTTCTCTCCAAATTGATTCCCTCACTTTTCAACTTTTCATATTTTTTTCCCTTTTCCATTCAAACTTTGTTAAACCCAACATGTGTAATGTATGGTCCAATGATGTGAATTTGAACTAGCGCTCAAAGTATCAATTCTTAAGGAAATTATTATACTATTAGTAATTTTGTATTCTACTGATTGAGAGAATCTGATTATGGAAGTAGAAGATAAATGCATTACTTCTCCATAATTCGTTGCTTTGTTTAGCAAGGTCGAAGTGACAATGTAACAAAAAAATTTTTTTTTATGGTATTCTGTTTAAAGATTACCAGGTAACCTTCTTATTAAATTATCTAAGGAGGAAAATAGTTTCTAAGAGTTATCATCTTTGGTTTTTAATTTTTTTTTTAATAATGTGTATTTTGAAAAAAGATCTGCAAACCGTATGTTGTGGTATAAATTTTACTTTGCAGATATTGTTGCTTTTAAAATTCTTTAGTTTGCAAAAATGAGAGATACATATTTTTGTCTGATAAAAAGTATGTCAAATTGTTATAGTTCAAAGACTATTTGATAAGAAAAACATTTCTATGTGAAAGAATATGTGTTATTTTGTTTGGAGAAAAAAAAACTTTTGTAGTTTTGTACTCCATGAGAAATGTTTGTGTCTGATTTTTGTAGACTAAAAACTTTTGTGGTTTTATACTCTGGATAAATTGGACTCTGCAATTGGTTTGAAGAATATGAAAACTTTACATAATAAGTCAGTGTTGTACTTTTGATTTTCTGTAAACTTCAATGTAACATAGAAATAAATTGTACAAATTTGTTTTGTCCTTATTGTTAATATTTAAAATACTAAGTGGCATGTCTATTTATGATAGAGAGAAAAAAAAAACCAGTGACTCAGAATTTGTGATTTGTATTTCTATGGAATGAAGAATTGACATTGTGTAAACATTGCCAAAGAGAATTGCAACACTATAATTCTTTCGTAGAATAATGTTTCCAACATTAAAATATGTGGAAAAACTATTTTCAAATACTTGAAAAATATTTTTGAGATCACATTTGAAATGTGGGGGTTATTTGCTTATGATTAGACTTGGTGTCTAATTTAACTTTGGAGCAAAAGATATGAAATTTAATGATACTTTTGTATTATGTTATACCCACAAAATTCTTGGAGTATATTTGATATTGTGGTTGTTGAGTTTCTCTATTACTAGTATAGTGTGACTAGTATGAAACATCCAAATTATATATATACTTGTTCAAAATAATTGTGTTCTTTTATGAAAAAAAAATCACTTAAAATGTTGTGATTTTTCATGAAAAGATATGTCTATTATAATAAAAGTATTTGCATAGACATGAATTTTGGTGAATAGTCATTTGTTATGTTTTTTGTAAAAATAACAATAAGACTATATTGTCTTTATTGAACCCAATGAAACTTTGTTCATAGGTAGTTCTTTAACAATAACATTGAAAGTTATGGAAAATGTCCTTCTGAAAAGGATATTTGACAATCTAAACAATGTTTATATCACACAAAATTGTAAGAAATAGGAACAAAATATTAGTGAGAAAAAAGCTACCTCGCGAAGAGCTTTTCAAACTCAATGTTTTTATTTGTTCTTACTTGCTTGAGTCAATGTTTGTGACATGAACACTTGGGGCATGTCAATTACAAAACCTTGTAAGAAAAACTAATCAACTTAGAAGTTTTGCCTAACTTTGAGTGCAATGAATAAAAATGTCAAGTTTTTGTGGAATCTAAGTATGTTGAGCATTCTTATAAATCTGTTGAAAGGAATTCTAATCCCTTAGAATTGATTTACACTGACATTTATGATATGAAGTTAACACCATCTCATGGTGGGAAAAAGTATTTGTTACTTTTATTGAGAATTGCATTAGAAATGACTATGTCTATTTGCTAAATGGTAAGGATGAAGCAATAGAAATGTCAAGACAATGTAATATCGAAGTTGAAAATCAGTGTGAAAAATTATATAAGAAGTGATAAGAATAGAGAGTATAAATCTCATTGTGCAGAAATATGTTTGGAAAGTGAAATATCAAACTACTGTCATATTCACCTCAATCTAATGAAAAACCGAACGTTGAAAGAAATTATGGATGCATAATTTATAAGTTTGGTTTTACTCAAAACTTGTGTGGAGGAACTATCCTTATTGCAAAAGGGATCAATAAATTTTTTTTGTCCTTTTAGAAAGAAAGCGATTTCGTTTGATCAGAATATGATCTTTTCCATATGAAAAATGGAAAGAAAGGAAATACAACTTGAAATATTTCAAAGTGTGGGGGTATCTAGTCAAAGTCCAAGATCCTATTCCTAAAAGAATTAAAATAGGACCTATGACTGTGGACTGTAAAATTAGACTTGAGTAGTCTAGAGAAGGGTCTAAAAGGCCTAGGAAATGAAAAGCATAATGTACTTAATAAAGAGATTTAGAGGCTTAGTAAAATGTTAAAGGACATTTACTTCCTTCGAATATGATTTTGTAACATTTTTTGTGTCTTCTGTAGACTCATCCTTTGGAAAGATAGTGTCAATAAACAATATTGAAAGTGAATTGATCTTCTTCAAGGAAATAAACCTTTGGGTTCAAAATAAATCTTTAGAAAGAAAAATAATAGTTGATAGAACTGTTGAAAAATATAAAGCAAGACTTTGTGTCAAAGGCTTTAAAAAAAAAAGATTTTGATCTTGTCGATATATATACTCGTTAGTAATTAGAATTACATCCATTCGGATGCAAAAATTATTACTGTAGTATATGACCTCCAAATTCATCAAATGAATGTGAAAAGAACTTTCTTAAATGTAGAATTGGAGGAAGAAATTACATGGAACAACCCGAGGGTTTTGTGGTACCTGGTAAATAAAAGAAAGTATGTGAACTTGTTAAGTCACATTATGGAAGCACCAAAACAATGACATAATTCAATCAAACCATGTCGGCAGATGGATTGAAGAATGATGGAAGTGATAAATGTGTTCACATTAAAATCATAAGGTCATTGTTTGTTATGTTGATCATCAATAATGCTACGAAATGTATGCTATAAAGCAAGTGGAATAAAAATTATTGGAGTTGCTAATGCGATCTTAGATATAAGAATTCGTAGAACTCCATAATGTTTAGCATTTTCATGGTCTCATTGCATTGAAAAGGTACTTAACTACTTCAAATATTTGAATGTCAATATTGTCAAGTGTCCAATAAATGTGAGCTTTGCATTTCAAAAGAGTGAAAACAAAAGTGACTCACAATTGGATTGTTCAAGAGTTTTGGGAAGCATGATGTATATCATATAATGTGTGCGATCAGATATATCATTTGTTATTTTAAACTGAGTCGGTTCACAAGTGATCCCAAATAAATTCATTAGATGACAATAAATAGAGTTTTGGAGTATTCAAAATAATACTTAAAACTATGTCTTGCATTATAACAATATCCAACAATATTGAAAGATATAGTGATGCAAATTGAATCATCGGAAGAATGAAGTAAAATTCACGAGTGGATATGTATTTACTATTGGTAGAGGAGCAGTCTCTTAGAAATATTTCAAAAGAGACATGTATCACTAGCTCTACAATGATCTTTGAGCTAGGTGCTCTATATAAGGTCGGTGAATAAGTTAAAAGACTCCGAAATTTCTTTATAGATATTCTATTTTGGCCCAAACCATTGGCATTAGTATGCATACACTTTCATAGTCAAGATGCAATAGGTAGGGCATGGAGCATGACGTATAACGGAAAGTCTCGTCATATACGACATAGACATGATGCTGTTAGAAAACTACTCTCTAGTGGAATTATCAGAATTGACTATGTAAAGTCAAAGGATACTGTGTCGGATCCACTTACAAAAAGGCCTAACTAGAGAGAAAGTTAAAAGATCATCTAAGGGAATGAATATACGGCTTAGGACAAGTCATCATGGCGGAAACTCTATCTAGCAGACTGGAGATCCCAAGAGCTAGATTCAAGGAGAAAAACAAAGTTGTGAATGACGGTTCGGCATTGTCAATAAACTCAATCCATTCTCATGATGAAGACAATGCTCAGGGACAAGGATACAACATTAAGGCTTGTTAATGAGTTAATAAAGCTTAATGGTTTTAATGATTTTCTAAGTTTGGCAGAGTTTACCAAATAGTGTATCTACGCGATAACACGATTAGAAATCACCTATGTGAGTGTGAAGTGTAAGACGCTTCAAAGAAGATGATTGTCAAAAGCCCATCTCTCTATACACTCATGAAACCAGGAGGTGTTCATGGCTAAAACGAACACAACCGTAAGAACCATAAATGGTAAAGGGTTAATTGTGTGACATATGGTTGTCTAGGTATACACCAAAGTTCGACGGTTCAAAGATATCGCATCTACCGATTGACCGAGTATATCCGACATATGTTCACTACGGAAAGTCCAAGGGGAAACCTACTTATCCAGATGCAATTAATTTTTGCTTGTAAAGTACACATACTTGTCCGTTTCTTTGTCTTCGAGTCATTCCCCATTCATGCGGGGGATTGTTGTATTTTAAAAAAAAGGTGTGAATGGAAAATGAAGAGTTGCGACTTTTATGAAAAGTTGTGACTTTTATGAAATGTTTCGGCTTTGATGAAAAGTTGTTACTTTTATGAAAAGTTGCAATTTTTATGAAAAGTTGTGACTTTTATGGAAAGTTGTGACTTTTATGAAAGGTGACGACCATTCTGAAAGATTGTGACTTTTCCAAAGGTTTGTGATCTTTCCGGTAAGGCACAATAAGAACCTTTTTGCACCACCCTTTGTCTTCTATAAATTGAGGGATTTCCTCTCATTTTAATATAGAATTCATTGACTTCTTCTTCAACTACTAAATCTAGTATTCTAAGTGTACTTTACTGCCGTTGAGTGGTTCGCTGACACCGGAGTTTTTGGTATCTATACTCTGGTGATTGAGATCATTTTACCCTGGGAGGTCATATTCCAAATCAAACCTCGGATACTAGAGGGGAATAATTTCCTTAAGGGGACACTGTGAATTCAGTGGACTTGATCTTTTTCCTATTAAAATTTTCCAGATTCTGGTACGTGTTTTACAAATTTTAGATTTGTGAATTAATTTCAGTTCTTCTATTCTTCTGTTCTTCACTGGTTCATTAAACTTGGTAACTTCGTGTTTCTGCAAAGTTTGTTGGAATCAGTAAGATTCATTAGACACATATTAACAACAATTCTTCTTTAAGAAAAATATTTCGTATTTTTTTTTTAAAAAAAAATATGTTTCTGATTCTAGTTTCGCTACTAGTTTTAATTTTCTAGTTGTGAAAATGTTCTTAAACTTTGTTTTCTTACAAAGATGTTCAAAGTTTTGTTCTACGTATGTTTGGAATACATAATGAACAACAATAATATCATAAAATAATAACAAAAAAAGAACAAGAACTACATCCTTGGAAAGTCAATAAAAGATTGGACTTAGTTTTCAATTTACCAACTAAAATTATTCACGGGTTTCCATTATCTCAACACCTTAGTGGAACAACATTAACCAAAAAAAATAGGAAAATCTCTGATCTGTTAAGATTAGTTTTAGACCATAAAAATCTACATCATAGTTAAGCTCTATATAAACACCTAGTTCTTCTCCATTCTAAAACATAAGAAAAAGAAAAGTCTAGTACTAAAATACAAATATTCTCAATGAGAAGATAAAAGAAGAAGCAATGGCCTCAATTAGCTTGTGCTTTAACAATTTCCTTGATTGCCACATGCACTATGGCATATTCACCTTATTCTTATGAACCATCAGATTAAACATACAATAACGCAGCAACTACAGTAGCTAAAAGCAAAGACTACAAGGTTCCCTCAGTGCCAAAAGAGGAATATAAGGTACCTATTTTGTTCCAGACTACTACAAGATGCCATCAGTTTCAGAAGATAACTATAAGAAGGTGTCATCGGTTCTAGAGGTACCGTTGGTGCCTAACGAGGAATACACGGTGCCTTCTTTGCCAAAGAATGATTTCTACAAGAATCCATCAGTTACAGAATATAACTATAATAAGATTTCATCAATTTTAAAAGATAATGACTATAAGGAACCCTTAGTTCCTAAAGAGAAATACAAGTTGCCTTCTTTTACCAAAGAATGAATACAAGAAACCAACTGTTCCAAAAGATAATTACAAGAAGGTGTCAACTGTTCCAGAGGTACCCTAAATGCCTAAACGAGAATACAAGGTGTCGTCTTTGAAAAAAATGACTACAACAAGAAACCATCAGTTCCAAAAGATAACTACAAGAACGTGTCATCTGTTTCCAGAGGTACCCTTAGTGCCTAAACAAGAATACAAGATACCTTCTTTGTCAAAGAATGACTATTAAAAGAAACCATCAATTTTAGAAGATAACTATAGGAAGGTACCATCTGTTTAAGAAGTATACTCAATGTCTAGAAAGGAATTCAATTTGCCTTCTTTGCCAAACAATGACTATTATGAGAATCCATCCGTTCTAGAAGATAACTACAAGAAGATGTCTTAGGTTCCATAGGTACCTTCAGTGCCTAAAAAGGAATATAAGGTGTCTTCTTTGCCTAAGAATGACTACTACAAGAAGGCATCAGTTCCAGAAGACAACTATAAGAAGGTATCATCAGTTTCATCAGATAATGTCTATAAGGCGCCCTCAATACCCAAACAAGAATACAAAACACCTCTTTTGCCAAAGAATGACTACAAGAAACCATCAATTCCAGAAGATAATTACAAGAAGGTGCCAACTATTTCAGAGGTATCCTTAGTGTCTAAACCAGAAATCAAGATGGTGTCTTTTCCAAAAACTAACTCTTCAAGAAACCGTCACCTTCTCCATCACCACCACCTCCATATTACTAAATTTTTTATCCCTCATGTTCATATTTCAATGAAGGACTTCTCCGGTCAAACATATATAACCCATAGGGTTCTCATATTATGATGAGTTCAAAAGCATGATATCAATGGCTATAAAAAAATTTAATTCTTATTTCTATTATTTTTCTTGTCTTTCCTACTTGGAGTTGCAACTTTTTCTTGTTATTTAAATTCTATTTTGTGTATCCATAGATTTATGTATATTGAATACATTTTTTTATTATTATTGAATGTTTATATCTATACATTCACCTATTCTTCCATTAATTGTCAATTAATTTCTCATAAATTTAATAGCACAATAACAACCATCCATGAGGATTTGGTGATTCCGATACCAAGTGTAGAGTGGCCGGCATTTCATGTTACCAAAACAAGAAGCAAAAAAAAGAAAGAAAATAACAATATTTGTAAGTTCCATTATACGGTATAAAATTAGAAAAAATTACCTAAGTTAACTTATTTTATAATATTTTCTAAAATTTTCTATCATTTGAAAAATTACAAAAATTCCTACTCTGTCATATTATTGGATACATAATCGGTCGGATACATCACTTTTGGCGTTAATCAAGATATTGAGTGATGTGTCTGAAATGGAGACGTGATGTAGCGTGTCTTTGAGGGATGTATCCGAAATCAAAACGTGATATATCGGAACGCTTTGGGATGTATCCAGGTCTGCCAAATTTTTAACGTATTTTTTGCAATTTGTAGAAGAATAAAAATAAGATATTATTAGCTCTTAGCACAACTAGATTTGTGTGAAATTTTCATAAAAACGCATTTCCTTTTAAATTTTTTGAGCTCATTTGATTTAATATATCATTGTCAGCTATAAACCATTTTGATCTTATAACATATTATAAAAACATTTAAGCTTTGGTGTAAATTTCTACGTCAAATATAAAAGTGTTTAACCGCGGTTAATAGGTGAATTTAATTAGCGGCAATTAAGGTCATTTTCCTAGCCTTTTAGAACAATTTTACATAGTTTGTCTAGATACCATATAGTAAACCAAACATAAATTTAAGTAAATGATGTTTGAAGTAATAGCTTGCAATATATTATCACACTTAGTAATGCAAATTGCAAAGTATATATAATGATGAGAATTTTAAGTCAGTGCCCAAAGCATCAAAAGTATATATAAAAAATGGACAAATATTTATTAGGCCGATGGACAACTTTATATTTCAAACTTAAAAAAATTATTTAATAAAATAGTCAATAGAAGATTGTAGTTAATTTTTAAAAATTAGGTTAGTCAAACTATTATTAAGTGTATGAATTAATTTTCAGGGCTTTCTTTTATCTCAAGACCTAATTATTGGAATAAAATAAAAAAATGGGAAAATCTTTTATATGTTTGGACTATTTGATAAGAATTCGAACTCCTTGTTTCTCGATTCTAAAACACACACACAACAAAATAAATAACCATCTGACCATAAAATTCAAATATTCTCAATTGTAGCCAAATGAAGAAGCAATTGCTTCAATTTTCTTGTGCTTTGATATTTTTTTTGATTGCCACTTCTACTGTGGCATACTCACCTTATTCTTATCAATCAACAGATACATCATACAATAAAGTACCTACCACAATGGCGAAAAGTGAAAAATTCAACATACTCTCAGTGTCAAAGAATAATTTCACTATAAGAAGTCATCAGTTTTAGAAGAAAACTATAAGAAAATACTCTCCGTTCCTAAACATGAATACAACGTATCCTCAGTGCCTACAAAAACTCTTTGCGAATATGATGGATCTTTCACAAACGATAAAGCCAAACAAATATATCTTCTCTGCAAATGTGAACAAGAAACTGGTCTGCACTAGAAACAAGCAATATTAAATACATCGAAACCCTCAAAATAAATCCTCAAAACTAATTCGAAACTTCATGTACACAAATCAATAACTATTTTTTTAAAGATAGTATGATATCCCCTTTAGGTCCAAATCAGCTAAGAAAATATTTAAACTTCCATAATTTTTTATCACAAGTGGTAGTAAATGTCAGCATCCCCCAAACAGAAGCCGAAAGAAAAATGAAATCACATAAGAAATATACAAACTCAATAAGGTGAAAAGAATATGAGAGTGACTTAAAAGTTGGTCAAACCTATATTTATAGCACTTTTAGATTTTGGAAGTGTTTATCAAGGTAATAATAACTTAAATAAGTTTAAAATGACTTTAAAAAAAGAGCTAAAAACCAAAAGTAGGTTACTCTTGCTTTTTAAATATATGTTCTTAAATAATTTATATTTTAAATTAGTATAATTTAGTTAAATTAATTATAAATATAATGTCATAAAATTATTATAACATTGACTTAAAGATAATCTTTATCAAGTCTAACCTAAAATTTATTGAGTTGCAATGTGAAATATAAACTCAATACTACTAAAACAAATGAAACTAAAAATATAACATAAATTTAAATTCAAAAAAATAAAATAAATTAACACAATATTCTTAGGTCAAATTTCAACATAACATATATAAATATGAGTTTTTTAGAAAATAAAAATATAAATTTATATTCTTATTCAATAATGAATTCTACTTTTAAAGATTAGAATACTCACAAAATGCAAATAAAAAATACGTAATATGAAAAATTGAATAGAATAACATGAAAAAGTGAGAAGGAAAAGAAATATAAATAAAACATAGAAAATATTATGATAACAAAAATAAAATAATAGAAATAAACAAATATATAAAAATGAAAAATCAAATTATAAACAAAAGGAAGAAAAGAATTTAAAAAAGTTTTATATAATTACATGGTGTAATTACACATGATTCCTAACCCTCACTTAGGAATTGAGGAATGCAATTATTATCCTTCAATTACACTCAATTTCTCCCTTTTCAAGTAATCACTTGGTCAAGCAAACATGTCAAAGTGTTTTATTACAATCAATTACACCAAATCTTAATTACATATGACTTTTCAAACAAGTCTTTAGGGTCTATTTGGAAAACCACATTGGTAATTGGATATGATGCAATCGTGTCTGACATGTTTGGTCGATCATGTAATTACTTGGCCAACATGTAGCTTGGTGTAATTTTCAGGAGGTAATTACACTCTTCAATTCATAGGGGTGTGTTGTGAATTGTAGTTAAAATACATAATGTAAATACAAGTTGATTACTTTTTAATTTCTTACTTTTATTTCTATTATTAGTTTTAACTTTTATTATTCAAATGCTTTTTTAAAATATTTTTGTAATATATATTATTTATATTTAATTTCTTCTCATCATCAATATATATATATATATGCACATATATACACACACACACACACAAATATATATATACATACATATATATATATATATATATACATACATACATATATATATATATATATATATAAAGTTGAATATATATCTGCTGATGTGGCTTTCACGATCGGGAAGCACCACCTAGACGTAATTGTCGTCGTCGTTCTCAAAGAGGCCTTAGACTAGCCCTTAGCATACATCATCACATATCATAGTTCAAGAAAATGCAAAAAAATTAAAACTTTTACGTAGTAAAGTATACATAGTCTTTTCGTTTATCATATATAAAGTTTACACAGACTCCTGTCCTATGAAGTGTATATAGACTTCTCATTTATGCAATATAAGCCAATTCATAAAGTTGTCTAATAATAGTCTAACATATAACCATCTAATAGAGAATTACAAAGTTTAGGCATAGCCCTTACACTAGTATAATACACCACATATAGGCTTACAACTAATTCTCAACACAAGGAAATAACAAGTGTCTTTAGGCATAGACAATACTAATGAAGATAGAAAATGACATCATCCTTGAACTTTGAGGACTCACCAACAACTTGGGATAGATATCCAATTCTTCCGTATAATTGGCCTCGAAAGCTTTACGATGGCATGAACTTACATATTTGTAGAATTTTAAAGAATAAGAGTTAGTACAAAGCACATGTACTATGTTTGGAAACATATGCAAGTAAAACTATTGAAATCATGTTTAAAGGGACATTTTGTTCAAAACCATGCTATAAGTCACTTTGAAAGCCTTTTATGCACATATAAGAGCATATACAAGTCAATAATCATAAGATCATGCTTAAAGGGACATTATGTTACAAGCAATGTCTTCATTTTATATAACATCATATCATGCATAATCATCATCGTATATATAACAATTTATACCCATATCATGTTCATCAACGAAGTCAACATTATATAAGATCATCATCATGTGAAGTCAACATTTGAATTTCGCTCATAATATAAGCACATAAGAACACCCTCTTAGGACTCCCTTCAAGGTCAACTTGTGCAATGGATAAGTAAAGTCCCATACCCTTAGCTTCACTAAGTAGAATCCCTTAAGTCACCCTAGTTAAATTTCATCTTTATTACTTCATTCATTTATTTTACTTTCGGGAACAATGACCTTAACCGAAATTAGACCATGTGAGCTTAACATGAAATCCGGTGTCATAAAACCCTACACTGAAAGAAAGTGCTCTATTTTCAAAGGTAGAACCAAAACATGAACATATCATTCTAGGTGGATCCACTAACTAGTTTTCCTTTGGGGGCAACATAGGTAATGAACTAGGAGATATGTGTTGGAAACCCTCTTTATGCGCAATAACATTATAGTCCCCATAATGAGAACCATTGCAAACCTTACATCCCTAATTGAGAAAGGACACCTCTCGTATATAGTTCGCTTGGTGGTATGTTAAAAGACCCTTTTTGAAATGTATTTAAGCTTTTCATAAAAATTATCAAATCTTAATATAGGACATAGTAGACTAGCCCATTGTATTATCATGTCACTAGCTCATTAGGTATTGCATGAGAACTTCTTTTCATTACAACCCATAAATTTGTGATATCATCATATCATAGTCATATCATAATAATGCACACAAGACAATCACATTCAACCTTGCATGATCGTACCTTTATCAAGATCTAACAATTCAATATATCCATATCATGCCATCATATTCATCATATCATCATCTTCCTATTATATTCACATAATCACACTTCAATTGAACATCATCGTCAAGAATAAACCATTATTATTGAAGTAGATAATATTTAGTCATACAAAGTCATGCCAATAGCTTCCAAAACGTCCTTCAATACTTTACCCTAAATTCAAACTTTTTGATCCATCAATTAACTCATCATCATCATATAATAGTGAATAAAAAAATTATATATTCAATTCCAACAACATTAATCATATACAAGTCCATTTTATAGCTAGGGTTAGGGAAAAAGGTTCATTCATGGATTGTTTCACATAACTAGGTCAAAGACTAAGAACTACAACAATTAACCAATAACCAATCATAATATATCAATGTAAAACAAAGTAATTCAACCTTACATCAATTTGAAAGACAATTCACAAAATTTGATGAAAACCCAAGTTTTACAAAAATTTAGAAACCAATTTTGAAGAGCCTCTTGGGGAAATATATTCGAAGAGTGAATAGCTTACATACATAAATATTCCTTGAATAATGATGTACAAAACGTGATTATTATATCCCTAATAAATCTTGGACCTTGGTCTTCAATGGTGGTCTGTGGAATAGAGAGAGAAAGTGTAGAGAGCAGTTGAGAAAATTGAGTTTGGAAAATAATGGGGTGTTAGGTTAGTTTAATGACTTACAAATCTTTTATAGTCCCAAACTAACATAATCAACCATACATTAACCCTTAATTTATTTATTAACTAATTATTTAATTAACCTTACTTTGACCAAAATTTGGCAATGAACCAAGTCTCCAATCGACAAGTCACGTCGATAACCTATTGACCAAACTACGGCCCCGTACTGGTCATCTGTGGTTTGTGTCATAGACCTTGATTTTTAGGGATTTTTGGGATATGGATAAGTTTGAACCAATAGCTCCATCGATGGGTCTTTGACCCATCGACGGCTTGTCGTTTGGTTCGTCGATTGCTACTGTCAAATGACAACTTTTAGGCTCAAATGTTAGGTTGCTCTTCAAGTACCCTTAGGGTGGTTCTTGGGGAGTCGTACCTAGACGTTTTGATCCTAACACACTCTAATATGCGTTTTAAAACTCTTTACCAAATATGACTAAATTTCGACTCGTATAACCCCTTGAAATACACCAAGGGACACTAGCTCACCTTTCAGAAATCTCCAGACGTCATGGTCGTTTCTTGAGGTTTTAGTTCTAACTCTTTCTAATTGGGTTGATTACATTAGTTTAGGCTTAGAAACACTGTTTTAGAGCTTAGTTATTCAAGTGAGGCTCTAGACTAAGTCATGGACTTTCGAAGTGTTACATTATCCATCCCTTGGGAACATTCGTCCCCAAATGACACCTAAATCCTTTTTATAGGGAGAGAATGAGACTCAATACTGGCAACCCAACCAACAAAATAGCAACAACATAAGATCATTATGAGTCAAGGACCATAGGAGTACTTCAAAACTCTACTAAACACATAAATATGGCATTAAACATAGCAACTCAAATAACAATTTACCACATATAAGAGATCAAAACTTCATATCACATAATGAGGAACTATCTTGTCAACATCAACATGAGATCAACATAAACATCAAGACTTGCCATGCAAAACTTCTTTCAAGACAACATTAAACATGCTTACTACCATTTCATGAAGGTAACTATACACATAACACAAATAAGTACAAGTTAAGTCAGAGAGTATTTTTCATGAAAAACTCATTTTATCATGAAACTTTACAAAAATATGCACATACCTTCAAAATAAAGTTAAATTTACATTATTCATTATATATTCATTTTGAGAGGAACTACTAACCTCAACTTTGTCTAGAATTTTGAGGAAAAAGATGTGGATAACGGGACTTCATACTGGCCTCGGCCTCCCATGTTGGTGGTTTCTCCATATGACTTTTATTGAGTCCACCTCTTTGTTCCCCAACTTCTTGACTTGGCGATATAGAATTTCAACCAGAACCTCTTCATGAGAAAGGTTCTCATCCACTCCTAACCCTTAAATTGGGACAATGGATACCAGGTCACCTATACATTCCTTAAGCATGTAGACATGAAATATGGGATGAACCAAGGCTATTTCACTTGGTAATTTCAACTCATAAGAAACCTTTCCGACCCGCTTCATTATATCATAAGGACCCACATACTGGGGATTATGATTTACCTCTTTACCAAATCTCCCCACCCCTTTCATGGGTGAAATCTTCAAGTAGACTCAATAACCTACATCTAATTCAAGTGTTCTTATATTGCCGACAAAAGATTTTTGCTGACTATAGGATGTTTTCAACCTATCTCTTATCATCATATCCTTTTCTAATGCCTCGTACATTATCTCGGGATCAAGGAGTGAAGACTCACGTACTTCAAACCAACCAATTGAAGACCTAAACCTCCTACCATTGAGTTGTCCACATGGTGCCATGGAAATACTCCAATGGTAGATATTATTATAGGAGAACTCTATCAATGGTAGGTGATCGTCCCAATTACCTTTGAACTCAATAACATAAGCCCTTAACATATCCTCTGGGGTTTGGATGGTACGTTCCTCTTGACCATCCGTTTGAGGATGAAAATTTGTACTAAGTTTCACTTGAGTACCTATCCTCTTTTTAAAAGACCTCCAAAATGAGAAGTGAATTGAGCACTATCCGAGATGATGGACAAGATATCCCATGCAAACTCACAATCTCATTAAGATACAACCTTGTATATTCCTCCATTGAATAAGTAGATTTGACGGGAATAAAGTGGGCAGATTTCGTCAATATATCAACAATAACCCATATTGAATCATTTTGCCTACGAGTTCGAGAAAAACCCTCTACAAAGTCCATATTGATATCTTCTTACTTCTAAGTAGGGACATCCAGCACTTGAGTTAAACCACGCGATCTTTGACGTCCGGCCTTAACTTGTTGACAATTAGGAGTTTAGCCACAAAATCTACTATATCTATCTTCAAACCATCCCACAAATATACATCTTGAAGATCACGATACATTTTGGTGTCACACAGATGAATGGAATATCGGGAACCATGATCCTCTTCCAAAATTTGTCCCCTCAGACCATCTACATCCGGTACACACAATCTACATTTGGACCTAAGTACCCCATCCTATTGGGAGAATGCTTCATTAAACTTGCTAAGAACTAATTCCTTCAATTCCATCAAAGAGGATCAAGGTGTTGCATAGACTTCACCTCCACCACTAAAGATGATTTGGAGTTATCATGAACTACATATATATATATATATATATATATATATATATATATATATATATATATATATATATATATATATATGAAAACCCAATTGAGCCAATCTATGTACCTCTTTCACTAACTCTTTATTATCATCGCGAGCATGGACTAAATTACCCATTGACATTCGACTTAGAGCGTCCGCAACCACATTGGCCTTGCTTGGATTGTAAAGAACACTCATGTCATAATCCTTCAAAAGTTCCAACCGTCTTCTTTGTCAGAGATTCAACTCCTTTGAGTGAAAAGATATTGAAGACATTTGTGGTTCGTAAATACATCCACATGGACACCATATAGGTAATGCCTCCATATTTTCAAAGCAACTGTATGCTATCACCTTATGATCATTAGTTGAATAGTTCTTTTCATGCACCTTGAGTTGTCTAGATGCGTATATTATCACCTTATGGTGTTGCATGAGAAAAAAACCCGAACCTATTTGAGAAGCTTCATAATACACCATAAAACCCTTGGTGCCCTCCGATAAAGTCAATACCAATGCAGAGGTAAGCTTATCTTGTAGATCTTTGAAACTTCTTTCACAAGCTTTCAACCATTCAAACTTAACTTTCTCTTGGGTTAAGGTTGTCAAAGGAGAAACAATGGATGCAAACCGATTAAAAGATTTCCTCAAATACCCGAATAAACCCAAGAAACATTGAATATCAATTGGATTCAAAGGTCTGTGCCAATTCTTAACCGCTTCTGTTTATATTTGATCGACCTCTATAACCTCACTTGGGACAATGTGACCAATAAATGCAATCAACCTCAACAAGAATTAACACTTACTATATTTAGCAAAGAGATGATGTTCCGTTAGGACTTGCAATACAATACTCAAATGATTCATATTCTCATCCTCACTCTTCGAATATACCAAGATATAATCAATGAAGAAAGTTACAAAAGACTCAAGATAATTCCGCAACACTCTATTTATGAGGTCCATAAAAGTCGTGGGGGCATTTTTTAGACTAAAATATATAACTAGGAGCTCATAATCACCATACCTAGTTTGAAAGTCATTTAAGGTATATCTTTACCTTTCACCCTAAGTTGGTGATATCCCATTCTCAAATCAATTTTTCAAAAGTAGTTTGTCCCTTGTATTTGATCAAACAAGTCGAAAATCCTTGGGAGAGGATACCTATTCTCATTGGCAGCCTTTTTTAGTTGTCAGTAATCAATGCACATCTTAAGGGACTCATCCTTCTTTTTCTCAAACAACACTGGAGTGCCCCTTGGAGAAATACTAGGTTATACGAAAACTTTGTCTAGTAAATCTTTGAGTTGAGTCTTCAACTCTTTCAATTCGGCTAGATTCATCCGATAAGGAGGAAATGAAATGGGATTCGTATCCATCAATAGGTCAATACCGAATTTTATTTCCTATTTAGAAGGAATCCCAAGTAAGTCTTCGACAAAATACATTCGGAAAATTCTTCAATACGGGGGCCGACTCTAAAGAAAGAGCTTGGGATTCTAGTTCTTAACCCTCACAATATGCTAGAGACATCCCTCAGAAATTGTCACATCCCCAAACCACAACCTAGAAGTTAGGGGCAATCTCGGATTGCTACCGGCATACTTGACCTCTCGGAGGTCTTATACCAGCTCTTACATATCATTTATTGCAAAAACATAGTGAAAAATAGTGCGGAATTAAAACATTAAACAAAACATATCATAGTCTTTAAAAATCTCTTTCATATAAATTCATAATAAATAATAAGTCTCAATCTCATCAAACTTATGACACAAGAATAGTTAGGACACGACCTATTTACAATATTAATATAAAAATACTTATTCTATTATCATCCTTCTTATAGAAAATATAAAATACATATATGCACTCAAGTCAAATGAGGACATACTTCAACTTTTCTTGGACGATGCTACGGACAAAGTATGACATAATGCATGCAAATCATGTACTAAGTATGACATAATGCATGCAAATCATGAAAACGGACATTTATTCAAAATGTGCATTCTTTTCATTTAAAAATCATATCATAATCATAAGAAAAACATTTAACAACTTAGAAACATATAATATAACATTTAAGAAATTTAACATATTTTTGGAAGCAATTTACTGTAGCATCACTTTACAGTACAGTGAAGTCCTTCACTGTTACAGGGAAGTCCTTCACTGTTACAGTGAAGTCCTTCACTGTTACAGTGAAGTACTTTCTCTTCACTTTTAACTTCTTCTAGAATGTAGTCTTCTCACTAAAAGCTATCCTTAGACCCACTTAAGCAACACAAAGAGAGACTGTCCATACAACCCCCCTAAGCATACCTAAATGACCCTCAAAAACACTTAAAATAAGTCACATACACACTTCAAGACGTCAAACGTATCAACATATAGATAATATGATATTTCCTCATCAAAGGCTATCAAAAGACTTACTTAAGTAGATCAAGAAGATAACGTCCAAGATTGACCTCTTCAAGACTACCTAAATAATCCTTGAGACTTCCTAAGATCGGATTATGTCCACATAATTAACATATTCCCTAACTAGAGTCATTCTTATGACTCATCTTGGTAAGATACGAAGTGACAATTCTTATACCCCCATCCACCTTAACTAGACAAACCTTAACAACTCTAGATAAGTACTTATTCCATTTACATACTTCATAACATAAGTCATTAGTTTATTAGTTCATTAAGAGACTCATACATCACATAAAGGACATTTAAGTAATGGTCTTACACAAGACCTAGGGACTCTAACTAACACCTTCAAAGACTATTGTGCAATGTCTAGATAGCGTCCCATACCACCACCTAAACTTCATAGAACTTCTTAATGCTAGTAAGTATCCCACATGATGAGAATAGGCAATAATAGATATAGACCATGATAGCTAGACATGAAATCCGGAGTTCTAACCTACTCCGATAAGGGTGTTCTACTTTGTAAGGGTAGAACTAGGACACATCCCATGTAGGCACATGGTTAAGGAATATGAAAGGCTTTTATGCTCTCCAGTCTCATTCTCAAGTAGAGGTATATTGTACTGTAGTCTCATTCTCAAGTAGAGCTACTTCCCATGACATAATCACTCGGTGCTAGACTTGGTTCTCATAGAGTAATTGACATTAAAGGATCACATGAAGAGGTTCCTTACCTAGTTCATAACCTAATCACATTCACCGTAACAAAGAGGTCCACTAGGGCTACCTTTAAATGGAGACTAGTATAGCTCATTATAACTTTCCTAAGGATTAATATGATGTCATTCCATCAAATTAACCTTAAGTCCACCATTACCTTACATGAAAGATACCATTACGACTCTCGACTTCAATATGTATAACATAACCTTAACCACATACATGACCTTCTTAACATCCTCTAAGGTCTCACATATCTTTCATTCCTACATCACAAGAGTACACTAAGCTATCTAGTAAAGACATATCATAATCTCACAACTCATTCATATATTAAGTAAGGGACACAAGTATACCAAACAAGACATTACATTCTTTCACCTTATCACATATAGCATATCATTCTTTAAAGCACTTAGGATGACCCCTTAACATCTTTATGTCACCCTATACATTACTACAAAAACATTAATATTATCGCTATACACTCATATATTCAAGTAGGAACAAGCATGCATCAACTCTAAGACTACACATATAAGCACATAATCATAGTCTAAAATGATCACCTACATAACATCAAAAAACACATATACTTTCACATTGATTATCATGTAGATAAATATCATCATTCTTCATATAATCAACTACACAAATATCCACACTATTTCAAGTAGTGCCAACAAAGCCACGATCATCATATTGTATAAAGTAACACCGCCACCATAAGTGAAAAATACCAATCACAACATAATTAAAGTATAAACAACATCAAAATAAAGGGAAAAGGTCAGTGTATCACCACTCCATCCTCAACACCTTAATTCGAGCTAAATTATCAAATTCAATACTATAAGGCCCTTACCAATGACCATGAACAAAATTTCCACATAAAACTATAATAATCATTGAACTAGGTCAATTCAATAAATATTAATCAATCTAAAATAACCTACATAAAATTTGAACACAATTTTTACATCATTAGAAAGCCAATAGAAATCTAAACCATAATTCTCAACATTAAGTCGATACCAAGTAACCCATATTTTGTCATGACCGGAATCTAGACACAGACAAGACTGGTGTCGGTAACCTCTCATGATTTTGCAGACAATCCTACACACATCATCGTAACTTCATCTAGGTCAATTTTAGCCAAAAATTTGATTTTTTTATTACTTAACATTCATATAAGACATTTTACTTAACCTCATAAACATTCACAATCAACCATCTAACATTAAGAACATCAAATGAAAGAAATAGTTCCATACTTCATTAAGTGTATACTTGCCAAAATGGCACCAATACAATGTCTGAAATAAGATGAGAAAGAAATGCAAGTGGAACATACTCCACTAACTCAAACCTATATATAATCTAGAATATAATGAGTAAGCGTCCTCGAAAGCATGAGGAAATACCAAATCTGGATGAATGATCCACGTCTGAATAATTTCAGCGTCGACCTTTAAGGTCTAACATCCACCCGTGCATGCACCTAAAAATGTGGAGTTGTATTAGATTAGTAACACATTTTTACTAAGTATGGGTATATGCAAGCACACACCTAGGATATGCATGATAAATAAGAGCTCTTTCCTATCGATATGAATTATGGAAAGTCAAGTCAGTGGACTTGCCAATTTTATATTAGGAAAGTAAAGCCAGGAGAGTAACACGCATCATCATACTTATCATTTTGCAAACAACACATAACATATTACACATATCATATGACATAGTTCATATCATTCTTTTATATGCTTGAGACCTTGGAATCGTGGACTTGACAATAGGAATTTGCAAAATGAGGGCTCAACATATGGAAACTCTGATATATCGTGGTTTCACGGTATTTTTAATATTTTTTCCTTAACTTTAGTGTGTGTCCAAAAGCCTTTTTGTATTAATTTTTATGTAACTTTCTCTTTATTTGCAGGAAATCTTTCTAAAGATGAACACAGATGTCTTTGAGCAAGAAATGCGGAAAAGTACCACCTATGGAGCTTGTGACGGTCCATCGTTCCTATGATGGTTTGTAGGTGGCATCGTAGTGAAGCTGCTGAAGGAAGATGGGGAAGTCTTACCATGTTTGGGGTTACGGAGTGCATGGCGCACCGTCGTAGCCATGACTGTTTTTCTAGATGGTTCGTCATGATGATCAAAGAAGTAGTCCCAGTACCCAAATTCCAAGAGATTAGGTGTTATCGAACAAACCCTCGACGCGCCATTGTGCCTGTGACGATCTGTCATACCTGCCGTTAAGGGTAATGAAGAGAGAAGCAGAAGAATTTTCAAAGTATGGGACGACCAAGTCCATGACGGCCCGTCGTGACCACGACGACCCGTCGCGAGGTCCGTCGACCCATTCGCGTTTTGACATATTTTCAGCAAATAGTGTCCTTCTTTGATTAGGTTTTTTTTTTGTTATAAATAGTTGGACAAACCTCTTTTTGGGGTTAGACTCTCATATATTTAGACTCTTGCCTATTAGACATTTTTATGTTAGATTCTCTGTGAAGAGATTATTTTGATTATTACACTTTACATTGTTACACTTTTCTCTGGAGTTGATTGTTGGTGATTTTATCAATTAATCAAGTAAATTTTTGGATGGTATTCTTTCTCATTGATGTAAGTGCATGAATTCTTATATTATATATATGAATATTGTGATTATGACTATGGGTAACTAAACTCCAAAATAGGGTTGTGGGAACCATTGGTGAATAATAAGATAAAATCTAACTAAAATAACAATTCTTGAATAGTGTCTTTGATGTATTGATAATTCTTTCGCTTAGAAGTCTTTTTAACGGATGGCCAACGTTAGAACTCGCCTTAAAGCTACTTGCCGGACCAAGGAGGTAGATAATAGGAAAAGAATTATCAACATAGATTTAGTGTATACTATCTAATTGGCTAGTATTGATTGGTACAAGGTAATAACTTAGTCAAATCTCGAATACAATGCTTGATATGAGGTAAAGGTAAGGGTAAGTATAACAACACATGTAGCCAGATCAAGGTGCGGAGTGAAATTTTCTAGATGTCGAACCAAGGATTTGAATTACATAACTTATCACTTTGCATGCAAGATACTAGGAAAGATTTGTTATAGTTAGAATTATCAAGTAAGGAACATTTGGGTAACACTTAAATCCTAGTTACTTTTATTAATTGATTTAACTCCAACATTTGAATCTGTTAGTTGTCTATTTTGATTTAGCTAATTATTTTCATTCATTTAGAACTAGAAACCCCCCCTTTTATTGTCTTTGTTTTCTAAGGAAGTAATTGACTAATTAATAGTAATAAATGATTGAAGTTAAGTCAGAACTATATTCCTCGTGGGAACGATTAGTTGGGTTCTTTACTTGCTATGACCGCTTTACTTCTTATTTGAGAAGTAAGTTTGAGCGTATAAAATTTTGGCGCCGCTGCCGGGGAAAGTAGCTTTTAGATTTACTTAAACTTAATAATATAGTTTAGTCGTTATTTTCTTAATTTTACTTTGTTTATTGATTTTGATTCTTAGAGAACTATCTTCCTGGAATGCCAAATGCACGGAAAAGAAGAGAACCCTTGTTTCCCTATGATCACGAATTAGAGCATACACTACGCAACATGAATCGAAACTTGGACATTAATGATAATGATCCAAACCAGAACATCCCAGCTCTGGTTGATGTTCATGGTAAGTTATTACCCGATGCTATGGGTGAAAACCAATAGTGTGGACAAAATCCCCTTCCACGTCCCGAAAAATACTACAGAGGCTATGACAATACAGCAGACTCATATGGGCCACTTGTCTTGCCCCCTCTACCACCAGGCCATACCTTTGTGGTAACTAGTAGCCTGATGCAAATGCTCACTGCCAGAGGTTTGTTTTCAGGGCTAAGGTAAGAGTAGTGTTTAAAAGCTGTGTAGTGAGGCCTGACTTGTACTTGGATGTAATAGGGCTAAGAGTGTTTCCTCTCTTACTGACGGGGAGACTGCTATTTGGTTCACTGAGCTCCCTTATAACTCAATTTTCACTTGGAACCAACTAAGGGACGTTTTCTTAGCACGCTACTACCTGGTCTTCAAGAAACTAAACCACAAAGACAGAGTGAAAAAATTTATGGCACTACCAGGAGAGTTAGTTAGTAGTTGTTGGGATAGATTCACCTCATTTTAGAGAAGCGTACCTAATCACCACGTAGATGATGAGTCACTGAAGGAATACTTCTATCGGGGACAGGATGATAATAATAAAGCGGTGTTGGATACTAGTAGGTGGTTCTTATAGGGAGTGTCCTTATGCTGAGATTGCTGAAAAGTTAAAGAAAATCTCCCAGAACACTAATGCTTGGAGTACAAGGAAGTCAGATACTGGGAGAAATACCTTCGTAGTGCAATCCACTCACAACACAGCCACAGATGATATTCGTGAAGAGATAGCTCAGATGGGTATATTAAAACATGTCACTGGGGGTGCAGAAAAGATAAATGTAGTCAACTACTTGTCTAAACCACCATCACCAAATGATGAATGCTATTATGAGGAGGATCCCTATGCGGTTAATGAGCAGACGGGGGGTTTCCGACCGAGTGTTGAAGGCTCTAATAAGGATAATTGATGACAAGGTCAAGAGAACCAAGGTCGGATTTATGGTAACTATAACCGTGAGAGTCATTATGTTCGAGAAGGAAATTACAATCGCGACAACAACTTCAACAGGGGTAACTATGGTAATTGAAATTGGCCCTATGTCCCTCCTCAAAATTGTGAAGTTACTTCTAGGGATGGTGGAGATAGTATGGCACGAGTTGAGGAAATGTTGCACAAAATTATTAGGAGTTTCGATGCTAATGATGAGCAAATTAAAGAGTTAGGAAGTTATTTAGCGGGTATTGGGCAGAAAGTCGATACAAATGCAATATTGATTAAGTAGATTGAGTTGCAAATGGCACAATCATCTGCGACTATGAACACACGGCAACCAGGCACTCCTCATAGCAACACTCTACAAAACCCAAAAAATGACGGACATTATATGGCAATCACTACTCGGAGTGGTCAGCAGACAATTGACCCACCTTTGCCATCTAAGGAGGAAAAAGTGATAAAAATAATTATAAGGTGGTAGATGGTAGTGGTGAAGTAGAAGATAACACTAGAAAAAATGTTTGCGTGCCTATAAAGGTAATTCCCATGCCTAGGCCACCCCTCTTTCCTCAAAGATTAGTGAAAAACACCGAGGACGTTAAATATCAGTGCTTTATAACAATGTTGAAGCAGGTTTCTATCAATGTTTCTTTGGTAGAATCTCTAGTACAAATGCCCGGTTATGCCAAGTTTATGAAAGATTGGTTACAAAGAAAAGATCGGTCACTTTCGTGGATGATGATAGAATGCAACATTGTAGTGCTATTGCTACAACATCTCTCATACAAAATAAAGAAGATCCGGGTGCGTTCACTATTCCTATTACAATCGGGTCATTACATTTTTTGAAACCATTATGTGATATGGGGGCAAGCATAAAATCTCATGCCCCTCTCGATTTTGAAGAATTTGTGTTTGGGAGATTCAAAGCCTACTGCCATGAGGCTACTTATGGTCGATCAAACAGTGAAAGTGGAGTCATTCATATTTGTTATTCTTGATAGTGAAGTCGATATTAAAGTGCCTATTATTCTTTGTAGGCCATTCCTTGCTATGGGTAGACCCTTAGTTGATATGGAAAAGGGGCAGATGAAATTTCAGCTGAACAATGGAAAAGCGGCCTTCAACATGTATATGTCCATGCAGAAGAGTGGTGACCTCCAATCGGTATCTTCGATATCCTACAATGAAAAGATGAAGAAGGATTATGACCAAAAAAGTTAAAAACGAGAGTTTATGGTTGGGGATTTGGTGCTTTTAGACAATTCTAAGTTGATTTGGCTTCCAGGCAAGCTCAAGTCAAATTGGACTTGCCCTTACTTGATTACCCAATTATTCCCCTATGGAGCAGTTGAGTTAGAAACCAAGGAGGGAGTGAGGTTTTAGGTGAATGGAGAACGAATAAAAATCTATTTTAGGCATACTAAATTGGAAAATGAAGTGATCGAGGCATACCATCTTGATAAAGGCGGGATAATCAAGTGTTCTCGGTCGTGCCGCGATGTTAAATCAGGCGCTTGTTGGGAGGCAACCCAATACTTATAGTTTTTCTTTCTAGTAATTGTAGCATTTTCTACTAATGTGTGTTAAATTTGCAGGCACATCATAAGGAAATTCTACAAAAAATCACTCTGCAGCAGTCAATGACGGACCCATCGACGGCCCGTCACAAACGCGATGGACCGTCGCATGAATCCGTCGTGCCAGGTACCTCTTTCATTTATTTTCTAAACTAGGGCAAACGCGACGGAACCAATCACGTACCATTGCATTTGTGATGGACCGTCATAGGGGACTCGTCGCGTCATTAATGAGCGTACCGGACCCGGCTGGGAACTTTTAAAAATTTTCAACCTATAAAACCCCCACCCCTTCATTTGTAAGGTTTCTTTCCCTCTTTCTCCCACTCCCTCCCTTTTAAACTTCCCATTTCCTACCTCTCTTTCAACCAATAATTTCTCACAATTATCCAAATCCTAAAATCAACTCTTTACTAGTGGGAGTCTGCTGCTGTGGTTCTGGTCTTGATCACCAAGTACCTTCCTCTCTTGTTTTTCTCAAATTCTCAGGTATGTGCCTCTGATTTGTACCCATTTACATTGCAATTTTGCTTTTCAATTAGTAATAGCCTAGTTCTTATTGATGGGTCTTCATTCATTGATCCAATTTTGTCTACCTAGGTTGAGAATCATTAAATTACCTTGTTAAAACTCTAGAAATAAGTGCTTTAGAATTGCTTGTCTACTAGGTACTTGGGTAGAAATGTATTACTAGGTACTTGGGTAGAAATGTATAGGTTAACACTATGTATTCCATGTGAGTCACAGAGGATGAATGTGGCACCCTCAGTTCTGTCACTGAATGATAGAACGAGACCAAGATGATGGACCGGTCGTACCCACAACAGACCATCATAGGGTCCGTTCAAACAAACCCAACACCCCACAATCCAATTTTCTCCAAGTGTCCACCAATGGACACATGCGAGGGACAGTCTTTCCAACGACGGTCCATCCTGCACAACCGTTCTGGTTGTCTGAGACCCTATTTCTAAGGGTATCTCACTTTTTCTAAGTGTTTTCTTACCGACATATACGACGGACCATCATACCCTCCACGGTCCATCCTGCACAACCGTTCAGGTTCTCAGAGACCTTGTTCTTAAGGGTCTCCAACTTTTTCCAAGTGTCCTCTTATGGACATCTACGATGGACCGTCATACCCGCGACTGTCCGTCATGTAAAACCGTTATAACGGTCAGAGACCCTTCTCCTAAGGGTCTCCGTACTTTTCTAAGTGTCCTATGACGGATATCTACAACGAACCATCACATCCTCAAAGGTTTATCCTGTACAACTGTCGTGAATATTAGAGATCCCTCTCCTAAGGGTTTCCATTCTTTTTCTAAGTGTCCTATGACGGACATCTACTACGGACCGTCACATCCTCGATGGTCCATCCTGCACAACCATTGTGACGGTCAGAGACCCCTCTCTTAAGGGTCTTGATATACCGTGGTTTCACGGTATAATTAATACTTTTTCCTTAAGTTTAGTGTGTCCGAAAGCCTTGTTTGTGCTAAGTTTAATATAATTTTCTGTTTGTTTTGCAGGAAATCTGTCCAAAGCTGAACGCGGATATTTTGAGCGAAAATTGCAGAAAAGACCACCTACGGAGCTTATGACGGTCCGTCGTGCTTGTGACGGTCCGTAGGTGGCAGCGTAGAGAAGCTGCTGAAGGAAGATGGGGAAGTCTGACAAGTGTGGGGTTACGAAGATTATGACGGTCCGTCATAGCTATGACGGTCCGTCCTGCAGGTTCGTCGTGAAGATCAGAGAAGTGATCCCAGTACCCAGATTCCAAGAGTTGAAGTATTTTGAAACGAGACCCTCGACGGACCGTTGAGCTTATGACGGTCCGTCACACTTGCCGTCGAGGGGAATGAAGAAAGTAGCAGAAGAATTGCACCAAGTATGGGACGACGGAGTCCACGACGGTCCGTCGCGTGGTCCGTCGACCCAGCCACGTTTTGGCAGATTTCTAGTAATTAGAATCCTTGTTTAATTAGGTTTTTATTTTTTATAAATAGTTCGAAAAACCTCGTTTTGGAGGTTAGACTCGGTGATATTAATCAATATATTGTGAGACTTTGTGTTTTGAGTGTTTGATTGTTAGAGATTCTTACAAGTGATTTTTGGTGATTAATCAAGCAAATTTTCGGACTTTATTATTTCTCATTGAAGTAAGTACATGAATTCTTGTTTACCATATTTGAATATTGTGTTTATGGCTATGAGGAACTAAACTCCATAGCTAGGGTTGTGGGAACTATAGGCAAATAATGAGATAAACCCTAGCTAGAATAACAATTCTAGAATCGTGTCTTGCATGTATTAATAATTCTTTCGCTTAGAAGTCTTTTAAACGGATGATCAACGTTAGAACTCGCCTTAATGCTACTTGCCGGACCAAGGAGGTAGATAATAGGAAAAGAATTATTAACATAGATTTAGTGTATACTATCTAATAGGCTAGTATTGATTGGTACGAGGTAATAACTTAGTCAAATATCGAATACGATGCTTAATATGAGGTAAGGATAAGGGTTAGGAAAGCAACACACGTAGCCGGACCAAGGTGCGGAGTGAGATTTTCTAAATGCCGGACCAAGGATTTAGAAATACATAACTTATCACTTTACATGCAAGATACTAGGAAAGAATTGTTATAGTTAGAATTATCAAGTTATGAACCTGTGGGGAACACGTAACCCTAGTTACTTTGATTACTTGATTAAAACTCAACATTAAAAGCTGTTAAGTGTCTCTTTCAAGTTCGTTAGTTATTTTTGCTCATTAGGAAATACAAACCCCCGTTTATGCTTTTACTTTCTAAGGAAGTCATCAACCGAACAATAGTAATAACAAGTTGAAGTTAAGTCTAGACTATTTTCCTCGTGGGAACGAGCCCAACCTCACTAGTTGGGTTATTTAATTGACACGACCGCTTTACTTCTCGTTTTAGAAGTATGTTTGAGCGTATCAAATTTTAGCGCCGCTGCCGGGGAATTTAGCTTTTAGATTAACTTAAACTTCTTACTATAGTTTAGTTGATATTTTCTTGATTTTACTTTGTTTTATTGTTTTTGATTTCTTTTCAGAACTATCCTCCTTGTATGCCAAATACACGGAGAGGAAGAGAACCGTTGTTCCCCTACGATCACGAGCTAGAACATACACTGCGAAACATGAATCGTAATTTGGGAATCAATGATGAGGATCCAAACCAGAACATCCCAGCTTCGGCTGATGTTCATGGTCAGATATTACCCGATGCTCCGGGTGAACATCAACAGAGGGGACAGAATCCCGCTCCACGGCCCCAAGCATACTACAGAGGCTATGATAACATAGCAGATTCGGATGGGCCACTGGTTTTGCCTCCTCTACCCACAGGCCACACTTTTGTGGTAACTAGTAGTCTGATGCAAATGCTCACTGCCAGAGGTTTGTTTTCAGGGCTACCTTCTGAGGATCCACATGCCCATATAGCTAAGGTAAGGGCAGTGTGTAAAAGTTGTGTGGAGAGGCCTGATTTGGATCTAGATGTAATAGGTCTCAGAGTGTTTCCTCTCTCACTGACGGGAGAGGCTGCTATGTGGTTTATTGAGCTCCTATACAACTCCATGTTCACTTGGAACCAACTACGGGATGTCTTCTTAGCACGCTACTATCCGGTTTCCAAGAAATTAAACCACAAAGACAGGGTGAATAACTTTGTGGCACTACCAGGAGAGTCAGTTAGTAGTTCTTGGGATAGATTCACCTCATTCTTGAGAAGTGTCCCAAATCACCGTATTGATGATGAGTCACTAAAGGAATACTTCTATAGGGGACAAGATGATAACAATAAAGCGGTGTTGGACACTATAGCAGGTGGATCTTATGGAGAATGCCCTTATGCTGAGATTGCTGAGAAATTAGTGAAAATCTCCCGTAACAACAAAGCTTGGAGTACTAGGAAGTCCGATACAGGGAGAAACACCTTCGCAGTGCAGTCCACTCACAACCCAGCCACAGATGATATTCGGGAAGAAATGGCTCAGATGAGAACTGAGCTTGGGTTGGTACTAAAACATGTCACTGGGGGTGCAGAAAAGGTTAATGCAGTCAACTACTTGGCTAAACCACCACCTCCAATCGATGAGTGTTATTATGAGGAGGATTCCTATGCAGTTAATGAACAGATGGGGGGTTTTCGACCAAGTGCCCAAGGCTCTAATCAGGAAAATTGGCGCCAAGGTCAAGGGAACCAAGGTCGGAACTATGGTAACTACAATCGTGAGGGTCATTATGTCCGAGATGGAAACTACAATCGCGAAAACAACTTCAACAGGGGTAGCTATGGTAACAGAAACGACAGAAATGGACCTTATGTTCCTCCCCAAAATCGTGAAGTTACTCCTAGGGATGGTGGAGGTAGTATGTCGCGAGTTGAGGATATGTTGCATAAAATGATGAGGAGGTTCGATGCTAGTGATGAGCAAAATAAAGAGTTGAGCAATGATCTAGCGGGTATTGGGCAAAAAGTTGATACCCATGCAATATCAATTAAGCAACTTGAGTTACAATTGGCCAAATTATCTGCAACTGTGAACACACGGCAACGGGGCACTCTTCCTAGCAACACTGTCCAAAATCCAAAAAATGATGGACATTGTATGGCAATTACTACTCGCGGTGGCAAGCAAACCATTGATCCACCTATGCCATCTGATGAGAATAAGGTGACAACAGAATCTGATAAAGTGGTAGAAGTTGATGCTGAATTAGAGGATAACACTGCAAAAGATGCTGAAGTGCCTAAAAAGGTAACTCCTATGCCTAGGCCACCACCCTCATTTCCTCAGAGATTAGTGAAAAAGACCGAGGATGGTAAATACCGGCGTTTTATAACAATGTTGAAGCAACTTTCTATCAATGTCCCTTTGGTAGAAGCTTTAGAACAAATGCCCGGTTACGCCAAATTTATGAAAGATCTGGTTACAAAGAAAAGATCGGTCACTTTTGAGGATGATGATAGAATGCAGCATTGTAGTGCTATTGCTACAAGATCTCTGGTCCAAAAGAAAGAAGATCCGGGCGCATTTAATATTCCTTGTACAATCGGGCTATTACATTTTGCGAAAGCATTATGTGATCTGGGGGAAAGCACAAATCTCATGCCCCTCTCGATTTACAAGAAGTTGGGTTTGGGTGACCCAAAGCCTACTGCGATGCGGCTACTGATGGCTGATTGAACAGTAAAACGACCTATAGGAATACTCCACGATGTGCTAGTAAAAGTGGAGTCATTCATCTTTCCAGCCGATTTTGTTATTCTTGATTGTGAGGTTGATTTTGAAGTGCCTATTATCCTTGGGAGGTCATTCCTAGCTACGGGAAGAGCCTTAGTAGACATGGAAAAGGGGCAGATGAAATTTCGGTTGAACAATGAGGAAGTGACCTTTAATATTTGTAGGTCCATGAGGCAGAGTGGTGAGCTCCAATCGGCATCTGCTATATCCTACAACATGGGTGAGACCTTTGAGACACAAATAGAAGAACGTCTAGGTGTCAAAGCAATAGCGGCAGTGATAATGAACTTTGATAGCGATTGTATTGAAGAGTATGAGTCATTAGTAGCGGCTCTTGACCGAGGTGATGTTCGGTTTAAACCGAAGAAATTTGAGCTTGATATGAATAATCGCGAGTCCCCACCCCTCTAAACCATCAATAGAGGAATCTCCAAAAGTTGAATTAAAAGCTCTCCCACCTCATCTTAGGTATGAATTCATAGGAAATGGTGACACTTTGCCGGTAATCATTGCATCAGACCTAGATGAACAACAGGTTCAGAGTTTGGTGAAGGTTCTAAAAAGGTTCAAAAGAGCTATTGGGTGGACCATTGCGGACATTATTGGGATCCCTCCTGGTATTTGCTCTCACAAAATCCAACTCATGCCTGATCATAAGCCGAGTATTGAGCACCAGAGACGCTTGAATCCTCCTATGCAAGAGGTTGTGAAGAAGGAAATTATCAAGTGGTTGGATGCTGGAGTAATCTATCCAATCGCCGATAGTAGTTAGGTATGCCCGGTTCAGTGTGTACCTAAGAAAGGGGGAATGACTGTGGTCCCCAACAAAAAGAATGAACTTGTTCCAATGAGACTGGTTACTGGATGGAGGGTGTGCATGGATTACCGTAAACTGAACTCATGGACTGAAAAAGACCATTTTCCTATGCCCTTCATGGATCAGATGTTGGATAGACTTGCCGGAAAAGGGTAGTATTGTTTTCTTGATGGGTATTCGGGGTATAATCAGATTTCTATCGCACCAGAAGATCAAGAGAAAACCACTTTCACTTGTCCATATGGGACTTTTGCGTTCAGAAGAATGCCGTTTGGGTTGTGCAATGCACCCGCAATCTTTCAGAGATGTATGATGTCAATATTTTCTGACATGGTGGAGGATACTATAGAGGTTTTTATGGATGATTTTTCTGTGGTTGGTGATTCATTTGAGCGATGCTTGACCAATTTATCTGAGGTTTTTAGGAGATGTGAAGACTGCAATCTGGTACTAAACTGGGAAAAGTGTCATTTCATGGTGAAAGAGGGTATTGTGTTGGGTCATCACATTTCAGAAAAGGGTATAGAGGTTGATCGAGCTAAAGTTGAGGTAATAGAGAGACTTCCCCCACCGATCTCTGTGAAAGGTGTGAGAAGCTTTCTTGGGCATGCAGGTTTTTATCGGAGATTCATCAAAGACTTTTCAAAGATTGCACACCCATTGTGCAAATTACTGGAGAAAGAATGTAAATTTTGTTTTGATGAGTCCTGTCTTAAAGCATTCAGTGAGCTAAAAGAGAAGTAAGTGTCTGCACCTATCATTATTTCTCCGAATTGGAACAGTCCATTTGAGGTAATGTGCGATGCTAGTGGGGTGGCTCTTGGTGTAGTATTGGGACAGAGAAGAAACAAAATCCTTCACCCAATTTACTATGCTAGTAAAGCCCTAAATGAAGCCCAGAAGAACTACACAGTGACTGAGCAAGAACTCCTCGCAGTAGTCTTTGCTTTTGAGAAATTTCGCTCCTATTTGCTAGGTACTAGAGTCATAGTGCATACTGACCATTCAGCACTGAGATATTTGATGGCGAAAAAGGATGCGAAACCAAGGCTGATTCGTTGGGTATTACTGCTGCAAGAATTTGACTTTGAAGTGCTGGATAGAAAAGGGACTGAAAATCAAGTTGCTGATCATTTGTCCCGTCTAGAGGATGAAGCTATGAGAGAGTTAGGGGATAATACTGACAATGATGATACTTTCCCCGATGAACATGTATTGGCTGCTTCACAAGACTTGATTCCATGGTTCGCAGATTTTGCGAACTATCTGGCTAGTGATATTGTTCCATCAGACTTGTCCTTTCATCAAAGGAAAAAGTTCATGTACGATGTGAAGAACTTCTTTTGGGATGAACCATACTTGTATAGGAGTTGTGCCGACGGGCTTATTCGGCGTTGTGTGCCAGAATGTGAAATGTTGAGTGTATTGGAGGCATGCCATTCTTCACCTGTTGGCGGACATCACAGTGGTATCCGAACCGCTCACAAGATATTGCAATGTGGTTACTATTGGCCAACTCTTCATCAAGATGCTCATGGGTTTGCTAAATCATGTGACAAATGTCAACGATATTGTGGTATTTCAAGAAAGCAAGAGCTCCCTCTAAACCCCATTCTTGTGATTGAGTTATTTGATGTGTGGGGTATTGACTTTATGGGCCCTTTCGTGAGTTCTCATGGGATGAAGTACATTCTTGTAGCCGTTGATTATGTATCTAAATGGGTCGAAGCCATAGCTCTCGCAAACAATGAAGGGAAGAGTGTCACTGCATTCTTGAAAAAGAATATATTCTCCCGTTTTGGCACTCCAAGGGCCATTATTAGTGATGGGGGTTCCCACTTCTGCAACAGATTGTTCAAGGGGTTATTGGAGAAATACGGTGTTCGCCATAATGTGGCCACTCCTTACCACCCTCAAACTAGTGGGCAAGTTGAGGTATCGAATCGGGAGATCAAACAGATATTGTCCAAAACAGTGAATGCTAGTAGAACAGATTGGTAAAGGAGGCTTGATGATGCTCTTTGGGCCTACCGGATAGCTTATAAGACTCCCATAGGTATGTCTCCATACCAACTTGTATATGGGAAAGCTTGTCATCTTCCGGTTGAGTTAGAGCATAAAGCCATGTGGGCTATGAAGAAGTTAAAATTGGATTGGAGCGAAGCTGCAGAACAACGGTTAAATGGGTTGAATGAACTTGATGAATTTCGCTTGAAAGCCTATGAAAGCTCAGCCCTATATAAAGAAAAGATGAAGAAGTATCATGACAACAAAATTGAAAAACGAGAGTTTATGGTCGGGGATTTAGTGCTTCTATTCAATTCCAGATTGCGCTTGTTTCCAGGCAAACTCAAGTCCAAATGGACTGGTCCTTACACGGTTACCCAACTATTCCCTCATGGAGCAGTTGAGTTGGAAACTAAGGAGGGTGTGCGGTTCAAGGTGAATGGACAGCGCATAAAAATCTATCTAGGGCATGCTGAATCGGCGAATGAAGTGATCGAGGCATACAATCTTGATGAAGTCTGAGTAATCAAGTGGCCCCAGTCGTGCCGCGACGTTAAATCTGGTGCTTGTTGGGAGGCAACCCAATATTTATCGTCTTTTTAATAATGGTAGCATTTTTCTATAAATGGGTTTTAAATTTGCAGGCACATCACCAGGAAATTCTGCAGAAAACTACTCCGCAGTAGTCACTGACGGATACAACGACGGACCGTCGCGACTGAAACGGACCTTCGTATGCACCGTCACACCAGGTACGTATTTCTGTCATTTTTGAAATTAGGGCACACACGACGGAAACCACGACGGGGCGTCGCATGTGCGACGGACCGTCGTCGGGGAACCATCGCTCGATTAATGAAGTTAACCCGACCCGACCCGGCTGGACCCCTTTTCAAAATTTGACCGTTTATACTCCCCACCCCTCCATATTGCACCCCATTACTTCCAACTTCCTCTCATCTCCCCTCTCTTTTCCACTTCCACACTTCCCCCACTGATCATTACTCCCACAATCTCCCCAAACCTTATTACTATCAGTTACTTGTCGGTGCTGCTGCTTTTGGTATCTACCTTGCCACCTGAATCATTCCCCACTTGTGTTTTCTCCATTTCCAAGGTATGTGTCTCTAAATTTATACTCATTTCTCTTGTATTTTTGTTTATTAGTTAGTATTAGATTCGTTCTTAGTTGTATCTTGTTCCCTTGATATGATTATGTCTAGACCTAGGCTCTAAATGTTTGAATTTGCCATGTTAATAACCCTAGACATAGGTGAGTTCACATTAATAGTTTCCTAGGTAGTTGGGATAGACACATATAGGTCCACAACACTACAAGACCATGTGGGTTCATTGGGGTTGCTTAGGGTACCTACAGTTCTGTCTCTGATATTCAGAACGAGACCCCGATGACGGTCCATCGTATACACGACGGACCGTCGTAGGGTCCGTCGCATATGCCCTAGCACCCTCCCCAACGACGCCTGTGACGGACCGTTGTCTTCACGACGGTCCGTCCTGCACGACCGTCATGATGGTCAGAGACCCCTCTGAAAAGGGTCTCCAAATATTTTCCAAGTGTCCAACGACGGACCGTCACACCCACGACGGTCCGTCCTGCACGACTATCATGATGGTCAGAGAACCCTCTTCTAAGGGTCTCCCATCATTTTCTAAGTGTCTTACGACGGACCGTCATACCTACGACGGTCCGTCCTGCACGACCGTCATGATGGTCAGAGACCCCTCTTATAAGGGTCTCCAAAAATTTTCCAAGTGTCCAACGACGGACACTTACGACGGACCGTCACACCCACGACGGTCCGTCCTGCACGACCGTCATGATAGTCAGAGAACCCTCTTCTGAGGGTCTCCCATCATTTTCTAAGTGTCCTACGACGGACCCTTACGACGGACCGTCATACCCACGATGGTCCGTCCTGCTTGACCGTCATGATGGTCAGAGACCCCTCCTTCAGGGTTCCTCATATATACATATACCAAGTATAACACGACGGACCTCATGACGGTCCGTCATAGTCACGACGAGCCATCATAGGTCCCGTCGTGTGATACAGTTTCAATATTACTAACACACTTTTTTCAAAGTTTCATGTCATATGATCTTGCCTGTTTTGATTGCCACTACTCATACAAATATTGCCCCTTTACAGGTACTATCGACTATGGCACCCAAGCAAGACCGCACTTATGCACGCGGGCGATCTAAGTATGTCGCCCCTTCTGCCCGCATGGTCATCGACTCTGATGATGAGCGGGACCCTGAATACATGCCCCCAGGCACCTCCGCCCCTTCCCGTGCTACACGTGCCCCAAGAGCCACACCCAAGACGGTGGCGTCCGGCGTAGTCACTGCCTCCCAGTCTGATGAGGAGCGTACACTGACCGGCACACCCTCTGGGTCGGCCACAAACGACGAAGGAGCGTCTGGCTCCTTGGGAGTATCCTGGTCCGAGGAAGCTTCAGGATCTGCTGAGGTTCCCGCACCCGCCACTGCTGCAGCGTCGGCCTCGTCTGATGAGGCTGACAGTTCAGACTCTACATCCAGCGCACCAGCCCAGGTCCCCACCCCAGCCTCTGACCAGCCAAACCGGTGGTGCGTTGAAGGCCAGTTTCAGGTTTACTCCGACGCGAAGTTCTTGACCGATAAAGGAGTAATGACTCGAACACTCACCCTGGAGCGGCGGGTACTTACAGGGAGTCTCCCCTCGATGCCGGAGATCCACAACATATTCACTAGGCATCGCCTAGAGTGGACAGCCCGTCCGTTGGGACGATACAGCGAGGAGATGGTCCGAGAGTTCTACGCGTCCTACGTAGCGACTCTCCGATCACAGATCGACAGGCGGGTTGCTCCCGCAAAACAGGCCCCATTGGAGCGGGTTCTAGTCCAGGGCGTGCAGGTTGACATTTCCCTGCCCGCCATCCGCCAGTTCCTATACGGCGAGAGTGCAGATGCTACTCGGACCCCCATCACTGCCGAGTTTGACTACCGCTGGCAGGTAGTGAAGGATGGACAGTTCCTGCGAGAGCCAGCACTGAGGGAGACCACCAAGCGGTGGATGGCCCTCATCTTATCAATCGAAGGAGAGGGTGCCGATTAGGTCACCGAGCCGAAGGGGGCCATCAAGAAGGCCAACCTCACGTTCGTCGCCAAGTTCTTGTGGCTGCTCGTGCGTCACTGCCTTTCCCCCACAGCTGCTGATAACATAGTCACCTGGGATCGAGCAGTGCTGATGGCGGCGATGATAGCCGGCTTCGAGGTGGACTATGCATGGCTTCTCCAGGCAGTCATGCACGAGAGGGCATTCAAGGTCACCACCACCTACCCCTTTCCGTGCATGATCTTTGCCCTTTGCAGGTCTGCAGGTGTGCCCATATGGCATATAGATCAGTTGAGGACCCCGCCGGGTACCGTTGACGTCGGCCTCATCAGAGACGAGGCCAATGAGTTGGCCCCACGTCGAGGGCCCCGTCCAGAGCTGCCACCACTATCTGATGATCTTGCGGATACGGTGGCCCAGGCTCGCACAGCTACACAGGAATCCACGGACACTACCCCGGTCGAGTCTATCCCGGGTAGCAGCACAGCCCCTCTACCGACACCGGTCCCGCTTGCCCGAGTCCAAAAACTGGAGGCACAAATGGCCACTCTTCTGCATCATATCCAGCCGTGGATGCAGAAGTCTATTGCTGAGTCTGAGGCGCGTATGGAGAGGCAGATGCAGCGGAAGATTGCTGAGGTTAACCAGTGCCTCGATGCCTTTGAATTGAGAGTATTAGCTCGACCAGCCCCTCCGGTAAATGTGTCGACTCTCTAGGCTGCAGTCGACAGTCTTCGTGCAGACATCGACACGATCCTATGGGCAAGAGTGCCAGAGTCTGTCGAGCCAGCTGAGGATACTGTATTGGCGGCCCTGTTTCCTACTCAAGACATTCCCCCATCTTCCCCTCGAGAGAGTGCCAAGAGGCGTAGGGGTCGATCAGAGGATGAGGCACGAGCAAGGAAGAAAAAGCACCGAGAGATGGAGGCCGCGAGGAGAGCCTCACTTACTGAGGTGGAGGCACACCAGATCAGAGCATCGCAGATAGCGGCTGGGGCGTCTAGCTCCCGCACTGTAGAGACAGCAGGAGGCACTACTGAGGGTGCGGTTGTTGCTGAGGACATCACTGAGGGTGTCCTGATTGCAGAGGATGTGGGTTCTGGGAAACCAGACCCACCAGCTTGTTGATCGACGGCGCTATGCGCCACAGGTTTGCTTCACCTACCCCTCTAATCTTTAGATTTTTTTATGCGTTGGGGATAATTTCATGCTTTTTTGTTGGGGGTGGGGTAAATGGAAAGTGAGTGTTAGGGTGAAGTCTGAGTAGCCCAACTCACTATCCTCTTTTGGGGTTTTTTTTTCCTGTGTTCTTTTTCCCCAAAAGACTGATTACTTTTTCTGTTGAACCGGCACGTTATATCTTTTGTACATAGTTTAACTCTGAAGCATGATGGCTAAAATGATATCCCGATAAAACTGGAAAAGGTTGCATGAAAAGGCGTAGTAACTGATAATTGTGTGGATCTAAACATGAAATAGAGTTACAACATTGCACTACCCTAAATCTTCAATTCGAACTAGGTGTCTGATAATCTGGTATAGTGATGAGATGTCAAGTGAGTGTGAGGAAAGTTGAATAGTCCACTACTGATACTGAGCTAGAACTTGCTTGGTTAGTGCTGCTAAAAGTAAGCTGTAACAGACAATTAGGAAAGGATCATAGGCCCTTATTCAATATAGCCCATTTCTAGCCTAAATAAAAGAAACCAAATGAAAGCTATCCTTCTTTGATCCAAATAATTTGAGCTTAAAATTAGACCTTTCTTTTTCATCCCAACTGATCTTTTCTAGGAACAATATGTTGGCCCTGGTCCCTCCTTGGACAAGTGCACCTCAGCTTATGCCAAAAGCATAAGTTGAGGGTGGCTGATGTATAAACAACCTTCGTTATGGCCCTGACCCGACTTTAGGTATTGTGTACCTTGACTCATGGCAAAGCCATGAGTTGAGGGTGGCTGTTTTGAGGAATGCTCTGGAAAGTGGGGTTGAAAGAACAAAGAGAGAGAAAGAACAAAAGTAAAGTGACTCAAGAAATTTTTTTTTAAAAAAAAAAAGAGAAATATTCAAGAATTATAAAAACGAAAAAAAAAAGAAAAGAGTTACTTACACAAATGAAGAAAGAAGGAAAACAGCAAGGTGAAAGAATAGGAGAAACTGGGCGAGACAAAGTGATAGAAAGTGGAAGGTTTAGCCGATATGTCAAGGAGGGAAAAAAGTCACTAAAGTATACCTAAATATACCCTACCTGACTCTGAGCCTACGTTACAAGCTAAAAAGTCCAATCGTGATCCTAAGGGTTGTATAGCGAACTTAAGGCAGTGAAAATAAGGGCAAGCTTATGGCAATAGGTATGAATGAGTGTGACTTTGTTCTGAGAGCGAGTTTTGAAATGTAATCCTTATACTCAAATTGAAATCATTGTGTGAAAAATGAGGATTTTGTTCTAAAGTGAGGACACTATGTTCTATACCGGAATTGTTAGCCTCTCGGTGAAAAATTGAAGAGGATAGGTGTTAGTGCGTGGTGAGTCTGTGTCATGTTCAAATCCCACAAAATTCAAGCCTAATAGTGATAGCATGCATAGATTTGATGAGAGTAATCGGGATTGATAGCCAAATGATTGCAAAGGATAAAAACATGAATACTATTGTACAAAGATTGTGTAGTGAGTCATAGTGTGTCGCTTGAGGACAAACAACGAATTTAAGTTGAGGGTGTTGATATACCGTGGTTTCACGGTATAATTAATACTTTTTCCTTAAGTTTAGTGTGTCCGAAAGCCTTGTTTGTTCTAAGTTTAATATAATTTTCTCTTTGTTTTGCAGGAAATCTGTCCAAAGTTGAACGCGGAGATTTTGAGCGAAAATTGCAGAAGAGACCACCTACGGAGCTTATGACGGTCCGTCGTGCTTGTGACGGTCCGTAGGTGGCAGCGTAGAGAAGCTGCTGAAGGAAGATGGGGAAGTCTGACAAGTGTGGGGTTACGAAGATTATGACGGTCCGTCATGGCTATGACGGTCCGTCCTGCAGGTTCGTCGTGAAGATCAGAGAAGTGATCCCAGTACCCAGGTTCCAAGAGTTGAAGTATTTTGAAACGAGACCCTCGACGGACCGTTGAGCTTATGACGGTCCGTCACACTTGCCGTCGAGGGGAATGAAGAAAGTAGCAGAAGAATTGCACCAAGTATGGGACGACGGAGTCCACGACGGTCCGTCATGACCACGACGGTCCGTCGCGTGGTCCGTCGACCCAGCCGCGTTTTAGCAGATTTCTAGTAATTAGAATCCTTGTTTAATTAGGTTTTTATTTTTTATAAATAGTTCGAAAAACCTCGTTTTGGAGGTTAGACTCGGTGATATTAATCAATATATTGTGAGACTTTGTGTTTTGAGTGTTTGATTGTTAGAGATTCTTACAAGTGATTTTTGGTGATTAATCAAGCAAATTTTCGGACTTTATTCTTTCTCATTGAAGTAAGTACATGAATTCTTGTTTACCATATTTGAATATTGTGTTTATGGCTATGAGGAACTAAACTCCATAACTAGGGTTGTGGGAACCATAGGCAAATAATGAGATAAACCCTAGCTAGAATAACAATTCTAGAATTGTGTCTTGCATGTATTAATAATTCTTTCGCTTAGAAGTCTTTTTAACGGATGATCAACGTTAGAACTCGCCTTAATGCTACTTGCCGGACCAAGGAGGTAGATAATAGGAAAAGAATTATTAACATAGATTTAGTGTATACTATCTAATAGGCTAGTATTGATTGGTACAAGGTAATAACTTAGTCAAATATCGAATACGATGCTTAATATGAGGTAAGGATAAGGGTTAGGAAAGCAACACACGTAGCCGGACCAAGGTGCGGAGTGAGATTTTTTAAATGCCGGACCAAGGATTTAGAAATACATAACTGATCACTTTACATGCAAGATACTAGGAAAGAATTGTTATAGTTAGAATTATCAAGTTATGAACCTGTGGGGAACACGTAACCCTAGTTACTTTGATTACTTGATTAAAACTCAACATTAAAAGCTGTTAAGTGTCTCTTTCAAGTTCTTTAGTTATTTTTACTCATTAGGAAATACAAACCCCCCCTTTATGCTTTTACTTTCTAAGGAAGTCATCAACCGAACAATAGTAATAACAAGTTGAAGTTAAGTCTAGACTATTTTACTCGTGGGAACGACCCCAACCTCACTAGTTGGGTTATTTACTTGACACGACCGCTTTACTTCTCGTTTGAGAAGTAAGTTTGAGCGTATCAGGTCTCCACGACGGACATCGATGATGGACCGTCATTGTCACGACGGTCGGTCCTTCTTATCTGTCATACTTGTCAGAGACTTTCCTTCAGGGGTCTCCACATCAACATAGTTTAAGTAAGACATGTTGGACCCCATGACGGTTCATCGTACTCACGACGAACCATCACTTGGTCCGTCGTGTTTCACTGTTACTACAGAAAAGTCATTAGATCATAGCTCTTATATTTATTTGGTTTTTGATTTTGCTCGCCTTGTTTGCTCCTTCTCGTACTAATATTGATTCTTTGCAGGTACTATCTATTATGGAAAAAAAACAAGATCGAGTTTACGCACGTGGGCAATCAAAGTCTGTCGCCCCGTCTGCCCGCCTGGTCAATGGCTTAGATGATAAGCGTGACCCCGAGTATGTGCCCCCTGGCACTGCCACTCCATCGCGAGCTGCACGCGCTGCTGGAGCTACGCCCAAAAAGGTGACATCCGACATAGTCACTACCTCCTAGTATAATGAAGAGCGCAAACTGACCGGCACACCTTCTGTGTTAGCTACTCATGAAGAAGGATCGTCTTGCTCCTTAGGAGTTTCCTGGTCAGAGGAAGCCTCCGGGTGTGATGAAGTCCCTGCACCCGCCATAGCTACACAGTCTGCCTCATCTGATGAGGCTGACAGTTCTGAATCCACTCCCGGTTCACTAACTCATGCTCTCACCCCGGTTGCCGACCAGCCTAACCGGTGGTGTGTTGACGGGCAGTATCAAGTTTATTCATACGCAAAGTTTGTAAATGATAAAGGAGTCATGACACGGACCCTTACATTGGAAAAGTGGGTCCTTACGAGTAGTCTCCCTACCATGCCTGAGATCCACAACCTGTTCACCAGACACCGACTTGAGTGGACAGTGCTTACTTTGGGCCTTTATAATAAAGAGTTCGTCCGAGAGTTCTATACCTCTTACGTGGCTACTCTGAGATCACAGATTGATAGGTGGGCTGCACCTCCAAAACAAGCCCCACTTGAGCATGTCCGAGTACATGGCATTTAATTTTATATCTCCCAGCCTTCCATCTGCCAGTATCTTTACGATGAGGATCTTGATGCCAACCGGACCCCTCTCACCACGGAGTTCGAATACAGGTGGAAAATTATCAAAGATGGCCAATTCTTGCGTGAGCCATCGCTGAGAGACACCACCAAGAGGTGGATGGCCCTGCACTTGTCTGTTGATGGAGAGGGTGCCGACTGGGTAACCGAGTCAAAAGGAGTCAGCAAGGCTAACCTGACCTTCACGGCTTAGCTCTTATGGTTGATTGTCCTCCACTGCCTTTCCCCCACATCCGTTTATAATATAGTCACATGGGATCGTGCAGTACTGATGGCGGCGATGATAGCCGGGTTTGAGATGGACTTTTAATGGCTTCTACAGGCGGTCATGTACAAGAGGGAGTTTAAGGTCACAACTACTTACCTCTTTCTCTGCATGATATTTTCTTTATGCAGGTTCGTAGGTGTGACAATCTGGCACATTGATCATTTCAAGACTCCATTGGGCATTGTTGATATTGGCATCATCAGGGATTAGGCCAATGAGTTGGATCCATGTAGATGGCCCCGTCAAGAGTTGCCTTCATTTGGTGACAATCTGGCTGATACGGTAGCACAAGCTTGCACGGTTATGCAGGCTGCTTCTGAAACCACTGACACTACCCTGATCAAGTCTATCCCAGGTAGTAGCACTGCCCCGATCTCCTCTAGCTCGGCCCGTTTCCTCGCTCTGGTCCCGCTTGCTAGGGTCCAGAAACTAGAGGCATAGATGGCTACACTTCTTCGTCACATCCATCCTTGGATGCAGAGGTCTATTGCGGAGGCAGAAGAGCTATTGGAGCGGAGAATGGTCCAGCATATAGAGTGGAATATCACTGAGGTTCATCAGCGCTTGGACGCTTTTGAGTTGCGGGTGCTAGCCCGGCCAGACCCTTAGTTGGATGTATCGACCCTTCAGGCTACGGTAGAGAGACTTCAAGCAGAGATTGATATGATCCTAAAGGCTAGGGTGCCTGAGTCTGATGCCCCTTCTGCAGAGCCTGCTAAGGACAGAGTGATGGTGGCCTTATTCGCCACTTCTGAGATTCCACCACCTCCCCCTCGAGAGAATGCCAAGAGGCGTAGGGGTCGAGAGGAGGATGAGGCTAGATCATGGAAGAAGGAGTGTCGTAAGATGGAGGCTGTGAGAAGAGACTTACTTGCTAATGAGGAGGGGAGGGCTGTAAATTTAGCTGCTGTGGCATCTAGATCCAGAGATGTAGTGATAGTGGGAGGCACTGCTGATAGTGTTGTTTCTGATGAGGACATTACTATGGGTGTCTATTACAGAGGTAGTGGGTTCTGAGAAACCAGACCCACCAGCTTGCTGATCGTTGGCACTTTGCCCCAGGTTTGCTTTACCTACCACTCTCGTATATCAATTTTTTATGCATTGGGTACAATTGCATGTCTTTTTGTTTTGGGTGGGGTAAATGGAAAGTGAGTGCAAGGGTGAAGTCTGAGTATCCCAATTCACTATCATCTTTAGGGGTTTTCTTACCTGTGTTCTTTTTCACCAAGAGACTGATTATTTTTATTGAAACCGGCATGTCTATATCTTGTGTACATAGTTTAACTCTGAAGCATGATGGCTAAAAATATATCCCGATGAAATGAAAATGATGCATGACTAGGCATAGTAATTGATAAATGTGTGGCTATAATCATGACATAGAGATACACCACTGCATGGCCCTAAGTCTAATATTCGAACTAGTGTCTGACAATATTGTAGAGTAATGAGATGTCAAGTGAGTGTGAGGAAGATTTGAATATATGTACTGAGCTAGAAATTTCCTGGTTAGTCCAGCTAAAAGTAAGTTGTAATAGACAATTAGGAAAGGATCATAGGCCCTTGTTCAATATAGCCCATTTTAAGCCTAAATAAAAAAATGAAATTAATCCTTCTTTGATCCAAATGATTTGATCTTAAACAAGACCTTTCTTTTTCATCGTAACTGATCTTTTTAGGGAATAATGTGTTGGCCCTGGTCCCTCCTTGGACATGTGCACCTCAGCTTATGCCAAAAGCATTAGTTTAGGGTGGCTAATGCAGTAAACAACCTTTCTATGGACTTGAGCTAACTTAAGGTATTGTGTACTTTGACTCATGGCAAAGCCATGAGTTGAGGGTGTCTATTATGAGGAATGTTCTTGAAAGTAGGTTGAAAGACCAAAGAGAGAGAAAGAACAAAAGTAAAGTGACTCAAGAACTAGTTGAAAAAAAAATTGAAATAACAAAATACAATAATTACAAGCAAGAAAAGAAGAGAGTCACTTACCCAAATAAAGAAAGAAGGGAAAATAGCAAGGTGAAAGAATATGAGAAACTGGGCGAAATAAAATGATAAAAAGTGGTATGTTTAGACGATATGTCAAGGAGGGAATAAATTCACTAAAATATACCTAAATATACCCTACCTGAGCTTGAGCCTATGTTACAATCTAAGAAAGTCCTATTGTGATCCTAAAAGTTGTATAGCGAACATAAAACAGTGAAAATAAGGGCAAGCTTATGACAATATGTATGAATGAGTTGTGAATTTGTTCTGAGAGTTACTGTTGAAAAGTAATCCTTATACTCAAACTGATATCATTGTGTGAAAATGAGGATGTTGTTTTGAAGTGAGGATACTAGTTGCAATACCGGAAATATTAGCACCTCGGTGAGAAATTGAAGAGGATAGGTGTCAGTGTGTGGTGAGTCTGTGTCATGGTCTGATTCAACATAATTCAAGCCTAATAGTTATAACATCCATAAATATGATGAGACTGATTGGGATTGATACCCAAATGATTGCGAAATATAAAATATGGATACTATTGTACAATGATTTTGTAGTGGGTCATAGTGCGTCGCTTGAAAACAGACAACGAATTTACGTTAAGGGTGTTGATATATCGTGGTTTCATGGTATTTTTAATTCTTTTTCCTTAAGTTTAGTGTGTGTCCAAAAGTCTTTTTGTATTAATTTTTGTGTAAGTTTTTCATTATTTCCAAGAAATCTTTCTAAAGATTAATGCGGATGTTTTTGAGCAAGAAATGCAGAAAAGTACCACCTACGGAGCTTGTGATGGTCCGTCGTGCCTGTGACAGTTTGTAGGTGGCATCGTAGTGAAGCTGCTGAAGGAAGATGGGGAATTCTGACAAAGTGTGGGGTTACGAAGTACTAGATGGTCCGTTCTGCCTGTGACGATTAATCATACCTGCTGTCGAGGGTAATGAAGAGAGCAGCAGAAGAATTTGCAAAGTATGGAACGACGGAGTCCATGACGGCCCGTCGTTACCACGACGTCCCGCCGCTAGTTCCATCGACCCAGTCGGGTTTTGATAGATTTTCAACAGATAGAGTCCTTCTTTGATTAGGTTTTTGTTTTTTTATAAATAGTTTGAAAAACCTCATTTTCGGGGTTAGACTCTCATATAGTTAAACTCTTGGTTATTAGACACTTTTATGTTAGATTCTTTGTGAAGAGATCATTTTGATTATTACACTTTAGATTGTTACACTTTTCTTTGGAGTTGATTGTTGGTGATTTTGTCAATTAATCAAGTAAATTTTTGGATTTTAATTTTTCTCATTGAAGTAAGTGCATGAATTCATATATTATATATATGAATATTGTGATTATGACTATGGGTAACTAAACTTCATAACTAGGGTTGTGAGAACCATGGGTGAATAATAAGATAGAATCTAACTAAAATAAGAATTCTTGAATAGTGTATTGAATGTATTGATAATTCTTTCGCTTAGAAGTCTTTTTAACAGATGTCCAACGTTAGAACTCCTCTTAATGCTACTTACTGGACCAAGAAGGTAGATAATAGGAAAAGAATTATCCAAATAGATTTTGTGTATACTATCTAATAGGCTAGTATTGATTGGTACGAGGTATTAACTTAGTCAAATATCGAATACAATGTTTAATGTGAGGTAAAGGTGTGGTTTAGTATAGCAACACACGTAGTTGGACCAAGGTGCGGAGTGAAATTTTCTAGATGCCGGACCTAGGATTTAGAAATACATAACTTATCTCTTCGCATGCAAGATACTAGGAAAGAATTTTAATAGTTAGAATCATCAAGTTAGGAACCTGTGGGGAACAATTAAACCCTAGTTACTTTTATTAATTTTGTTAAACTCCAAAATTTGAATTTGTTATTTGTCTATTTTGATTTAGCTAATTATTTTCATTTACTTAGAAATAAAATTCCCCCTTTTATTGTCTTTGTTTTCTAAGGAAATAAGTGACTAAATAATTGTAATAAAATATTGAAGTTAAGTCTGAACTATTTTCCTAGTGGGAACGATCCCAACATCATTAGTTGGGTTCATTACTTAATACGACCGCTTTACTTCTTATTTGAGAAGTAAGTTTGAGCGTATCAACCTCAACTAGGGAGTCTTCATTAACAAACACAGAGTCTGGTTCATTCATTCATACGAACTTCATTTTCACTCTTTCATATACTAGTGCAGCCACCAGTCATACCTAGGATATAGTTTAAGACTATCATCGGGTTTGCTGTGAAATGACCAAGAATAACCTAGTGTTATTACTTAAGTCTAGCTCACCTCTTGATTATCCTATCCTAAAACCTTTGGTGTCGTTCATTTCATTATGTGTATTTGTTGAGGCTGGCCTCATTCTTTCATTGTGAAATTTAACCTTAAGCGACATAGATAATGTGAGCATCATGAAATCCAGTGTGTAATCCCCACACCAAAAAGAGGTTGAATCACTGGCAAAATGAACCAAAACATGCTAGCTTATATAGGGAATTGAACCCTGTTAGATCCCTATATTGGCTCAAAGACTAGGAGATATAAGGAGACCAATACCCAGCATGTCGCTCTCATCTCATGAGAGTTATGTGAACTTCCACCCTTCCCGAAGGAAGGCTTCACCGCCCATAGCTACACTATCGAAGCTTAGTATAAAGTTCCATTACGGTCAACTCATACATCATGGAAGGTGGCTTCTAGCATGCGGACATCATAGCTCATTAGATGATTTCTCATCTCATCATTAGTATTAAGTATGCATTGACTTCAATACTTTCATTAGAGTATTCATAGAGACTGCTCTCTTCATTAGCTTTACACTCTCATAGGTGAGTACATTTTTGTAACATTTACTTAGGCTCATTTGAGATTGCTCTTATCTTTCACATTAGCCTCTTATAATATTGTCAATTCATTCATTAACTTCCACACATTTGGTTTTCATAATTACCCACCCCTTCACGTGAATGTTCATTTCATCATATGCCAATGCACTTGGCCATTTAGTGTGTTTCACACTCTTACTTAACCCTTCTAGGGTTACATCATTTTATCACATACATCTTAGGCTCACTTACTTGTAAACATATGTTACACTTATGAGTCCACACATACAAGCCATGAGGCTTCATTCATAGTTTATCTAAGTGATTCATGTTTACCCAAGATTATGTGGTACAAGACTTATGCATCTTGTAGATATGCCAAGGTATTGATTTCGATCTTTAGAGGCAACATTCATGAAATATTTGTTTACGTATGACTTATGTTTCAATACGAAATTGGGCAAGGGAACCCGATTTTTATTTTCTTGAACAACACTTAATCTTATTTTAAACTTGATAATTGCATTTTTCAGATTCGGGAGACCCTATTTCGATTCCCATAAACCCCATAAAACTTCATTCTTGTTCTCATCTCCTTTTTCATTTTAAGGAAAGGAGGTTGTGGGTTCAATCCCCCACAAGGTCATTATTTTTATTTTAATATATCTCTTAACTTTCTCACCTATCCAAAAGGTTGTGGGTGCAATCCTCACTCTCCACATTTATTTTCTCCTTTATTTTTCTCCTAACTCTCTCATTCACTCAAGAGGTTGTGGGTTCAATCCCCACTCTCCACATTTTATTTTCTCGTTTTTTTTCTCCTAACTCTCTTAGTCATTCAAGAGGTTGTGGGTTCAATCCCCACTCTCCACATTTCATTTTCTCCTTTTTTTTTCTCCTAACTCTCTCATTTATTCAACAGGTTGTGGGTTCAATCCCCACTCACCACATGTATTTTTCCTTTCATTTTTTCTGATGAAATTTTTATGTAATTTTCATTTGGTGAGGTCATGGGTTCAATCCCCAATGACCTCATATTTCAAAAAAAAATTAAAAACATAGCTAATTTTCCTCATCCTTGGCCGAGACTCCAAATTTCAAGAAATTTCCAACAAGCTAGAAATTTGGTCTCTTCCAATCCATTTTCCTCTCAATCTTTTGTTGATTTTTTTTAGCTTTCATGTGATTATGTCTTGGGTGCAATCCTTAGTGATTTCACTTATTTTACATTAATTTCTCATTGCATTTTTACAACTCTTTTTGGCTGAACCCAACCTACAAAATGCTGGAAATTTATTCACTATTTTTAGGTTCTTTTATCATCATTCATACGTTAATTCTTAATGTATTTCGTGGATCATTTAGTGCATCTTTAAGTGTAATCTTTTTATGATTATATTAAGACAAGAATTACCATTAAATCCAGAAACATTACACAACTTTTACACTTGATGATTTACACAAGCATTCGCACATAAAATTTAACCATAAAAACATATCATTTTTAAGGCTTTAAAATCGAAAATCATGTCACGGCATACATATACATTTTTCACAAAGTTTCGGCAGACATACTCCATCGTTCATACAATTTTGAACGCATAATCGTGTACACATTATCACGAAAATCACACTTCATACCTAATCGACCAACTAACATGCCAACCTAACATAAGTGATAGGATCTCATGACAGGGAACATGTAATGGGGAACAATCTTAGTTTCATAATAGAATTATCTAAATATTAAGGGTCTCTTGGAAAGGGAAAAAGAGTAAGGAAACTCATACCTGATTTTAACGTTATTCAACACTTGAACTTGCTGCACGAAACTTCTTCAAATTCACGTCCAATCATGAAATTCACACTTACCCGACTAGCGTATTACGTTTTGCTTAACGTTTTCGGATTGCTTTCTCGTTTGTGTTTTGTATGCAAGTTCTTCAAATGTGAAGAACTTTTGTTTTATGATTTTTTTTCTCACGCTTGGAAGCCAGAAAGAAAGTGTGAAAGAAGTGAGTGACTTAGGATAAGGTGAAGTAGTTTAGACTTAGTCAGCTAGGACTCTTTCAAACATTTCAAATGTGAATGAATTATTTTAGTGAAATGACAATAATTACCTTACAAAATCAGATTATAGACCTCAATTTTATCCACTTAAATGTTGATTCCGTCGAGGTTCGAATCTGTGACGTTCCCATCGTGAAAAATGGATCCCTCCGGGTCGACCCAACCCAACCGCCCCATTAATTAATTAAGTAATAATAATAATAATCTGATTTTAATTTTTATTAAATCAGTATTCAAATATTAATTAATTAAATTAATTCACCAATACAAATAATCAAGTTAAATCATTGCTCCCACCTAGGTTCGAACCCAGGTGGAGTAAGATTTTACTCAATGAGCAATTTCGGCCCTTTGTACCAAAAAGGCCCCTCCATCTTATTAATTAAATAATTAATTACATATTTAGGGTAATTAAGATACTACCCTTAGCCTGGAAAAAACCATTTTACCCCTACACACTCCAAACTTAAGATTTCTACTTTTTAAGTCCAGTAAAGACTCATCCGACTAAATCTTCATATTCGGGAGCCCTGCATGGCTAGACCCAACCTTTCCTAGCTCAAATAACTGCCCAAGTTAGTTGCCTTGGATATAACAAGGGTTCAGAGTTCTGGTTCTACATTCATCAATCTGTGTGAACTCACTCTAATCGTAGGCAATCTAGACACATTAAGCATTACTTAGCATACCCACTTTTAGGGTTGTTACAAACATAGTCAAAATCTAGGGTTCATCCAATTCATAGGTTCATAGGTAATTTAGTTTAAAATAATCAATACAATATCAATTAAATCATTATTCATTGTTTAGAAATCATTAATGCAAGAACCCATGGTAGAATCATGAAATTGGAGAATTCAACTTGAAAACATTAGAAAACATCTTGAAAATCCAGGATCCTTGATGAAGAGAGTTTAAAGTATCAAAATACATACCTTTATGAATTTAATTCTTCACTTTGATGAAGAATCTCCACTAAATTCGTCACATTAAACCCTTCCTTGAGTTTGGACATCAACGGAGTCCTAGAGAGAATTCTAAAGGTTTTGGAGTTTTTGATTTGGAAGAATGAAATCTTCTAAGTGTTAGACACTTATATTCATGTTTAAAATACCCAAAGTAACCCTAAAAAACCTCCAAACCACTTATTTGGAAGTAAGGTGAAATTACAACTTCACCTCTCACTTAACAATGAAGCTGCGAAGAACACAACTACACAGACGGAAGCGCCATCGACGACCCGTACCTTGACCAACTGACCGTCCTGTTGGGATCACATAATTCTTTCGCAAAATGTAATGACCTGACTGTACAAGGAATAGTGAACGCACCCGGATCTTCTTTATGTTGTACGAGAGATCTTGTAGCAATAGCACTACAATGTTGTATTCTATCATCATCCTCGAAAGTGACCGATCTTTTCTTTGTAACGAGATCTTTCATAAACATTGCATCACCGAACATTTGTTCTAGAGCTTATACCAAAGAATCATTGATAGAAAGATGCTCCAACATTGTTATAAAACACTGATATTTACCATCCTAAGTCTTTTTCACTAATATATGAGGAAAGTGGGGGGTCTAGTCATGGAAATTACTTTCATAGGGACTTCTGCATCTTTTCCAGTGCTATCTTCTGCTTCACCACTACCCTATACCACCTTATTATATCATTTCTCACCTTTTCCTCATTAGAAAACATTCGTGGGTCAATGGTTTGCTTACCACCCCGAGTAGTGATTGCCATACAGTGTGCATCATTTTTCGGTTTTTGGAGAGTGTTGCTACGAAGAGTGCCAAGTTGCCGTGTGTTCGTAGTCGCAGATAATTGGGCAATTTGCAACTCAATCTGCTTAATCGATATTGAATGTGTATCAACTTTCTGCTTAATACCCATTAAATTACTCCCTAACTCTTTAATATGCTCATCATTAGCATCGAACCTCCTCATCATTTTGTGCAACATATCCTCAACTCGTGACATACTATCTGCACCATCCCTAGGAGTAACCTCACGATTTTGAGGAGGGACATAGGGCCCATTCCTATCATTTATGTTACCATAGTTACCCCTGTTGAAGTTGTTGTCGCGGTTGTAGTTTCCATCTCGGACATAATGACCCTCATGATTATAGTTACCATAGATCCGACCTTGGTTTCCTTGACCTTGACACCAATTCTCCTAATTAGAGACTTGGGCACTCAGTCGGAAACCCCCCGTTTGCTCGTTTACCGCATAAGAATCCTCCGCATAATAACATTCATCATTTTATGGTTGTGGTTTAGACAAGTAGTTAACTGAATTTATCTTTTCTTCACCCCAGTGATATGTTTTAATACCAACCCAAGATCAGTTCTCATCTGAGCCATTTCTTCACGAATCTCATCTGTGGAAGGGTTGTGAGTGGACTGCACTGCGAAGTTATTTCTCTCGGTATCTGAATTCCTAGTACTCCAAGCTTTATTATTCCGGGAGATTTTCTCTAACTTTTCAACAATCTCAACATAAGGACACTCCCCATAAGATCCACCTGCTATAGTGTCCAACACCGCTTTATTATTATCATCATATCCCTGATAGAAGTATTACTTCAGTGACTCATCATCTATACGGTAATTGGGCACGCTACTCAAAAATGAGGTGAATCTATCCCAAAAACTACTAACTGACTCTCCTGGTAGTGCCACAAAGTTGTTCACTCTGTCTTTGTTGTTTAGTTTCTTGGATACCAAGTAGTAGCGTGCTAAGAGAACGCCCCTTAGTTTGTTCCAAGTGAAAATTGAGTTGTAAGAGAGCTCGGTGAACCAAATAGCAGCCTCTCCCGTCAGTGAGAGAGGACACACTCTTAGCCCTATTACATCCAAGTCCAAGTCAGGCCTCCCTACACAACTTTTACACACTGCCCTTACCTTAGGTATATGGGCATGTGGATCCTCAGAAAGTAGCCCTGAAAACAAACCTCTGGCAGTGAGCATTTGTATCAGGATACTAATTACCACAATGGTGTGGCCTGGTGGTAGAGGGGGCAAGACAAGTGGCTCATCGGAGTCTGCTATATTGTCATAGCCTCTGTAGTATTCTTGGGGTCGTGGAGCGGGATTGTGTCCCCTCTGTTGGTTTTCACCAGGAGCATCGGGTAACGAATAACCATGAACATCAACTAGAGCTGGGATGTTCTGGTTTGTATCATCACCATTAATTTCCAAGTTTCGATTCATGTTACTTAGTAAAAGCTCTAATTCATGATCGTAGGGAAACAAGGGTTCTCTTTCTCTCCGTGTATTTGGCATACAAGGAAGATGGTTCTGCAAGAATCAAAAACAATATAACAAAGTAAAATGAAGAAAATATCAACTAAACTATTACAATAAGTTTAAGTTAATCTAAAAGCTACTTTCCCCGGCAACGGCGCCAACATTTGATACTCTCAAACTTACTTCTCAAATAAGAAGTAAAGCGGTCGTATCAATTAAAGAACCCAACTAATGAGGTTGTGATCGTTCCCACGAGGAAAATAGTTCACTCTTAACTTCAATTTATTATTACTACTCTCTAGTCAATTATTTCCGTGGAAAGGAGAGACAATAAAAGGTTTTTTTTTTACTTTTACATGAATGAAAATAACTAGCTAATTTAAAGAAGACAACTAACAGCTTCAAATGTTGGAGTTTAATCAATTAATCAAAGTAACTAGGGTTTACGTGTTTCCCATAGGTTTATAACTTGATAATTCTAACTATAAAAATTCTTTCCTACTATCTTGCATGCAAAGTGATTTGTTATGTATTTGTAAATCCTTGGTCTGGCATCTATAAAATTTCACTCCGCACCTTTGTCCGGCTACGTGTGTTGCTATACTAACCCTTACTTTTACCTCATATTAAGCATCATATTTCATATTTGACTAAGTTATTACCACGTACCAATCAATACTAGCCTATTAGATAGTATACACTAAATCTATGTTTATAATTATTTTCCTATTATCAACCTCCCTTGTCCGGCAAGTAGCATTAAGGAGAGTTCTAACGTTGGCCATCAGTTAAAAAGCCTTCTAAGAGAGAATTATCAGTACATCCTAGACACTATTCTAGAATTGTTATTATAGTTAGGTTTTACCTCATTATTCGCCTATGGTTCCCACAGCCCTTGTTATTGAGTTTATCTACCCATAGTCATAATAACAATATTCATATATATGATATAAGAATTGATGCACTTACTTCAATGAGAAAGAATAAAATCCAGAAATTTACTTGATTAATCGATAAAATCACCAAAAATCACTTCTAGAGAAAAGTGTACCAACCCAAAGTGTAATAATCAAAATAATCTCCTCACAAAGAATATAACATAAAAGTGTCTAATAACCAACATTCTAACAATGAGTCTAAAAAATAATCAAGAGTCTAACCCCAAAAATGAGGTTATTCGAACTATTTATAAAAAATAAAAACCTAATTAAATAATGACTCTATTTGCTGGAAATCTAGCAAAACACGGCTGGGTCGACGGACCTCGCGACGGATCGTCATGGTCACGACGAACCGTCATGGATTCCATTGTCCCATACTCGTACAATTTCTTCTGCTGCTCTCTTTATTACCCTCGGCAGTAGGTATGACGGATCGTCACAGGCACAACAGTCCGTCGAGTGTCTCCGTTCCAAAACAATTGAACTCTTGGAATTTTGGTACTGGGACTACTTCTCTGAACTTCATGATGAAACAGCAGGACGGACATTCATGGATGTGACGGTCCGTCAAGCACTCCGTAACCCCACACTTGGTCAGAATTTCCCATCTTCCTTCAGCAGCTGCACTATGATGCCACCTACGGACCGTCACGGGCACGACGAACCATCACAAGCTCCGTAGGTGGTACTTTTCTGTATTTCTTGCTCAAAAACCTACGCATTCATCTTTTAGACAGATTTCCTGCAAATAAAGGGAAACTTACGTAAAAATTAGTACAAAAAGTCTTTTGGACACACTAAACTTAAGGAAAAAGCATTAAAAATACCATGAAACCATGGCATATCAATGACACTTTCCACTCTGTGAACACTTGCAAGAATAGAGATTTAGCTATCAGCTCATGACCATACCATATAACGCATAACAATGAATAAAGCATCAATTCCGCATAGCCAAGAGATTCACAACACAACAAGAAACTAGAAGACAATTTTTTAACTCATTATGCTACAAACTCACATGCTTCATTCTGATTAACAAAAACTCATTTTATATTCAATATCATGCCTATATACATCAGTTCTAACCACATTACAACAATTTTAGACAAAAGAATCAATTAGTCAATTTCTCAAAAATTTAACAGTTAACAGGGAAAAACAATATAGTGATTTAGGTCATTTTTTCAAAAATCCATCTATTAGTCAATTCATTATATGGACATGCTAATATGCAAAGTAACACCATATAAACACATCTTACAACATAATAATAGCTTTATAAAATACACAATGCAAGAAGTTAATGAAATTCAATTTCAACAAAACTTCTAAACAACATGCACATACAACATGCTTCTATATCATTATATCCCATCTTCTAACCATAATCCCCCACTAAGAAGGAACTCATATCTCTAGAAAGAAAAGAAAAGACCTACCCTCATCATTCTCATTCGGCTTTGATCCTCTTGACCGGAGTGCATATAAATGCCTCGTTACTTGAACATCATCATTTGGAGCATTATGAGCAACTTGCTTACTCTCTCTTCCTCTAGCTGCAATGATAGGAAAATCTCTAACCATATGATCATCCTTCCTACTTCCAAAACAACCACTAGTACTGGCTAGACACTTCCCATAGTGCCACTTTCCACAAATGACACATGAAGGCTTTTCATTTTGAGAACCACCCCCTTTCTATAATTTCACCTTAGCACTCCTAGGTTCTTTTTGAGTTTGAGCCCTCTTCTTAACCCTAGTTTTCTCATATTTACTAGAACCACCCCTTTTAATGTTTCTAGTCATCCTCTTAAGTTTAGACTCTTCAATTGATTGTGCATACGCCTTGAGTCTAGCTACGGTCATATCATCATGTAACATTGTCGTATGACATTCTTCCGTTACTAAGTCGGCCACACCCATCACAAAATGACTCATTTTATCCCTTGGATTTGACACAAGAGAGGGAGAATATTTGGACGCTTAGAGAACTTCAAAGAGTATTCCTCAACACTCATATTGCTTTGCTTGAGATTGATAAACTTATCTACCTTAAATTCCCTCATCTCACGGGAAAGTACTTACCAAGAAAAACTCTCTTAAATTCTTCCCGCTTAATAGGACCCGAATCTTCCGGCCTATTGCCTTTCCATTGTGTGTGCCACACTTAAGCCACATATTTAAGTTGATACGAAGCCAACTCCGCTTTCTCCCTAGAAGTCACTCCCATAGCATGCACTATCTTGTACACCTCATCTATAAACTCTTAGGGATCCTTTCCCACCTTAGAGACAACAAAGATAGGAGGATTCATCCTCACAAAAATCTCAACCTAGAGTTCATAATGCTTTCTAACACATTCTCCCTAAGCACCATACTCAAATTCACTTGAGTAGTCATGGCTCAGGCTAAAGCACGCAAAGCCTCTCTAATATTCCTATTACTCAACTCCGGGACATCATCACCTACACTCACAATAGGGACTTGATAACCTTGAGCACCTTGAAGAACTTGCTCAAATTACTCAACATGAGGCGGAATCTCCTCTTGCAACTCATTCTCCTGAACTCTCCTAGCCGATGTCCTCCTCGTATTCATCTTCCTAGAAACATAAGGAAAACCATAAGAAAAGTGCATTCATAACTTATACTCTACGGCACGACATAGGAGTAGAAAAGAAGGGAAACTCTATCGTCATATAGCCTCTCACCCATAGATGTGTCACGACTCACACCGATGGTCAAGACTCTACTAAACATGACTTGATGAGACTTTTAGACTCTTAATACTACTTTCACAACCTATGCTCTTATACAAAGTTTTTCACATCCCAAAACCACATAATAGAAGTTAGGGGCCATCTCTGATTTCAAGCGGCGTACTTGACCTCTCGAAGGTCTTGTACAAGCCCTTACATATCATTTATAGCATAAACATAGTAAAAACTAGTTCGAAATTAAAACTTTTCATAAAACATATCATAGTCTTTACAAATCTCTTTCATATGAAGACATAGGAAATACTAAGTCTCAATTTCATCAAACATATGACACAAGAATACTTAGGACATGAGCCATATAAAATACTAATATAAAAGTACTTAGTCTATTACAATACTTCTAATAGAAAAATAAAACACATATATGACCTCGAGTCAACTGAGGACATACTTCAACTTCTCTTGAACGATGCTACGGTTCAAGTCTTCCTTCCCAAATGCTCCTCACCTACCAACAAATATAGAGATAGATAAAAGCATTGAGTTAGAACAACCACATGTACTAAGTATGACATAATGCATGAAAATCATATAACAAACATTCATTCGAAATATGCATTCCTTTTTCAGTTAAAAATTATATTATAATCATAAGAACAACATTTAACAGCTTAGAAACATATAAGATAACATTTAAGCAATTTAACATATTTTTGTAAGCACTTTACAGTACCTTCACTTCACTGTTCAATGAAGTCCTTCACTGTTACAGTAAAGTACTTTCTCTTCACTTTTAACTTCTTCTAGCATGTAGTCTCCTCACCAAAAGCTATCCTAAGACAACCTTAAGTAACAAAAAGCAAGACCACCCGTACAACCTCCCTAAGCATACCTAAATGACCTCAATAAAACTTATAATAAGTCACATACACACTTCAAGACATCAAACATATCAACATATAGATAATATGACATTTCCTCATCAAAGGCTATCAAAAGACTTACTTATGTAGATAGAGAAGATAACGTCCATGATTGACCTATTCAAGACTACCTAAATAATCCTTATGACTTCCTATGTTCAAATCATGTCCACATGATCTATATCTCCCTAGCTAGAGTCATTCTTATGACTCATCTAGGTAAGATACAAAGTGACCATTTCTATGCCTCCTTCACACCTTTACTAGAAAACCCTTAACTACTCTAGATAAGTACTTATTCCATTTACATACTTCATAACATAAGTCATTAGTTCATTAAGAGACTCATACATCATACAAAGGACATTCAAGTAATGATATTAGACAAGACCTACTGTCTCTAACTAACATCCTCAAAGCCTATTGTGCAATGTCTAGATAGTGTCCTATACCACCACCTAAACTTCATAGAATTTCCCTAATGCTAAATAGTATCCCATATGATGAGAATAGGCAATAACCAATATACACCATGATAGATCGACATGGAATCCTAGTTCTAACCTACTCTGATATGGGTGTTCTACTTTAAAAGGGTAGAATTAAGAACCATCCCATGAAGGCACATGCTTAAGGAATATGAAGGGCTTTTATGCACTCTAGTATCATTCTCAAGTAGAGGTACATTGTACTCTAGTCTCATTCTCAAGTAGAGATACTTCCTATAACATAATCACTCGGTTGTAGCCTTGGTTCACATAGAGTAATTGACATTAAAGGATCATATAAAGAGGTTCCGTATCTAGTTCACAACCCAATCACATTCACCCTACCAAAGAAGTCCGTTAGGGCTACCTTTAGATGGAAACTAAGATAGATCATTATGACTTTACTAAGGATTCATATTATGCCATTCCAGCCAATTAACCTTATGTCCACCATTCCCTTACATGAAGGATACTATTACGGCTCTCAACGTCAACATTCATAACATAACCTTTACCACGTACATGACCTCCTTAACATCCTCTAATGTCTCACATATCTTTTATTCATACATGGAAAGGGTTAAGTAAGCCTATATAGTCAAGTTATATCATAATCTCATAATATTCATTCATATATCAAGTAAGGGACACAACTCTACTAAAGAAGACACTACATTCTTTCACCTTATCACATATATCATTTTTTAAAGCACTTATGATTATTCCTTAACATTTTTATGTCACCCTATAAATTACTACTACATAATTAATATAATCATTATAGAATCATATAGTCAAGTAGGAAAATTCATGCACCAACTCGAAAACTACACATATAAGCACATAGTTATAGTCTAAAAGGATCACCTACATAACATCAATAGAACACATATACTTTCACATTTATTAACATGTAAATATATATCATCATTCTTCACATAATAAACTATAAAAATAAGTACATTACTTCAAGTAGTGTCGACAAGGCCATGATCATCACATTGCATAAAGTAACGCCGACAAGACCACATCAATTGCAAGTAAATCACATAACACCGCCACCATAAGTGGAACATACCAACCATAACATAATTGAAGAATAAACAACATAAAAATAAAGGATAGGTCATTGTACCACACCTCCGTCCTCAACACCTTAATTCAATGCTAAATCATCCAATTCAATACTATAAGGCCCTTACCACTGACCATGAACAATAATTCAAAATAAAAACTATAATAATCAATCAAATATGTAAATTAAATAAATATTCATCAATAAAAGATAACCTATATATCAATTGAACACAATTCTTATGTCATTAGAAAGCCTATTGAAATCTACACCAAAATTCATCAACATTAAGTCAATATCAAGTAACCCATAACTTAGTCAAAATGTAGGGTTAATCCAATTCATGAGTTCATAGGTAATTTAGGATAAAATCATCAAATACAATATCAATTAAATTATTATTATATGTTTAAAATCATAAATGCAAGAACCCATGGTAGAATCATGAGATCGGACAATTCAACTTTAATACTTTAGAAAACATCTTGAGAATTGGGGATACTTGATGAAGAGAGTTTCAAGGATAAAAATTCATATATTTATGAATATAATTCTTCACTTTTATGAATAATCTCCACTAAATTCGTCACTTAAAGCCCTTCCTTGAGTTTGAACTTCAATAGAGTCCTAGATAGAATTCTAAGGGATTTGGGATTTTTGATTTGGAAGAATGAATTATTGTTAGTGTTAAACTCTTACATTCATGTTTAAACTATCCTAAATTCCACTTAAAAACCGCCAAAACTCTTATTTGGAAGTGGGGTGAAATTACAACTTCACCCCTCGCTTAATAGTGAAGTTGCGCAACTTCAGAGACGGAAGGGCCATCGACGACTCATCCCTTCATCAACGGACCGTGTTATTGGTCCGTGGTGTAGGACTGGGTCTTATATTTGGAATCTCCTCTCCAACTACTAACTATCAGTCAATGATACCCAACTAACGGGGCGTCGATTGACCCACTGGGCGTCGACTGCCTCCGTGGTTTTGGCTCTCTTGGGCAGCCTTGACACCAAGTTTAAGTCCTTCCTCAAAGACCCTTGGTTGGTCCTTGGTAATGCTTAGGCAGACCTTTTCAACCCAAACACAATTGTATATGATTTTAGCACCTATCACATGATTTTCATGCAAAACGAACACATAAAACTCGACGAAACATGCCTAGACACACAAGTTTATTTCAAGGCAACACTTTCGAACGTCATGGACATTCTTGGACGTTTTACCTCCAAAGCCCACAAAACTTGACACACTAACTATATATTATATAATAAATCATTTAAAGAGCTTAACACCTCATGGACACACATAAATACATAATACCACATATGCGGCACATATGTGACGTAATCATCGAACGTCTTAGTCGTCCCTTGACGTTTGACTTCCCATGCACCTAAAATCTTAGACACTACCTTAATACCATATAATATACTTATTTATGACCATAAACCATCATTACCAACATTTTAGTCTCTATTTAACATAAGTCACTTTAGGGGTATTACAGAAATAATCTTACAAGCTTTTAGAGATGAAATAATTTGACCTCTAGGAATTGAGTTTCTCCCCTTCAATTTTAAAACGGGTTCATTAGTAAATTGGAAATTAACTACCTTTTTATACAGTCAATAGAACCAAAGAAAGCGTGCAACAATCCATCCCCAATATGATATCAAAATCTAACATATCAAGTTCTACCAAATCCAAAAATATAACTCTATTAGGAAATGATATAGGACAACTAGTAAAGACTCTTTTAGACACATTGGAGTCACCTATAGGGGTAGTAACAAAAAATGGTTCAATCAACACATTGGTTAATTCATTAAACTTCAAGGTAACTAAGGGAGTTACAAATGATAGGGTGAAACCGGGATCTAGTAAAGCATAGACATTAATGGAAAACACTTGTAACATACTTCTCTTGATCACCCCTACATTAAAGATCATAGAAGCGGTTCTTCTTAGGAACATCCAAACTAGGACTGCTTTCTTAAGTTTGATTATCTCCTTTTCTATAGCCTTTATCATAGGATAATCCCTCGCCTTATGTCCACCCATTCCACACGCAAAGCAATTTTCCGTCCCAACTAAACATTCACCAATATGCTTCTTAGAACACTTGGTACACGTAGGTTTCTCACTTGGTGATTTCAACTTCATTCGTTTTGGGCCTAGAGTTAGACACTCTATCCTTGCTCACCTTGGGGAAATTGGAAGGAACTTGGTAGGACACCCTCTACTTAAATCTAGGCTTGTCTTGAATTGCCAAATTTCCCTTATAGTACCTCCTTTATAAGGTTTTATCCTCTTGAACTCCCTATTCTTTCTCTTGACCCTACTCTCCTAAACTTGTTGAGTATGCACCATCAAACGAGAAATGTCCATGTTGACATTAAGCATAGTCGAACAATACTCTTTCGTAAGATCATCGGACACACCCATTATAAAATGTCTCATTTCTTCTCTAGGATTAGACACCAAAGAAGAGGCATATTTGGACAACTTGGTGAACTTGAAAGAGTATTCTTGCACACTTATACCTCCTTGATAAAAGTTGATTAATTCTTCCATTTTTGCCTCTTTTTTCTCCCTCAGGAAGAACCTATCAAGAAATGCCCTCCTTAAAACTTCCCAACTTATGGGACCTGCTCTCAAAGCCCTACTGTACCTCCATTGGGTATACCAAGTTTGAGCCAAATCTTTCAGCGGATAGCTTGGCTTTCTCATTTGAACTCACTCCAATAGCTTACAATATCTTGTAGAGCTCATGAAGAAAGTCTTGGCGGTCTTTATTCACCTTCGACCCAAAGAATATTGGAGAGTTCATCTTTGTGAAGTCCATCTAGCGAGAATCCATGGTACTAGCACTTTGGTTCACACGAAGTCGAACTTCCCGGTTTTCTTGAGCTGTCATGGCTTGAGCTTGAGTAGCTATGACTTGAGATTGAGTAGTCATGATCCAAGTTGATCAAATCCAACCTTATCTCTTCATCCGTCATGGTTGGAGGATTGACTGGAGCTTGGTCACCTTGTGGAGCATTTTCTTGAGGAGGAGCTTGACTATCTTGGGGAGGAACTCCTATATTAGCAATCGCTTATTCAACTCTTCTTGTGGTTGCCCTTTTAATAGTCATAGCCTATAACCACAAGAAAAGGGTTAGAATAGAAAGGAGACATAGAGTTACCACTCTTGAGGAATGACTTTCAAGAATACAAAAGAGGTGAGAATTTTCTAAGCATCACATAGCCTCTCATTCATAAGTGTGGAGCGCTTCACAATTATGAATAAGACACTACATAGATGTGGTTTAGTGAGACATCCATACTAAGATTACTCAACTTGTCTATGATACTAAGTTTATCACGACTGGGGAGCACCCCTAGATGTAATCGGCGTCTTCGTCCTTAAAGAGGCACTAGACAATCCCTTGGCATACATCATTACATAGCTCGCGCAAATGCAGAAAATTTAAAACTTTTACATAGTGAAGTATACTTAGACTTCTCACCTATCATATATGGAGTTTACATAGAATCCTAGCTTATGAAATTTTCATAGACATCTCTTTTATGAAATATAGCTAATTCATAACATAGTCTAATAATAGTCTCACATATAACCATCTAATAGAGATTTACAGAGTTTGGACATAGCCCTTACACTAGTACAATACACAACATATAGGCTTACAACTAAGTCTCAACATAAGGTAAGAACAAGTGTCTTTAGACCTAGACAATACTAATGAAGATAGAAAATGGCATCATTTTCGAACTTTGAGGACTCACCAACAACTTGAGAAAGATGGCCAAGTCTTCCTTGTAATTGACCTCTAATGCTTTGCAATGGACCGAAACTTACATATTTGTAGAAATATAAAGAATATGGGTTAGTACAAACCACATGTACCTTCATGGAAACATATGCAAGTAAAACCATTGAAATAATGCTTAAAGGGACATTTTGTTGAAAACCATGCTAAGTTAATTTGAAATCCTTTTATGCACACATAAGAGCATATACAAGTCAATGATCATAACATCACTTAAGAGAAGTTCATATCCAACACAAGATCAACATCATCATAAAGTCATATCAAGATGAATAACATCATCATAGAGTTATATCAACATGAATTGCTTCATCATTAAGTCATAACAACAATTCATGTACTAGAGTACACAACATCAAAGCATACAAGACCCTTACTCACAATCCCATCTCAAGCCTACAAGTGCAATGCTCATGGGAAGCCCCATAACCCCACATAATCAAGTAATCTAGAAAAGAGACTATAAGCAATGTCTACATTTCGTATAACATCATATCATGCATATTCATCATCATATATATAGAAATTTGTAGCCATATCATATTCATCAATGAAGTCAACCTTATATAAGATCATCATCATGTAAAGTCAACATTTGCATTTGACTCATAGCATAAGCACATAAGTACACCCTCCTAGGACTCCCTTCAAGGTCAACTTATGTGATGCATAGGTAATGTCCCATACCCTTACCTACACTAAGTAAAACCCCTTGAGTCACCTAGTTAGAGTTCATCTTTATTACTTCATACCTTCATTTTACTGGGACAAATAGCCTTAACTAACATTCGACCATGTAAGCTACACATGGAATCCGATGACATGAAACCCTACACCTAAATAAGGTGCTCTACTTGCCAAGGTTAATTCTAGATTAATGAATGTGATAAATGTTATACATTAAATACATTCAAATCACAAGTTCAGTGTTTGTTTTTATGGTGATAACATGTTGATCATCAAAATTCTAAAGATACATATTTGGAATAAATTCTACTAAGCATATGCTAAAAAGTAACTTCGATATGAAAGAAATTGAAATTACTGATGTTATTGAAAAGATACTTGACAAGTTTAAGTTGTTGGATTTCAGTATTGACCAGACTCTAATAAATGTGAGCTTTGTACTTCAGAAGAAGGAAGGACAAAGTGACCCACAATTTTATTATTCTAGAGTATTAAGAAGTATGATATATGTCATGAAGTGTACACAATCAGATATAACATGTTCTATTAGTAAACTGAGTCAGTTCATAAATAAACTCAATCAAACTCATTGGTTGGATGACAATGAAAATAGTTTTTGAGTATTTAAAACATACTTAAAACCATGGTTTTGCATTATAACTAATTCACGAGTGGGTATGTATTTTGTTGGTGGAGCATTCTCTTGGAAGTCTTCCAAATAAAAATGTATTGTTAGCTTTACTATAAACCTTAGTTTATAACTCTAGCTAAGGCTTGGAAAGAAGTTGAATGACTCTAAAATTTCCTGAAAGATTTTTTGCCCAAACCTTTTAGCTCCAGTATGCATACACATTGTGAGTTAATTTGCAATAGGTAGGGCATGGAGCATGATGATTAACGGAATGACTCGTCATATATGATTTAGACATAATATCGTTAGAGAACTACTCTCTAGGAATTCTCATAATCGACTATAAAGTCAAAGGATAATATGTCTGATCCACTTATAAAAGTCTTAACTAGAGAGAGAGTTTATAGATTATCAAAGGGAATGAGTCTATGGCCAAGGACAACTCATTATGGCGTAAATCTACCTAGAAGTCTGGTGATCCCCAATATCTATGTTTTGATCATATCACACAAAGTCATTAATGACGATTCAACATTGTCAAAATATTTTTTATGGTCCATTCTCATAATTAGACAATGTTCAATAACAATGATAAATGCATTAGGACTTTTTATGGTTTCTAAGGTTGATACATGGTATATCAAATGGTGTATCTACAAAATTACACATTTAGAAATCACCTATATAGGTGTGAAGTGTAAGTCATTTCAAGGATAATCCAGTAAGGTCATTTCTCTACGCACTTATAAACCAAGACGTTGTCACATCTGGCAACTAAAATGAACTAGAAAGGAGTTTAAAATTTGAAAATACTTATTTTTTGAAAGTATAAGGAAATTTGAAATTTTTAATTAGGTTGAAAAGTGAGTTTTTGTAAACTCCAAACCGTCATAAATCCTAGCACAGGATGAATATGGTTTGAAATTCCTTGGAGTTATCTTTCCAACGCCACCGAGCTTTAGCAATTCCAAATTCGGATGAGTGAATTATGTCCTTTGAAAGTTGGGTTGTTGGACTCAAGGAAATGTCTAAACCTTACATTTTTAAGGGTATTTTAGTCTTTTAATTACCCTATTATTTTAATTCATTTTTAGGAATTTAACGGGGGTCAAGACTGAACTTAATCAGTTTTAGAATTTGGAATTTCACACTAAAAAGAAGGGAATAAGGGCAAATTCATCAAGATCAACCAAGAATATTAGTGTTTTGGCCAAAGGATTTCTTCTACCAGGTATGTGAGTCTATCTCTACGTTTAATTCATCCACCCACGTGTCAATCACGTTTGACCGTGATTTTATCCTACAAAGATTGGATTTTTAATGTTGTTCTTGAATTGCTTTCATTCTTGAATATGAGTTGATGTTTATGAAATTCTTGTGTTTGAAAGTGTTGTTTCTTGAGTCCATTGGGCTAGATCCTTGTGTATATGATGTGGGCACATGAAATCTATGTTAATTTGAGAAAAGAAATCGAATTGAAACTATTTAACGTCAGGAAACAAAAGGATAGTTCATCAGGCGACATCTGGGGAAGATAGGCGCGGCGCACCTGTCGCCAAATATGGCGTCTAGACTTTGGGGTAGGTGTGGCGCACCCGGGATGCGCCCAAATCGGCATTTTCACCTAGTTTTCGTTCTTTAGTCCATTCAAGACTTTCTATAGCGTTTCAACACTTCCTCATGATTCTAGATACTCTAAATTATTTCTCAACATATAAAACCATCCAGAAACATGAATTACAACCTTGAATCCATAACTTCAAATTCAAGGAAAGTTAAGAGTCAAGTCTAGAAAGTTCTTAGAGTCTTTTCAAGAAGTCTTTTGCAAATGGTTTTAACTTTTTTCTAAGACTTAAAGATCAAATTGAGAAAAGAGTAAAGATAAGTATAAGATGTTCATTTCGTGTTTCATAAGTCTTTTACAAACATTTTAACTTCGTTTTAAGACTTATATTTGAGTTCAGTTCAGAGTAAAGTGAAGTTTTTTCTTAAAAAAAGTATGTGGGGACTAAGTATTTCCAAAGAAGTATAAAATATTTTCACATTTAAATAAGAATGGAAACTGAGATTTTCAAAGATCCTTCAAGCTAGTTCTCAAAAAAGATCACTAATCTTCAACAAGCAAGAGTAAAAGTGATTTCTAACGCGAGATTAGCCGGATAATCTCCAAACTAAGTAATATCTCCTACCACTTAGCTGATCCAGGACATATACATCACTACACACTATACTAATCCTAACTTTATTAATATAGATTTGAGAGTAAGAACCTACGTTACCCTTAACTAGATTCTTGCAATGATTCACACAAGTTTGAAACGTTTCTTCACAGGTAAAATGAATCCTACTATATAAGAACAATTACAGCCAAAAAATGCAGCAAGTACATAAAGCAATGGAAGCACTTCAATCAAATCCCTTGTCGTTTTGAAGCTTGACAATATCTCTCTTAGAATAAATAAGTCAATATTGTTGTTGTTTGTTTGATATATACCATTAATATTTATTAAACATCAAACAAAGAACCTTGTCGTTTCTGATTGGTGAAGTACTCTGCTGCTTCACCAACTTTCTGACATTGATAACTTTTATAGTTGTACTACCTTTTGACAATTGGATGAGTATTCATACTTTGTACAGGACGAGGTCCGTGAACTTGCGAAGAGATCATAAAAACATCTAGGACAATAAGAACTTATAAATTTCCCTCTTCTTGATGAAGAAAAATAGCCTGCAAAACTCCTATCATGAGTGAGCACACATTCATTCAAATATAGCAATATAGAAGTATTCCCCCTTAGTTAGTTCCCCCTTAATTAGTTCTTAATCAATCCCCTCTTAATCGTTTATCCAAACAGGAATAACTTCCCCCTTTTGACATCATTGAAAAGGTGAAACATCAAACATATCCAAGTTAAAATGCATAGCAATTAAGGATCTAAGGTTAGGGGCTATAGAGAATATGTGTATGAAAGCAAAAAGATATGATAAAAAGTACACATGAACAGGGAACAAAACAGAAAGAGTATCATATCAATGATACTGACTACTATCATTGATCAAAACATAAATCCAAAGAGTATTTCGGATTACAAGAGTGAATTGTCACGCCCCGAGCTTACACCCAGGACGTGGACAACACCCAATGACCATTGTTGTCGTTGAACGAACTCTTGGCCTGACTTGCTTAACTCAGAAGAAGACTTACTCAATGATAAAGCAAGAATATTCCCATAAATAACTTGAATTAATGGTTTTGGCCAAAATAGCACTTAAGTCTCAAATAGAATATTTGTAAATAAAGAAACTCAACTGAACTAAATGACTGACTATTCGTCTATGAAGCCTCTAAAAATACTTTGATGAATGTTGGTACAGACCCCGCAATATTTTATAATTTTAGGACTGATATGCACATATAAGGATCCTCCCTAATGCAAGGAGGATCACCACTACTCTGAGTGCTCAAACTTGATCAATGAGGCACTGGATGCTAATCCATGTTACCTGGGTCTACATCGTAAGACGATGCAGGCCAATTGACATAAGTACATTGAATATTTGAGTATGTGATTTGAAATGCTTAACAACAACTTAAGTTGATGAGAATAAGATGAAGTTACTTTGGCTATGCTCAACTCAAGAAATACATCCCAATGTATGTATATGAAGGATATTATAACACATGCGATTTATATAAAGCTTGTAAAATAGCAAAGCAACGTAGTTCATTAAAGAAAATGCATTAGAAAACTCTATTTTACTTATATATGAAAGTAATATAATTCTGTGGGAGAATTTCTAACCGACAACCACAAGTATGAGCCTAAGTGGTGATTTATCATCTTGCCTACTCTTCCAGAATTGTCTTATACTTTGACGTAGATAGAACTCTTTAATTTAGTGGATCCACTAGCTGAACTTACATGATAATCTAAAAAGTATGACTCGTTAATACCCATTATGGATACATGGTTTACACGGAGATTTGAGTTAATATGAACTCTTATCCCCACATCGATGCTCAATACTACTCCCAAAATATACTATATGTCATGCTTTTAAAATAAATTCCTTTTCTTTAGATTGAGGTAATTTGCTCAACACTTTAGCTTTGAAAAGCTCTTTTCTTGTTCAAAACTCTTTTGAAGAAATATTAGTTCTCTTTTGACCTAAATTTGAAAAAAAACATTTAAAATCTCTCTAGGGAACTTTCCCTTATAAATTTTTGGAAATGAGTTCAATTCTTTACTTTTTGCTTGACTTGAAAATTTTGGTCTTAATCAACTCTTTAGAGAATACTTAGTTCCCTTATACTTTTTTGAATGAAAGACTTGAACTTTTACTCTTTCTTTAACTTGAAACTTGAGCCTTAAAATGAAGTTAAAACATTTGAGTAAGACACTTGGAAAATTTAACAAACTTTACTTGTGACTTACTTCTTAATCCTTTTGACTTAACTCTCAGCTTCTTAAGCTTTGATCTTACCTTTCCTAGAATTGTATCATGCATTCAAGGTTCATTATTTCATGATGTTTAGATTTACCTTAGAGTGTTGGAATCAACTAGGAACTGTAGGTACATCACTTAGGAACTAGTACGAAAAGAAGGGGGCAAGAAAGGGGTCTCCAGAAATTTGTGGCGCTCTAAGAGGCATGGAGTGCTAGATCCTGACATACACAATCTATTTTGAGGAGATATGGCTGGCACCTTGTGCCAAACCCCGAAGGAAAGATGCTATCTAGAGGGGCTCTGGTTTGTGCGGAGCCCCAAGGCCTGTTAGACAGGATTTTTGTTTTTTCTTTTTCATTTTCAACTGTAAACCTTCTAAACGTCCATGTATCTTTCCCCATTCACTTAGGATTATGAATAACCTTAATTCCCAATAGATTAGACCCGTAAAACAAGCCGGAATTATGAATCATAGCAACTAAAGGCATACTACAACTCAACCAACAAGAATTCAACCATTGTTCTTCAAGAACTTCAATGTTCAGCATTCAAACTACTCAAAATTCTCTGAATTAAACAAGTTTGTGTGTGGGTGGAAAAACCTAAAACAGAAAGATCTCACATACCTTAATAGGGATCACCCTCGATAAATTCTACTTGACGATCTTGTCGTTCTTGCTGAATTCTTGGTCTTTCTCCCATCTTCTCCTTTTCTCTTTTCTCCCAAGCTATAAGCATAAATAAGTTTTCTAAAACTGACTTATGGCATAGTTTTACCCATAATAAACCCTTAAAATGAATTAGGAATAGATGGGTGAAAAGACAAGTTTGCCCTTACAGAAAATTTGGAATTGGGCTTTCCTCACTTCAACATCCCAACATTCGAAAGGCATATCTCCCGCATACAATATCAAAATTTTAAAAACCTAGCGTCCTTGGAAATATCTAACCATATAAAGAACTCATCTTTCTCATCTTGAGCTAGAAGTTACAGCAGTTTGAAAATGACCAAAAAATCACTTTTTGAACTTAGGAAATTTTTCAGATTTTCCCTATTCCTTCCATATATAATAAATTTTATTTTATTAGCTTATCCTTGGCTATTACGAATCACGAGATGTTACAATATCACCCCCTTAGAAATATTCATCCTCAAATAAGACTTCTTTCATTATGTTATGAATAGTGACGTCAAGTTTAACACTCAACAATTCAAAGCAAATAACCGTCAGGCTTACTCATAGTTCATAAAGTACTAAGAAGAGAATTAGTACCTTGATCTGCATTCTCTTAAAATTCAAAGATATGTGGATACCTCTTCCTCATGTCCTCTTCAGTTTCTCAAGTTGCTTCTTCAACACACTGATTCCTCCAAAGGACTTTGATTGATGCAACTTCCATTGTTCTCAGTTTGTGAACTTGATGGTCCCAAATTTGAATCAGAATACCTTCATAGGATAAGATATCCTGAATCCCAACATTATCACTTGGTAAAATCAATGAAGGATCACCCATGCACTTCTTCAACATAGAGATATGGAATATCGGGTGAACCGATGCTAACTCTTGTGGTAGCTCCAACTCATCTCAAATCTTTTCGATATTCTGTAAGGTCCACTATACCAGGTACTTAGTTTCCCCCTTTTACAAAACCTCATAACACCCTTCATGGGTTAAACCTTAAGATCTACCCAATCATCCACCTCAAAATCTCAGCCTTTTCCTAACATCTCTGTAGGACTTCTGGTGACTCTATGTCATCTTCAACCTCTATTGAATCACTTTCAGCTTCTACATGGCTTTGTGAACTAGATCTGGTCCTATCAACTATTTTACCAACTTTGAACCAACCCATAGGAGATTTGCATCGTCTCACGTAAATAGCTTCGTATAAAGCCATTTGGATGCTCGAATGGTAGCTATTGTTGTAAGTGAACTCAATGAGAGGTATGTAATCATCTCAATTCTCTTTTAAATCAATCACACAAGCCCTCAACATATCTTCAAAAGTCGGGGTAGTACACTCTGCTTGTCCATCCGTAAGAGGATGAAAAATGGTGCTTAAGTTCACATTCAAACCCAAACCATTATGGACAGACTTCCAGAGCTGAGCAGTAAATTTTACACCTCTATCTAAAATAATAGAGAACAGAAATCTATTAAATCTTACCACTTCTTGAATGTAAAACTTAGCATAATCCCAAATGGGTAGTATTTACCGGCATAAAGTAGGCTGATTGTGTTATTCTATCGAAAATTACCCATATGAAATAATGTTGCCTTCGGAACCTTGGCAAGCCTATGATGAAGCCCATATTAATTATCTCCCACTTCCATTTCAGATTCTATATTCTAAGTAAAACCTCAAGATTTGATGCTCTACTTTCACTTGTTGGCAATTTGGGCACTTGGTAACAAACTCAACAATGTCCTTCTTCATACCTTCCCACCAATATACCTCTCTTAAACGCAGTACATCTTTGTGGAACCCGGATGAATGGAATATTTGGAGCTATGAGCCTCCTCCATGATCCTTCGTTGGAGTTCGTCCACCCTAAGTACATACAATCTATCTTGGTACTTCAGCACACCATCTTCCCCTTGTTCAAAAGTCAATACTCTTTGCTTTTAAAAATTTTCTTCAAATCAAGAAAAATGGGGTCTTGGTCTTGCTTTTCATTTCACATATGACACTAGTGATGATTCAGCCTCATTAGTCACCAATATCCCTCCTTCAGTGGAACCCATAAGTCTGACTCCAAGGCATGCAAATTTGTACACATCTTTAGATAACTCTCTCAAATCTTCCTCAAAATGGATGGTACTCCCCATGGGAAACCTACTTAGGGCATGAAGAACCACATTAGCCTTACCTCGGTGGTAAAGAATACTTATATCATAATCCTTGATTAATTCTAATCACCTCCTTTGTCTGAGATTGAGCTCTTTCTGGATGAATACATATTGTAGGCTCTTGTGGTCAAAGAATATATCAACATGAACATCAAAAAAAAAGTGATGCTATATTTTCAAGGCGCAAACCATATAAACCAACTCTAAGTCATGGGTTGGGTAATTCTTCTCATGAATTTTGAATTGTCTGGGGACATAAGCTATAACCTTGCCTTTCTGCATTAACACACAACCCAAACCCACTCTTGATGCATCATAGTACACCAAAAACCCTTGAGTACCCTCCAGTATGGTCAAAATCAGAGCAGTAATCAACATCTTTTTCAATTCCTGAATGCTTTTCTCAAAAGCTTCACACCATTGAAACTTTAGTGTATTCTGACTTAACTTGGTCAAGAGAGACAAGATAGATGAAACCCCCTATTACTGAACCTTCGATAGTTGCCTATCAAACCCAAAACAATCCTAATATCGGTTGGAGACATGGGTCTAGGCCAGCTCTAAACTACTTCAATATTTTGGGTATGGACTCTAATTGCATCACCAGTAACTATGTGGCCCAAGAATGCAACAACCTTAAGCCAAAACTCACACTTAGAGAACTTGATGTAGAACTCCTTTTCTTTTAAAATCTGAAATCCTATTCTCAGGTGACTAGTTTGATCTTCTTCATTCCTTGAATAGATAAGTATGCCATCAATGAAGACGCTAACAATCATGTATAAGTAAGGCCATGAACATTGTTGGTGAATTGGTAAACCCAAAAAACATAACAAGAAACTCATAATGCCCATATCTGGTTCTAAAGTCTGTCTTTGGAATGTCACATTTTGTAACTCTTAACTAATGGTAGCAAAATTTGAGATCATTTTTTGAGAAATAGGTGGCACCCTGAAGCTGGTCGAAAAGATCATATGTCCTTCGAAGAAGATACTTATTCTGATGGTAGCCTTATTCAATTGGCAGTAGGCAATACACATCATAAGGGAACCATCCTTCTTTATCACAAATAAGATCTGAGCACCCCAAGGTGAGACACTTGGTAGATTAAAACCTTTATCTAACAGATCTTTCAGCTATTCTTTCAACTTTTCTAACTCTTCTAGTGTCCTTCCATATAGTGGAATAGATATAAAATGAGTATTTGGAATGATATCTATGCGGAAGTCTATTTCTCTCTCAGAGGGACTCGGGGTAGATCATGGGAAACCTTCTAGAAACTCTGTTACTATAAAAATTAACTAAAGTGAAGGTACCTCAACACTTGGGTCATTAACTCAGACTAAGTGATGGATAAACCCTTTAATACTAACTTCCTCACTTTAAGATACGAAATAAATTGACCCTAAGGTCATTCTAGACTACTACTCCATTCTATGACTGGTTTATTAGGAATTGGAAACTTGAAAACTCGCGTTCTATAATATATTGACGTAAAACATGGAGTCATTCCATACCTAAAATGACATAAAAATCTACCATGTCTAACTTTACTAGGTTACCATGGTATAATGTGATTGATAAAAATCGAGTGCATTAGGTACCTCCTACTCCTCTATATTTCTTCTGGATGGACAACCTCTGACTACTCTTCATGGTAGATGATGGTATGAAACACGCGCAAGCATGAATTAGAGGGAAGATTTTTGGATAAAAACTCTAACACACATAGAAGGATGATGAAGGAGTGAGAAATTCCTAAATGTTGTAGACTCCTAATCATAGATGGGGGCGTGCTTCATACCGATGACTAGGACCCTATAGACACAGTTTCAGAGACTCCTTAGGACTCTTTTACTCCGTGCTCTGGTACAAAGTTTGTCACACCTCGAGCCTACACCCTGGACGTGGTCGGCACCCAATGACCATTGTTGGACTTGAGATAACCCTTGTCTTTGATTAATTAACTCAACAGAAGACTTACTCAATGATAAAGCAAGAACATTCCAATAATTAACTTAAATTAATAGTTTTGGCCAAAATGGCACTTAAGTCTCAAAATAGAATATCTATAAAAAAAGAGACTCCATTCAACTAAATGACTGACTGTTGGTCTATAAAACCTCTAAAAATTGTTTGCTAAATATTGGGATAGACCCCACAACATTCTGTAATTGAAAGGATGGAAACCATATAAAAGGATCCTCAGGAATGCAAGTAGGCTCACCACTGACTCAGAGTGTCAAACTCGACCAACGAGGCATTGTATGATGATCTTGGTTACCTGCATCTGCATCATATGACGATGTAGTCCAACAGGAATACGTACATTGAATGTACGAGTATGAATGTTGGAATGTTAAATAAAAACTTAAGTTAAACGAAAATAAGATAAACTTACCTTAGATTTGCTCAACTCAAGAAATACTCAACTCAATGTATGTTATAAAGCAATTTAAAACACATTCAATATATATAAAGCTTGTAAAACAGTAAAGCAACTTAGTTTATTTAAGATAATGCAATAGCAAACTCAACTTTACTTATATATGAATGCAATATAATTCTGTCGGAGATTTTGTAACCAACTACCACCACTATGAGCCTAAGTGATAGTATTAACATTTGTCCTATAGTTTGCCATTGTAGAGAACTCCTTAACTTAGTAGATCCACTAGCTTAATCTATGTGATCATTTAAAAATATGAATCATTAATACTCATGATGTCTACTTGGTTTACATGGGGACTTTAGTTAATATGAACTCTTGTCCCACATCGATGCTCAGTACTGCTCTCTAAATATACTTTTGATAATTCTTTTAAAATAACTTCCTTTCTTATGGTTGAGATAATTTGCTCAACATTATAGCTTTGAAAATCTATAATGGAATCAATGTTCCCTTTTCTTATTCAAAACTCTTTTGGAGAAATCCTAGTTCCCTCTTAGCTTAAATGTAAAAAAAACATTTAAAATTTGTCTAAGGAATACTTAGTTCCTTTATAGATTTTGGGAAATGAGCTCAATTATTTACTCCTTGCTTAACTAGAAACTTTTGGTCTTATTCAACTCTATAATGAAAACTTAGTTCCCTTATACTTCTTCGAAGGAAAGACATCAACTTTTACTCTTTCTTTAACTTGAAATTATGGCCTAAAAATAAAATTAAAACGTTTAAGTAAGACTCTTGGAAACTTTAAGAAACTTTACTTTGACTTACTTCTCAATCCTTTTGACTTAACTCTTACCTTCTTAGACTTTGATCTTAACTTTTCTTGAATTGATTATGTATTCAAGGTTTATGATTTCATGTTTGTTGATGATTTCATGATGGTATATGTACCTTAGAGTGTTCGAATAAACTAAGAATTGTATGTACATCAATTTGGAACTTGTATGAAAAGATCGGGCAAGAATGGGGTCTCCAGGCGTCCGTGGCGCTCTAAGAGGCGAATAGCGCCAGAGCCTGAATGAATCTATCCTAAGGGGATCTGTCTTGTGTGTCGTGCCAAATCCTGAAGAACAGAGATTTTCTTTAGGGGCTCTTGGTGGCGCAGCACCTCAGGGCCTATTTGATGGGATTTTCATCTTTTTTTCTCCATTTTCAACTCTAAACCTTCTAAACATCCATGGATCTTTTCCTAATCACTTAGAATCACTAATAACCTCAATACCCAATAGATTACACTTGTAAAAAACAAGCAGAAAATACAACTAAAAAGGCATACTACAACTCAACCAACAAGAATTCAATTGTTGTTCTTTAAGAACTTCAATGTTCATCATCCAAACAACCCACAAATCGCTGAATTAAAAAATTCGGTGTGTTGGTGAACTAACCCAACACAGAAAGATATCACATACCTTGATAGAGATCACCCCCGACGAATTCCACTTGACGATCTTGGCATTCTTGATGAATTCTTGGTCTTTTTCCCTTCTCCTTCTTGTCTTCTATTTTTCTCAAGCCCTAAGTGTGAATAAGTTTTATATAACTTACTTAAGGTTTATTTTTACCCCTAATAAACCATTTAAATGAATTAGGAAATAGATGGGTTAAAAGATAAGTTTTCCAATTTGGAATTGGGATTTTCTCACTTCAACAGTCTAACTTTCGAAAGGCATATCTCGCTCATAAAATATTTGAATCGTGCAAACCCAGGGCCGTTGGAAAGATCTTTCCCTGCTATTTCCAACCATATAACTAAATGACTCTAACTCATCCAGACCTAGAAATGACGGCCATTTGATAATGATCGAAAATCACTTTTTGACTTAGGAAATTTTCCAGATTTTTCATATTCCTTCAAAATATAATAAATTTTAGTTTCTTAGATTATTATGAACCAAAAGATGTTACATTAACAAAACAAAGGACTTCTGGAAAACTGAGGCACATTTTAGACGAAGGGGGAAGGGGAGAGAGAGAGTGTGCATGAACACAATCATCCGCTGATTTGCATCTTCATGAGCCTTGATAATCTGTCTGTTGAGGACCTTAAATATCTTATTGAGTGAGGCATTGGATTTTTGCAGTAGTGCATTTTCATCCCTTAACTTTTGCAACACTTTATCATTTGCATGAATGGTACCTGTTTCCAAAAATTGCCTTCTGAAGTTCAGACTTACGTCTATTAATTTCAACCTCATTGTAATTCCGAATACTGGTAAGATCATGCACTTCGCGTTGGAGAGTAGCCTATTGCTCAAGAACTACTGCTACTTGAGACCTACACTTGGCTGGTCCCTCCATCCACTCACATTCAAATAGATTGGACATCTGCTTAGTGGTACCTGGTACCCCCTTTCCGAAGTTCACTTCAAAGTGTGTAAAGAAAAAAGTCAAAAGATACCCTTATGGAATGCCATGCTTGGCATTTTTCCTTGTCATTACTCTGTCCATGTTCTCCATCATGATAGCAGGATGTTGATTTGTTCAAGTTCAACCAGCTACTCCATGAAAAATAGGTCGGCAATATATGCAAATGTTCACTTTTTAGACCTGGGTACATGCACCTTGTTTATGAACTCAAACACCAATTCATATTCCTATTTGAGAATCTACTTGGGAAACCCTACAAGTGTAACCTCTTCTAGTTTTGTGGCAATCATGGTGAATGCCTTCGATGGTTTACAACCTTTAATGGATCTAACCCCCTTCATTGGCACCCCAAAATGATCCCCAGAATTTCTCATCTAAGTCAATTTTAACATATGTGACAATGGTAGATATTCCTCCATCTTCTAGCAGTTCTATTTTGTAGAAGCATTCACGTACAGAATTAGAGTGGGTGGCTGAAAAAGATGACTCCATTCTTGAAGGGAGACATCATACCCAACTTTGTAATGGAAGTGCAAAGACTTTCCTATTTAAGGCCTTTTAAAGATATATTATTCCTATTCTTTCCTCCCTTTTTAGAACCTTTTATTCCTTTTTCTTTTGAACCATGGGTTGTTTATTATTCACTGTGTTGGAACTCTTTCCTCTTTGTTAGAGTGTTTTTGTTTTGACAATTTTTCCTTCTTTGCATGTGATTTCCTTGCCCTCTTCTTTTGCATTCCCTTTAATTTCACCCTTTCCACCTCCCCTTTCCTCTTTTGTTTCACCATAACGCTAACAATATCCTCACATTGGGTTTCACTATCATCAACAGTGACAGAAGAGAATAGATGTAAGTTCTTCACCCAGTGTTCCCTCTTGTCTCCTTCTGATTCTTTGAGTCTGGGAATCACTAGCCTCCATAGCACTTCCTAGAACATTCTGAGTCACACTTCTAGTCTCATACTTCTTCTCCTCGCTTTTTAAATGTGCTTTGACAAGTTTTCTATTTCCTCTCCTTTTTCTTTCATTATCACTATCAGCACGTATGGCAGTAGATACACTCTAAATCATAATTTGGACATTGTACAACTCTTGAACTCCAGCCTGAGAAGGATTTCCCCTCGCACACCTCTATTTTTCCATCTCAATTGAGGCTCTTCCTCTTCCTCCTCATTAGGTCCAACACCATAAGAAGTTGGAGTTTGTTCAAACACATGTTGACATTTGGGTGGGACCTAATCTGGTGACCTGAGTTATTGTTCCCATAGTGTGGGTTGATCATCTGTTCGTAGTGAGGCTAGACTATGGATATCCATAAGCTAGGAACCTACTATTAAGATACAAGATTTCTAACTCTTTCCCTCAACCAAATCACTTTCAAATAACTTTTTTGACACAATAGACTGTATATCCATGAAAATAACTTCCGTTTCCTCAGAGATAGGGTTCACACCAAGTTTTGCAACAGATTTAACCTCTAAAGCCTGATATTTGTTAGTAGACAACTCTACAGTGGGGAAACACACCGAGATTTTGTCGTAAGGTAGACATAGGAGGCTAAGATTTTAGTTTGAGGAGGAATGGATTAATCCATTTCACCAACCCCACATATAAGAGTTGATGGAGATTTCTCTGGGAAAAGAGCGCAGAAGTTGAATGAAATAGGATTTTCAAATTCATGGGAGAGTGGAGGTTTCGAAGAAGATTAAGAGTTAGTCATTTTGGGAGAACTAAAGAACGAATTTTTAGAGGGGGAAATCAATTCTCAAGAGAAATTGGTTCAAAAAAAATTATTTTGATTCATTGGGTTAGGGATTTCATAGAGAAGAGTTAGAAGGGTATCGGGTCCAAACAGAAGCAAGTATTGAATTTAAAAGCCTAAAGATGCTTGCAATTGATGAGAGGAATGGGGTATAGAGACATGGCCATGATGTTGACAACTGAGATAGTGTAGCATAAGTAATACTAACCTCACGAGGACAAGTTCCTCTTTTCAATTTTCAATCCTGCTTAGTGTTCTTTGATCAACCCTTCTTCTTGACACACCGTGAATGTATAGCTCCATTAAGATATCAAAAGTGAATTCTCTTATGACCAACATTAAAACAACTATAGATACCTTCCTTCCTTACCATAGGCATTGAGAGGGAGTTCGATCAAGTTTTTCAAGAGATCAAGTATTGTTAAGCCTCCCCAATCTTATCCTATTTTCAAGAAAAGATTCTTTACTCAAAGGCTTTGTAAAGATATCTACTAGTTGATCCTAAATCTTGGAAAACTTTATCACAATGTATAGCTTCTCAACATTGTCCCTCAGAAAATGGTGCCTCACATTTATATGCTTTGTCCTCTTATAATGGACAGGGTTTTTAGCCATGTTCATTACACTGGTGTTGTCACACATGAGAGAGGAATAACGCCAATGATTATACCATTGTTCCCTAGTTTTTTCAAAATCCACAAAAGTTGAGCACAACATAATGCTGCAACAACATACTCTGCCTTTACAGTGGACAAGGCTACTAAATTCTGCTTTTTAGTTCCCTAGGAGATCAATGTTGATTCAAGAAGTGTGTCGTGCCTGATGTGATTTTACAAATCACCAGAAAACCTTCATAGTCGGCATAAACATAACAAATAATATCAAAAGAATCACGTATTGGTTAGAAGAGGACTAGGTCCCTTATTCCCTTTAGATATCTCAAAATTTGTTTGGCTGTCTTCAAGTGTGTCTCCTTTGGTGTTGCTTGAAACCTCACACACAATCCTACGTTGGGAACTATGTCAGGCCTACTAGCAGAGAGGTATATGAGTGATCCAATAATAACTCTGTACATGGTGTGAATGACTTCCACGTTTTTTCATTTTTATCAAGCATGATACTTGTACTGCTAGGAGTGTCCACCACCTTTGCCTCCACCAAATTAATTTTTTTGAGTAGCTCATTGATACACTTATCTTGGCATATTGACGTACTTTCTATTGTCTATTTAATTTTCAATCCTAGAAAGAAGGTGAGCTCACCCATCATGCTCATTTCAAACTTAGTCCTCATTAATTCAGCAAACCCTTTTGACAGTTAGTCTATAGTGGCTCATAAAATAATATCGTATACATACACCTGCATAATCTACGGTTCGTAACCTCTGAATTTTAAGAACAAAGTATTATCAGTTTTACCTCTCTTGAAATCATTAGCGAGGAGGAACTTTGATAGGTGTTCATTTTAATATATGGGAGCTTGTTTTAAACTATACAAAGCTTTATCCAGTTCCAGCACATGATTTGGCAATTTTGCATCTTCAAAGCCTGGGGTCTGCTTTACATATACTTCCTTATTTAGATTTCCAATTAGGAAAGAACTCTTGACGTCCATTTGAAACAGTTTGAATTCCTTGTGAGCAGCAAATGCAATCAAGATTTTGATAGCTTCCATTCCAGCCACTGTAATAAAGGTCTCGCCATAATCAATTCCTTCCTCTTGGTTGTACCCTTGCACCACAAGTCTTAATTTGTTTCTGGTAATAGTCCCATGTTCATCAAGTTTATTTTTAACATCCATCTTGTCCCTATTATGGTCCTGTTAATTAGTCTGTGGACCAGGTGCAACACTTTGCTTCTCACGAACTGGTGAATCTCCTCTTGCATTGACATGACCCAATTTGCATCTTTCAAGTCTTCATTGATATTCTTTTGTTCAATGGACGATATAAATGATGAGTGTGCAACTAGGTTTCTTGATTTAGATATCATCGAAATTCTTGGATCAAGTGGAGAAATGTAATTGTCCAACAAATGTGAGGACTGATGTTTTAATTCAGACTTCCTGATTATAAACTCTTCTATGTATGTATCACAATAACCTTCATCTTCTTCAGGGTTTTGATACATAAATTCTTGTGATGGATCTGAAGGACCAGGTCCTCCTGTTTGACTTTTATTCGCTCCTCAAACTCATGATCTTCTTCTTTTTCACCACTTATTTCTGACCTGTCGAACTTGACATGCATGTTTTCTTCAACACAAAGGGTTCTCTTTTTGAACACTTTTTATGCCTTACTTATGGATGAGTATCCAACAAGAATGACTTCATCACTCCTGGCATTAAACATCCTAAATCATCTTTCCCGTTGTTTAACATGAAGCATTTGCATCCAAATGGCCTAAGATGATCAATTGAGGGCTTTCTATCACTTAGAAGCTCATAAGGAGTCTTCTTTATAAGGGACCTGATAAGCACCTATTTGTCTCATAACAGGATGTACTGAGTCCTTCTGCCTAAAAAATCATAGCAAGCCCTGAGTCAATCAACATGGTTCTAGTGATGTCCACTAGTGTTCTGTTCTTTCTTTCAACAACATTTTGCTGAGGGATTCTTGGTGCTGAGAAGGTGTGGTTGATGCCATTTTTAGCACAAAATGCCTCAATATTAGAGTTTCCAAACTCTGTACCATGATTAGATCTGATGCTCATAATTTGCAATTTCGTTTTGATTTAATTGTTTTGGCAAATATGATAAGTTGTCCTGCCATTTCATCCTTTGTTTTCAGTGCTCAAGATAAACCTAGAAAAATCATCAACAACAACAATGTATTTCTTACCTCCTATGTTCTAGACTCTTACATGTCCATACAAGTCCATATTAGGGAGTTCTAGGGGTTTGGATGTGCTAACTCCATTCTTGGCTTTGAATGATGATTCAGTATGTTTGTTCTTTGCACAAACATTGCAGATTCTATGATTTGTGAACTTCAGTTTAGGAAATCTGTGGATTAGGTCCCTGCAAAAAGTTTGTTTAGCAATGAGGAACTTACAGAACCCATACGTCGGTGCCACAAATAATCATCGTCGGTTTTAACAATCAGTCATGAGATATCATCTTCTTCAATAGAATAAAGATCAACATACATGTTTTTTACCCTTGTAGCAGACATAAAGACCCTCGTTGTTGAATTGTTTGTAACCAAACATTTGTTGGTCATGAACTTGACCTAATTCCCTCTATCGCAGAGTTGAGATATGCTAAAAGGAGTTTATTTGAGACTATCCTCATAGTGCACATAGTTGATTGAGTTGTTAGCAAATCTACTTATCCTTCAAATTCCGAGAATCGAACCTTTATTTCCACTGCCAAATGACACACCATCACCTTGGTTCGCTTGCAAAGAGAGGAAGTTTGAAGCATCTCCTGTCATCTTCCTAGAGCATCCACTATCCATGTACCAGCACTTACCTCTTCCTCTCCTCTGCAAAATAATCACTTATTAGTCGTAGGAACCTACTTTAAACGGAGTTCTCAATAGCTGTCAAAAGTGTTAACAAGAAACCTTTCCGTCAAAGGAGGACAAGTGTTCTTGCTTAAACAATAGCGAGGACCAGGTCCCTCACTCTCCTTTTTCACATTTTTGTCAGATTTGAAAGATTAGCACGAGGACCAGGTCTCCCTTCTCTCTTTTCTTAATCATTTTCAAATCTAACAAACTTCATGTGTCTTTCTTTAGCTCTTTTCAGTTTCTCACAATTTTCTTTTAGATGAACATTATGCCCACAATGAGTGCATAAGATTTTATCATCTACAAACACATATTTACTATAAGGGTTATAACGTGGTCCTGTAGGTCTGCATCCCAGCCCTTTCTTCCCATTGAAACTCTATGGTGACAGGTTGGAGACGATCTCCGAAGACTCAGTCAATTTTGAGGAGTGACTCAACTCTTCCCTGACCCTACTCAGATACTTTCTCAGTTGAGAATTAGTTTCAAGAGAAGCAACTAACTTAGATTAAGATATTTTAAGTTTTTCCTTAAATTCTTCCTCAAAAATATGAATTTTTATTTTTTTCACTCTCCAAGGTGCTAGGCCTTTTTTCAACAGTCATGTAGCTAGACTCCAACATTTCAATTCTAGTAATCATTTTAGAGACCTGAGCTAAAAGAACTTATTTTCATATTCACACAAACTTAATTTTTCATTCAACATTATGTTTTCAGTAGTCCATCCATAGAATCAATTAACAGAGCAACAAGTTTCCTAAATTTTTTTGCTTGAAGATTATGTAGATCATCTTTTAGTTCAAGGTGGATCACCTCATTCAGGTCTTCTTCATCATCGGATTTCTCCATCAAGGAGAACATTGAGTTGAAGACACTCTCATCATCTTCAATATCCATAATTGAGACAACCTCATGGTTTTATGCATCTCCTTCCGACTCACTTGAATCGTCAACCTAAGTAGAAAAGCCCTTTTTTATCAACATATCAGCATAAGACTTCCTCCAAACATTTTATGGGACCAGGTCCTTCTAGAGAAATTTGGTTTCATGAGATTCTTTCTTTTTATTAGGAAAATCTCTCATAAAGTGACCAGGCTTACTACACTCATGGACATATCATTTGCTGAAGCAAATCTGCTGCTTGATGCCTTGTTGTGAAATACCCCCATGCTTTTTATGATCTTTTGAAAACTCTTTGTGACATATTCCATCCCCCCCCCCCCCAATCCTCCTTAGTTATTTTGGTTTGAGACAATTTAAGTGCAATGGACTTCTCCTTCTTTTCTTTATTCGCTAAAGTTCCCTACTCCTATTTAGCTCATGTATTTGTAGATTTCTATCAACTCATCCACAAGAAGCGTCATCAAATCCTTAGCTTTTGTGATTGCATCCACCTTGCTTTCCCAAGTTTTTGGAAGCACCTTAAGAATCTTGCGAACTTGCTTGCAAACTGGAATGGGTTCTCCCTGATCTCTGAGCTCACTAGTGATAGTAGTGAAACAATAGTTCATCTCAAAGATGGTTTCACCCTCCTTTATCACAAAATTCTCATATTGAGTGGTGAGCATGTCAACCTTCAAACACTTCACCCGTTTAGTTCCTTCATGAGCAGTTTGAATACAATCCCGAATCTCCTCTGCAGTCTCAGATGCAGAAATTTTGTTTTACTTATCACCACCAATGCCACATACTAGAATCTTTATCGCGTTGTAGTTCTTTTCGATCATTTATTGTGTCAGCTGCACTATATTTCATGATGATCTTTACCAAGGTGGTGATTAGCTCTCCATCCTTCAATTCTTTCAGGCGAAAGTAAGGTCCATCAAGGATGAAATCCCGCAGCTCGGCGTCCTCTGCATTTATGTAATCATGCATTAGATTTTTCCACCATCCATAGTACAATTCGTTGAAGCGGGGTTACCTGGTAGATGATTTTCATTCCTCCATATTCGGTGGAGAAGCCATTCGTACTGCATCTTGCTTTTCATAGTGTTAAGCAATCTTAAAAGGGAAGCTTTGATACCCCTTGATGGAATGTATGCATCCATTTATATTGATGAAACTAGGTCCTCGACATAGTTATAATATCAGACTGTAAAATAAGTATTGAAAGTAAACATTGACACACAACTTTACCTGAAAACCTCCTTCCTCAAGGGAGAAAATCCACAACATGTTCTAAAATGTACATTCTGAACTGATTCCACTAATCTTCAACAAGAAAGAGTAAAAGCCAGTTCCAACCTGAGATAGCCTGCTAATCTCCACACAAAGTAATATCTCCTATCACTTAGCTGAGCCAGGAAAGACACAACACTACCCACTATACTAATCTTAACATGATTAATATAGATTTGAGAGTAAGAACCTTTGGTACGCTTAACTAGATTCATATATGATTTACACAAGTTTGAAACATTTCTTTCACATGTGAAACAAATCCTACTATATAAAAACATTACAAGCAAACAAATACAACAAGTACTGAAAGCAATGAAGCACTTCTATCATGTCCCTTCCCATTTTTAAGGTTGACAATATATTTCTTTGAATGAATGAGTCAATATTATTTTTGTTTGTTTGATGTATAACATGAAGAGTTATTACCAATCAAACAAACAACCTTGTCGCTTCTGATAGGTAAAGTGCTTTGTTGCTTCACCAACTTTCTGACCTGGATAGCTTTTACAGTTGTATTGCCTTTTGATAATTGGACAAGTATTCATACTCTATAAAGGACCAGGTCCCTATACTAGTAAAGAGATAATTAAAACATCTAGGAGGGTAAGCATGTATCATACATACACAAAACTATTGTTCTTGTAAGCATAGGGGAAACCAACTTTAGACTAGCACAATATCAAAATAAAAAAAATCTCTAGATTCTATGAATTTGTATAGTTTTTGTTGATGTGAAGGGCTAAAATGAAGATCTGCAAATGGGGCAATATTTTTTTATCACGAGCCATTGTTTGATGCATCTCACATGATATTTATGGACACAATCGAGTGTCGCAATGGTTTCTTCATACTCAAATTTGTCATGACATATGACACAAATCACTTCAGTTTTATTAGATTATCTACTCTGTCTATTGGAGCATCAACATGATGAGTTCTTGTTTTATGATACCACTATGTAACATCCTCCGCAGTCTCCTCCACGTAAGCAACTTGATTAACCCGATCACTTGTTGGAGAATTTCCCCAATTTTGCGATGATTAGTTTAGCAGATTTACTGCTACACCGGTTCTTAAGAAACTATATATATCTATTGAATTACAATTACTCATGTTAAAAGTATCAACAATAGAAGAAGGACAACGAAAGTTGCTTATTGTTTGATATCACTAATACAAAACGAATTCAACAAAAATAATGTTGGAATTTCCTTGATCTTTTAAAAGGAACATAAGTAGCAAAAAATAATGTATAACAAGTTTGACTGGAAAATGAAGTAAATATAGTGATGACCTACCAAATATTGATTTGGGAATTTAGTAAGTTTTATTCCTATTTTGTATTGAATTCAGATTTATTGACAACATAAAATATATAGATAATGATGCCTACCATATTTTCTATTACATTTGGAAAATTTATAGATTGTTTTCCTAGTTCATTATAATTGGAATTTAGTAAACTATATATTTCTAGTCTATTAAATTTGTTATATTAATAAATTGTATTCCTAGTTCATTATATTCCAAAAATTAATAAAATGCATTTTTTTCATTTGGAAAATTAATTAATTGCATTACTAATTTTTTTTAAAACCAAATTTGTAGACAATATGATATATAAAGGAAACGGCCTACCATATGTCTTAGTGAATTTGAAAAGTTAATAACTTGTATTCCTAATTGGTTTTGGAATCGAATTCGTTGATTTGTCCGTTATTAATTACTTGCCAAAATGGGCTCAAATCTTATAAACCTTTTCTCTTTTAAAGGAAGTCAAAGAAAATAGAGAAAAACATATCACTTTTACATTGTTTGATAAATACAGAAGAAAAAAAGGTTAAGAATAAGACTTGAAGAATGACGTGCCACTCATCACCTATACAACAAGATGAAGAAAAATGCAATTGTAAATATGAAAATTTTTTGACTGGCCTAACATGAAATGATGACGAAGGTTGGTCATATACTACCCAATTGAATACTCAACAACATATATATAACAAAGATTTATATAATGACCCTTACTAGAAACTAAAGACAATATTTTATCAATTTAGGAAAATATTAGAATAAAAATCAAGACCAAAGGAACTAATCATAATGAAAATACAATCACAATCCGAAGTACGAAAAGAAAAAATACATCAAATAATTTAAGAATTTTAAATTAAGATATCATGCCTTCTAAGTCAAAATATGAGAACGCTATTGGCTTATATATGTTGAGATGGAGGACATAAATGAAACATGAATGTTGAACATGAAAGATTGAAAGTTAATAATATGGAGGTGGTGGTGATGGTGAAGGTGATGACTTCTTGTGGTAGTCATTTTTTGGCAAAGATGGCACGTAGTATTTTGGTTTAGGTACTGAGGGCATCTTTTTCTACTTATCTTCTACAACAGATGACTTCTTATAGTGTTCATTCTTTGACAAAAAGGTGCTTTATATTCTTATTTAGATACTGAGGTCAACATAGGAACATAAGACACTTTCTTGTATTTGTCTTGTAAAACTGATGACTTCTTGTAATTGTCATTCTTAGGCAAAAAAGTCACCGTGTATTCTTCCTTAGGCACTGAATGCATATTTGGAACATATGAAACCTTTTTGTAGTTATACTCTGGAATTGATGGCTTCATGAAGTAGTCATTCTTTTACAAGGAAGGCACCTTAGATTCTTCTTTAGGCGTTGAGGGAACCTTGGAACATATGACACCTTCTTGTAGTTATCTTCTGAAATTAGTGGCTTCTTGTAGTAATCAGCCTTTGTCAAAGAAGACACCTTGTATTTTTCTTTAGGCACTGGGGAACCTTTGTAATATATAACACATTTTCATAGTTATCTTCTGACACTGATGACTGTTTAAAATATTCAAAAAAAAATTAAAAAATGAATCCTTATATTCTGATTAATCCATTGGGGTATGTCAGGATCACATGGCGCCTTCTTGTATTGTCTTCGGGAATTGATAGCTTCTTAAAGTAATCAATTTTTTGCAAAAAATAACTCTTTATATTCTGGTTTATCCATTGAGGATAGCTCTGGAACATATGGCGCTATCTTGTAGTTGTAATCTAAAACTAATTGCTTCTTGTAGTAGTCATTATTTGGCAAAAAAGACACCTTGTATTCTTCTTTTGGCTCTGAGATAACCTTTAGAACCTATGACACCTTGTAATAGTTATCTTCTAAAATGGGTGGCTTCTTAAAATTGTAAAATTTTAGCAAAAATGACTCCTTGTATTCTGCCTTAGGAGCATATGACCTTCTTGTTACTATCTTCTGGAATTGATGACTTATTGAAATATTCGTTTTTTGGAAAAGACAACATTTTGTATTCTGATTTAGGCACTTAAGGTATCTTGTATCCTGTTCAGCAACAAAAGGTACTTTCTTTTCATTATCTTCTAAAACTAATGTCTTTTTTTCGTAATCATTCTTTGACAAAAACGACGTCGTATATTAAGTTTTAGGCACTGAGGTACCTTGTAGTCTTCACTTTTTGCAATAGTAATTGGTACTTTGTTGTATATTGAATCTGTTGATTCATAAGATAAGGTGAGTATGTCATAGTGCATGTGGCAATCAGTAAAAATGCCAAAGCACAAGCAAATTGCTTCTTCATTTGGCTTCCATTATAGAAAAATTGGATTCTAAGGCTAGATACGGGATTTCGGTATCTTTGTTAGATTGACTGGAATAAAGTTGCATATTGTAGCACGTGTATTCTTTGTGTTTGGATTTGTTTGTTTCTTAAACTGGTGTATGATAAAAAAGTGACAACATTAGAACAAATTCAAGAATCTATGTAATTACTACAGTTGTGGAAAAACCAAACAATGTTACGACCATTTATGTTTTGTCTAATATGTGTTTATTCTAGAGGGTGTCTACAATGATATTTTGGTTTGTTGTCTCTTAACAATAATTAGGGTAGGGAATAAATTGGTTCTTGTATGTAACAAATAGTGCTAGATAACCACAACTTACAAACCATTTGTCTTAATTACTAAGTTTGATGATATGAACTTTATAATATACTATCTCTCTGTCTATAATTTCTTGTCCACCTTTTCCTTTTTAGTTGTCCCAAATTACTTGTCCATATTGACAAATCAAGAAAGGACAAAAAAAATGTATCTCTTGTACCCTCAATTAGTAACTTAGAAAAAGATAGAACTTTTTGAAAATCTTAATGTTTTAACTCAGGTACTATATAATTAATAGGGAAAAATGGTAAGTCACCGTGCCAATCATTATTAATTTAATAGGTTTGTCGATTCAAAAATTGACAAGTAATTAGGGGCAAAGGGACTACATACACACACAACTATTGTTCTTGTAAACATAGGGAAAATAAACTTTAGACTAGCTCAATATCAAAATAAAATAAATCTCTAGATGTTATGCATTTGTATAGTCTTTGTTTATGTGGAGGGCAAAACTGAAGCTCCGCATGTGGGACAATCTTTTTTTATAAGCAGCCATTGTTTGATGCATCCCACATGATACTCATGGCCGCACCCAAGTGTCCCAATGCTTTCTTCAAGCTCAAATCTTTCCTGACATATGATACAAGTCTCTTTAGCTTTTATTGGATTTGCTACTTCGTGTATTGGAACTTCAGAATGCTCTGCAGTCTCCTCCATGTAAGCATGTTGATGATCCGGATCACTTGTTGGAGGATTTCTCCATATTTGTGAGGATTGGTCTAGCAGATTTACCGCTACACCGATTGTTAAGAAACTATATATATCTACTGAATTACGATTACTCATGTTAAGAACATCAATAATTGAAGAATGGCAAAAAGAATTTTTTAATTTTTTAATAGAATATACGTAGCAAAAATAATGTAGAATAAGTTTGAGTGAAAATAAGTATATAAAGTGATGGCCTACCATATCTTTATTTGGGAACTTAATAAGTTGTTTTACTAATTTGTATTGAAATCAGATTCATTGACTATATAATATATATATAGAGAGAGAGAGAGATGGCCTTCCATGTTTTCTATTTCATATGGGAAACTAATAAATTGTTTTCCTAATTCATTATATTTGGAAATTTAGTAAATTATATTCCTAGCTTATTATATTTTTGGAATTAATAAATTGTATTCCTTGTACATTTTGCATTACTATTTTTTTTAAAATCAAATTTATCGTCAATATGATATATAAAAAGATGGCCTACCATATTGATTAGTGTATTTGGAAAGTTAAATAACCTATATTCTTAATTTGTTGTAACGATCAGAACTATCGTTAATTAGGAGAAACAATACTTAAGGGAATTATGGGACCACTGTTCCGTCACAGCTGGTCAAGTACTGCTAGGGCGGCGTGGTGCCACGGCGGGGTAAGCTAGTGATAGGGCAGGATAGGCGAGATAGAATGTAAATTACGAAAAATCATATTTTCTTCATCTTCCTGAAATACCTAATTGTAAAACACCCTAAAAACCATACAAAAACCGATTTAAGCTTGGGAATGAAGGATAAAGAGATTTCTAGCATAAAGATAGTGAAATATTACAGATTCTTGGCAAAATTCACAATCGTGAAGCCCGAAAAAATTGGAGTCAAAGTCAAAATTTTGTGCAACTGCTTGGCTCCCATGTAGGTTATGTTTTATGAATTTAGTTATAAAGTTGTCCTTACTGCATAACATATGGAAATCAATGGTAGGGTAATGCATAGACCATCGTGCACAAAGTAAATTTGATGAGTAATCCCTAGAAATCAAAGTATGTGGATTTATGCCTTAAGAAGAGGAATTGATGAATTCTTTGGGACTCTGGAACCGGTATCATGGGTACAATTGGTTCAAGAATAGGACTATGAAATCACAAATGGAAATAGATTTATGAATGCATGCTAGATCACATATTGGAGCGATTGAATTGAGGATTTTTGATGAATTGTGATTAAAACCTATAAAGGAGTGTTAGATCATAAACTAGGCTAAGTATGGTCAAATTAATGTTTGTATATGAATGTTACATTGTTGATCCACTTGCTGTAAATGAGATGGGTGAACTATGATTTCCATGTAATCATGACTTAAATGTATGATCTCGAAGATACAGTTGTGATTGTGATGTGCTGAATGGATCGGTTTCCACATTTTAGTTTGATTGTTATTATGACGTGTTGAATGGATCAGTTGCCACGTTCTGTTATAACTATTTTATTGGGGTCCACGTTCCGGTATAACTATGGTTTCAGTTGCCACGTTCCGTGACAACTAACTTAGATTAGTTGCCACGTTCTTACAAAACTAACTATTTAGGTTTGGTTTCCACGAGAGAACAAATGATGTAATATAAAATGTAAAGTTGTTCATAGTGCGTAAATATTTATGATATCGTATAGGTTTTATAAGTGCATGTGAGTTATTGTTGTATTGACTTACTTATGTAGTACTTAGTAAGCACGTGTATAATGGTTTTGATTGTTCTTTGTGATGAGTGAACCTGTTGGGTATGGTGGAAGGGATAAATATTCAAGAGGTGAGTAATAGACAATAAGGGTTGTTCATGTGTCGTAATGGCGAGGAGTAGAGGTAGTGTGTGTGATGAAATATGTTTAGGTGGTTTTCACCTTAGGGGAAAGAGATTGGGTGTTCGTGTTAAGGGAGTGTCATGTAATATATTATGTGACTATGGGTGGGTAATGTGAGGACGAAGTAGGGGGAATGACGTGAACGGGTAGTTGAAATGTTGGTCGTTGTATTTGTGGGATTTCTCTATATGGTAAAATGGTTAGTCAATGATAAGTATCTGGTAGGTAGGATAACCTTTTTACTTCTTTCATTGTGTTTTTTGTTCGCAATCCGTCTATAATATCAAAATATTATTTGTCTATTTTATTCATGGAGATAAGATTCTATTCAGAACATATGGTGCACTATTTGTTTCAGTTTACTCATATGGTGCTTATCTAGTTGTCTTAGTATAAAGGTACTTCATGTATTAAGTAGCAAAACCTAGAGTTATTTAACTTTTGTACACATTTCAGAGTTATTTGATCTTAAGCACTTTCATCTATCATATTTAAGAATTTTTTCTATTGCATTTGCACTCATGGGGTAACATGATCCTACCAACCATCCTTTACAAATAGACATGAACTTAGGAATACAACCATGAATGCAAGATCAAGAATTGTATTTGGTAATTGCATTTCCTCCTTATTCTCAACGATTCGATAATATTCAATTATTGTTATGCTTACGTTGTTTGTTGAGCTAGAGATAGAAATACACTATATTTAGTTATATCTAAGGGATTATGGAAGGAAAAAGATGAATAATTATAATTAGAGCAAGCCTACTAAAATGACTAATATGCCTAAATTTTGACTCACAAACAACATTTATATACTTGTTAATTTATGATCAAACATAAGAAGCTCGTTATGTTCTCTCTTTCTAGAATATATCATAATAAATGTTGCTGCAATAGTTTCCTTGTTTTTTAGACTACTTTGTTCTTTTTCTCATCTAGTTGCGAACTTTCATTTGAAATAATGCAGCTTCCATGGCGAGTGGTGTATACCATTTCTACATGTTCTATTGTTAGCCTTTGGTTGCAATTTATCTTGTAAGTGGTCTTGAGTATGAGAATCTTATAGTATCAAGACTAGACTTCACTTCCTTTCCTAAAGAACATTTACATTGTATTATTTTCCGACCTTTATTTACTTTTTATATATATACATAGTGTTCTTAGATAAATAGTTTGCCAGGTAATGCCTGATGATACACAGTACTTCGAGATGATGAGTGGGTCATCTAATTGTGGGCCTGATGATACACAGTACTTCGAGATGATGAGTGGGCCTGATGATACACAGTACCTCCAGATCCTGTTCAACCCATGCACCTAATTGTGGGTCATCTTCATCTGAATTTAAGGTCGCCTTACTACTGCTAACCCTGCCCATCCTTCTCCTGTTTCTCCTATAAGTAGAACGTGTACTAACCAAAAAAGGGTGAAGGGGGGATACATAGGAAGTACCTCTTCACCATCAAATAGAGGCACGTCTGCCCTCTTACGCAGGGCAGTGATAAGGCCAGGGAGAAAGAACGTCTTCTTGTTACCTTTATAGAACATCTTCAATTCTGAGATGATTTCTGCCTCCATGTTCAGTTGTATACCCTGTATGGAACAAGAAACTACCAAATCCTGAGGAAAGGTCACGTTGGTGAAGTTGCTTGACGGGTAGATCCTCTTAGTAACCAAATTGAGCCACTTCTTAGCATACGGTAACCGATCTGTGCTATTAATTTCCTCTGTAATAGCGTCGTATACGTGATCCCGACGCATTGGCTCAACCAGATTGTCTCTCAGCCACTCCAAAGCCATCTTTCTTAGCTTGGCCTCAAACTCTACATTTGGAACATCAGGCAACTCTATTTCCCCACATAATTTCAGCATATTACAGTTATGTAACTATCTTAGAAGATCAATAAGCAATTATTTTGGAAAAATAACTCCTAAAAGAGGACTAAGTAGGATATTAAACCAAGGGACCCTTAAAAATTCCCCACTCGTTTCGATATAATTTACCCATATTTTTATAAAATCCTTATGCTCGGGATGTTGTAGGAATGTTGGTGACTGTAAGAGAAGTAACCAAGCTATGTTTCTCTAACAAATCTAGCAACCTATTTAAATTTCAAACACTACCCCAAACACATCTATTTTTTAATCAGGTAATCATCTTCCAACTATCGTTAATCTAGTTATGAAGTAAGAGTTAATGGAAAATGAAAATTTACCTTGATTTGGATGTCCGGGAGAGAAACAATAGAGAGGTTTCTAGAGAGTTGAGTAAGGCAGAAAGATAGAAATAAGGGAATTCATTCACATTCCCCCTTTGTTTTTTTCAATCTCCCCCCTCAACTGGAGATCTCTCACTTAGCGGAAGGCCTGCCTCCTTTGCAGGGCAGCCTGTGTCAATTTAATACAATTGATTCTTTGTATGGGTTTCTTTTATTCCTCTAACCTATTTGGTATGCTATTCTTTCATGGGAATGAAGTGAAAAGTTTACATTTGTCGTGATACTGTAGTGGAACAATTCATAAACATAAAGGTAAATCAAAATAAGGAACATGATATTCATACACTGGTCATTCAGGGATGAACGATGGGTAAAATTGTATATATTGTAACGATCGAAACCGTCGTTAATCAGGAGAAACAAAAATTTATGGAATCTGGGCCATTGTCCCGCCACAGTGGTCCAGGTGCAACTAGGGAGGTGGCACTACAGTAGGGTAAGCTAGCGCTAGGGCGGGAAAGGCGAGGCAGAAATAAATTATGAGAAATCCTACCATCTTCCTAGAATACCTAAATACGTCATAAAACACCCTAAAAATCGTATAAAAGTTGGTCTAATCTTGGAAAGGAAAGAGAAGGAAATTTCTAGCATGATGATGGTAAAATCTTGCGGATTCTTGAGCAAATTCACCTTTACGAAACCCAGAAAAACCGTAATCAGTCAAAACACCCTGTAACTGCTTGGCACCCAGGCAGGCTAGGTTTTGTGAATAAGACTATGAAATCATGAATGGAACTATATTTATAAATGTATGCTAGATCATAGTTTGGAGCGATTGAATTAAGGTTTTATGATTAATTATGACTAAACCCTAGGAAGAAGTCTTATATGATGAACTAGGTCTATGTTTGGCAAATGGATGTTTGTATATGAATATTGCATTGTTGATCGAACTTGTTGTAAATGAGATTGGTGAACTATGATTGCCATGAAATCACAACTTAAATGTATGATGTTGAATATATATTTGTGATTGTGATGTGTTGAATGGATCGGTTGTCATATTCCGGCATAACTAACTTTGATCAGTTGTCACGTTTTGATATAAGTGTTCTATCGATTATCACATTGCGGCATAATTATTGGATTGGTTGTCACGTTCCGTCATAACTATGGGATCGATTTCCACATTCACGCATAACTAACTTGGATTGGTTGCATGAGAGAACCACCGATGTGATATAAAATGTGAATTTGTTTGTCGTTTGTGTATAAATATTGATGATATCATAAATGTTGGATATGCGCATGTGAGTTTATTGTTGTATTGACTTATTTATATTTCACATAGTGGGCACATATATGATGGTTTATATTTGATTGTTCATTGTAATGAGCGAACCTATTGTGTATAGTGGAAGGGATAAATAATCCAGAGGCGAGCTATCAATAGTAAGGGTTGTTCGTGTCTCATAATGGCAAGGAGTAGAGGTAGTTTGTGTGATGAAATATACATAGGTGGATTTCACCTTGGGGGAAAGATATTAAGTGTTAGTGTTGAGGGAGTGTGATGTAATGTATTATGTGACGATGGTTGAGTAGTATGACAAGTAAGTAGGGGTATGACATGAACGGTTTGTTGAAATGTTAGTGGTATATTTGGGAGATTTTTCTATATGGTAGAATGGTTAGTCTATAATAAAATATCAGGTAGGTAGGTAGTTGAGAAGGGTGAGAGTGCAGAACACTAGTTTATATTGGAGGTATTTCAAGAGAAGGTGAAGGTGTAGAAGCGAGTGGTTTATTTCATGAGCCTGCTAGTTTGTTTCATATGCTATACGTTGGGCATCGGGTTTACCAATAATGCCAATCAGTATGCTTGTATTGTACTGGTTCTACTCTTTTATGTCTTTTGATATAGTAATGATTCAGGATTGGTACATTAGGTGAAGACGATGTGATTCTCCAGCAACAGTACTAAGTTTCAAGCATTCTCTTTTGTAACTTATGTATGGTCTTGACTTGTGTATAACACTACATGTGTTGGTGGATGTTTGCACATGAATCTAACTTTATAACAAGATGAAGATAAAAAAATATTTCAGTTGTGTTATTTACAGTTATATCCTTTAATACAACAATAAATTATTTGTATAAATAAAATAAAAAATGTATTTATAAATGACTTGTATAGAACTGTAAACTAATATGTATATGAGTATAATATATGTTTTTTTGTGTGTGTGTGTGTGTGTGTGTGTGTGTATATATTCTCATTTAAACTGCAAACATACATATATTTCAAACAATTTTGTGAATAACTAATAAAATATACATATATTTATATAAAATTATTATTCCAGTAGAAAATATACATATACTTCATGCAATTTTGTATATAACTAATAACATATACAAATATGTATATACAATTTTGTTTTAAGACAATAAATGATGTTCTTCGAAATCAGATGCAAACATAACCTCCTAAGAATCATTGTCTTTGGCTTTCCTCTTCTTCTTCTTTTAAATTTTATGTCGCTTGCGTTGGCATTGTAGATTACTTGACTGAGTACACTTGCCTCAGCTTTTTTTTGGATCTAATTTCTTGAATCGATTTTTTCTCTAGAACTTATTTGCAGTTTTCCATAGACCCTGCATAGAGTCCAAAATATTAGGTAAATCGAGTCAAAACAAAGGTCGATTATCAACAATATCACAATCCGAGCCTACATTATGAACGTGATCGGCACTCAAGAACCATTGTTGGTCCTCAAGCGAATTCTCATATTGTCTGACTACAAGAGGAAACTGACTCAAGCACAATTGGAACTCCAAGATCATATATAAACTTTAAAAACTCATTTTCAAACTCAACTCCAAGAAATGTCTAAAAATAATTAACAAGTTATAGTTAACTGTCGCATCACCTCAAAACACCTCGACAACAAAATAAATAATGAGAGACTCCTAGACCTTTAGACTACCTATGAAGAATATAATACTTAGATAAGTTTCAGAACAGAACCCCCAACAACTTGACAAAATAAAAGTAAATGTGAAGCCTTCTGGAAGTAAGGAGGCTCACCCAAGCTAGTTTGAATGTGAATGGTCTCAACGAAGCTCCTGTTGTTACCCTGAACACCTGTATTTGTATGATAATGCAAGTTGAATAAAGTTAGCATATTGATTATACAAGCATGTACGGGGAAAACTAAAACATATAATTATAGCTGAACGAATAGAAAGGGAATAAATACTCAACTCAACTCAATATGCAAGCAGTGAGAATCAGATGCAATATATAAAACTTTGAAAATAACAAAGAGTTACTCAAGATGTACAAAAATACAATAATAAGCTCTCCACTCTCATTTGGGAGATTTTCTAAATGACAACCATAACTATGAGCTATATGATGATACGACATTTAACCCACACTTCCAGAACATTCCTATACCTTGTTGGGATATAAAGAAACTAAGTGGATCCACTAAGGTCTGCTGAAGGCACTAAGGATTCATCTAAGAAGTATGATCCTTACCGCAGTTGGCATACATGGTTTATATGGATTTTGAGTTGTATGAACTCATCCTCATATCGATGCTATATATATACACTCATGCTCATACGTTAAAAAACATAATTGTTCCTCAATTTGAGAGAATTACTCAAAACATCCTCTTAAAACAAAAAGATCTCAAAATTTCTCCTAAGATCATTGAGATTACAATATTTCTCTCACTTTAAAATGAAAAAATATTACACTTGGGAATAATTAGTTCCCTTAAACTTTACTCAAACTGTCTCTTTAAAATATTTATCAAAAGTCGATTTAAAACACAATGAATGACTTCTAAAGACTCATCAAGACTCTAACCCCAAAGAGGTTCATGCCAAAATATTGGCATGAACAAACTAGCTCAAGATTTCAATAACCATATAGAAAACTCAATACTCATAACTCAAGAAATGAGACCTCAGCGATACTACTCAACTCATAGGGTTCATACAGAATTATAGACATGAAAGACTCAACTCAAGGATCTTAATAACAATATAGAAACTGATGAATACCATTCTTCTCATTATCATCTCATCTTTCTATACAATAGATCCAAGTTATAATTGATTTCGAAAGAATTCTCAATTTGACTCGAAAGCCCTCCTCAACTTTCCTCTTCATTTTATCTTGATTTGAAATGTGAATTTAAGAGCTATGATTAGGATATAGGATCTTTAATGAAGGCTTAGATAGTAGGAATAAGAAGATCGCAAACACGGTTTAAAGAAGAAATGGCGTGACACAGAGATAGAATTAAATTTTGGTTACAAAACAAATTTCAAGAAAGGGGACTTCGTATCATCTCTACGAAGCAGAGAGGCGGTGACTATTTGGAGACTTAAATTTTAAAACACCTCCACGATGCGGGCATGGGTGCATATTTTTTTCCAATCTTTTCTTTCTCTCCCAAACTCGATTCAATTCACACCCAATGCAATTTGTTATGCCAAATTTCATGAATTTTATAAAATCAGAACCTTTTCAATGAAAACCACACTAAATCCATCAAGAAAAACACTCATATGCAAAAACCTTCACCTCGAGAGCTCAACAAGACTTCATTATTAAATAATGAAGCTAAAACATCAAGAACGGCATCAAGAGTCTTAATCAATCAAATTTAAGTATGAATTAATGGATGAAATTGCATGATTGGTGTGAGAGCAAACAAACACAACACTATGAAAGCATACATACCAGGAAGAACAACATTTTTGAAGGAACTTGAAGGAAAATCTTGGAAGATAAACCCTAGATTTATTATTACTTGACGTTTCATGAGCATAGAAATTTAGGAGTAAATAAGAGGATTTGATTATCAAAATTTATATTTCTACACGTTTAGGTTAATTTAGATGATCTGCTAATATTTTTTATGACTAAAATAGCCTTAAAGAAATAAATAAAAAGAGTCGGAAGTTAGAATATTTTTACTACAGACAGTGAGGTTCATAATTACTTTGTAACACAGAGCCATCGTAGAGCTGTTGCTAGGTTAGAGCTTCTCTAGTAAATTAATTATAATATTGTACTCAGAACTATGATTAAGGCAAACTTGGTGGTATGGAAAAAGGACTCGACAGCCTTTTAAATTTGATGTGTCTTGGACCACCTAAATATGTATATGCTAAAAGATATGGTTGTTTGAAGTTGAGATGAAACTTAGGAAAACTGATGAGTGACTTGAACAAAATGCTCTATAGTTCTTTTTGAAACTAGAGATTTCCCAAGTGTCCCGATGCTTTCTTAAAGCTCTAATCTATCCTGACATATGATACATATCTCTTCAGCTTTTATTGGTTTTGCTACTTCGTCTATTGGCATTTCAACAAGATAAATTCTTGTTTTAAAGTTCCTCAATGTAACATCCTCTACAGTCACCTCCATGTAAGCATGTTGATGATTCGGATCACTTGTTGGAGGATTTATATATATATATATATATATATATATATATATATATATATATATATATATTGAATTACGATTACTCATGTTAAGAACATCAATAATTGAAGAATGGCAAAAAGAATTTCTAATTTTTTTAATAGAACATAAGTAGCAAAATAATGTAGAATAAGTTTGAGTGAGAATAAGTATATAAAGTGATGGCCTACCATATCTTTATTTTGGAACTTAATAAGTTGTATTACTAATTTGTATTGAAATCAGATTCATTGACTATATAATATATATAGATAGAGATGGCCTACCATGTTTTCTATTTCATTTGGGAAACTAATAAATTGTATTCCTAATTCATTTTATTTGGAAATTTACTAAATTATATTCCTAGCTTATTATATTTTTGGAATTAATAAATTGTATTCCTTGTTCATTTTGCATTACTATTTTTTTTAAATCAAATTTATTGTAAATATGATATATAAAGAGATGGCCTACCATATTGATTAGTGTATTTGGCAAGTTAAAGAACCTATATTCTTAACTTTTTGTAACGATCAGAACGGTCGTTAATTAGGAGAAACAATAATTCAAGGAATTATGAGACCACTGTCCCGTCACAGTGGGTCAGGTAGCGCTAGGGCCTATGTGCATGTGAGTTAGTGTTGTATTCTTAAATATTGATGATATCGTATAGGTTTTATATGTGCATGTGAGTTAGTGTTTTATTGACTTTTGGGTACGGTTGAAGGGATAAATATTCAAGAGGTGAGTAATAGACAATTAGGGTTGTTCATGTGTCGTAATGGCGAGGAGTAGAGGTAGTGTGTGTGATGAAATATGTTTAGGTGGTTTTCACCTTAGGGGAAAGAGATTGGGTGTTCGTGTTAAGGGAGTGTCATGCAATATATTATGTGACTATGGTTGGGTAATGTGACGACGAAGTATGGGGGTATGACGTGAATGGTTAGTTGAAATGTTGGTGGTTGTATTTGTGGGATTTCTCTATGTGGTAGAATGGTTAGTCAATGATAAGTATCTGGTAGGTAGGATAACCTTTTTACTTTTTTCATTGTATTTTTTGTTGCCAATCCGTCTATAATATCAAAATATTATTTGTCTATTTTATTCATGGAGATCAGATTCTATTCAGAACATATGGTGCACTATTTGTTTCAGTATACTCATATGGTGCTTATCTAGTTGTCTCAGTATAAAGGTACTTCATGTATTAAGTAGCAAAACCTAGAGTTATTAATCTTTTGTACACATTTCAGCGTTATTTAATCTTAAGCACTTTCATCAATCATATTTAAGAATTTTTTATTTTGCATTTACAGTCATGGGGCAACATGATCCTACCAACCATCCTTTACAAATAGACATGAACTTAGGAATACAACCATGAATTCAAGATCAAGAATTGTTTGTGGTAATTGCATTTCCTCCCTATTCTCAACGATTTCGATAATATTCAATTATTGTTATGCTTACGTTGTTTGCTGAGCTACAGATAGAAATACACCATATTTAATTATATCTAAGGGATTATGGAAGGAAAAAATGATTAATTTTAATTAGAGAAAGCCTACTAAATGACTAGTATGCCTAAATTTTGACTCACAAACAACATTTATATACTTGTTAATTTGTGATCAAACATAAGAATCTCGTTATGTTCTCTCTTTCTGGAATATATCATGATAAATGTTGTTGCAACAGTTTCCTTGTTTTTTAGACTACTTTGTTTTTTTCTCATCTAGTTGCCAGCTTTCATTTTGAATGATGCAGCTTCCATGACGAGTGGTGTATACCATTTCTAAAAGTTCTATTGTTAGCCTTTTGTTGCAATTTATCTTGTAAGTGGTCTTGAGTATGAGAATCTTATAGTATCAAGACTGGACTTCACTTCCTGTCCTAAAAAATATTTACATTGTATTATTTTCCGACCTTTATTGACTGTTTATATGTATACATATTGTTCTTTGATAAATATTTTGCCAGGTAATGCCTGATGAAACCCAGTACTTCGAGATGATGAGTGCATTTTAATAAACAGGTTGATTTAAATGTAAATTTGATCGGTTCCACATTTTGGTTTTTATTACTACTGAAAATCGTTAAATTTTAATATTATACGCTAAATCTCGGGATGAAAGCATGAGTTCATGTGAACCTCGTGAACCTCCTCGGGTATGTCTATTGTCTTAAGGGTGTATCTGTAACTATCCATGACATTTATTAGTAGTTAATTACAAGACGATATGCACTACTATCACTTTGCTAGACTTTTAGAATATGCTTCTTTCTCATCTCTACTAGTCTTGATGGGGTGTTTTAGTTATTTGTGGTAGATTATATTTCTTTTTGGAGGTTGGTTGATATAGAAGGGTTACTTTTGGTTGGGTAAGGCAGTGGACCTGTTAGAGGAGGTTTATTAGATGAGAAGACTGGTACAACTTGTTGTTGTTTTCATTTGTTGTTGATAAAAAATAAAATATCAGTTATTGGAATGATATTATGTTGTGAATTGTTGTTTGAAACCACACATTTAGCTTGTCGTATTATTTAGTATTCTCATCAAGTTAGGCCACATAAAATGGGATGATACTATGTTGAGTAGACAGGTTTGCGTAATGTTATGCTAAATGATCTATGATAATATTTGTGTGTGCATTATTCATTGATAAATGAATCTGATCGCTAAGCTATGTAGTCCATATATCGTAGAGTACAACGATTCTTGGACCGACAAAGTCGGGCTGGTCTGCTGCTTCTTCTCACCTAAAATTATAAGTTATTCTATTCTCCCATGTAACCCTCTGTCAAGGTTTTACCTTTGAAAGTGTGTGTATTGGTTAAGATTTCTTTTTATCATTTACCCAACATTTTGGATCCAAGATATAGAAACTATCAGTAAGAAGTGTTTTGCTCTTTCTGGTAGTCATCATGCAGGTAGA
>JAKWIX010000329.1:40511390-40528890 GCA_027704785.1 Solanum chmielewskii
TTGATCAAATGACATATACATCCTTCAAATTTAAACACATACCCATGATTGACTTTTATTAGTCAACGGGCCAAATAGACACAAGGTGGACTTCTTATGTGCCCAACACGTCTTGGGTATTGGGTTGACTTAGTTAGAAATGCACTAAAATCGAGATTTGATTTCACTCTACGCTAGTTGAGTAACAATTTTTTTCTTAAAGACCAGAAACCCAAGCGGACAACTTAAGTTAGAACTCACGACAACTATTGGACGAATGACATACCAATAAATTATCGATCATTCCAGAAAAGGGTCAACTATAAAAAGCCCGGCTGCAATTATGCAGAAATCGTTCTTAATATATTTTACATACAACGGAAAATGTCATGAATGCATTGACAATTTACATATGATAAAATGAATATTGAATAAACAACAAATACAATATACAAATAATCAATAAAGTATATAAAATACAAGACATAACACGATAAAAGAAAATGCTCCTCAATTTGGGAATATGAATTCATAATGGTTAGAACTTCTATAACCCCAGCAGAGTCGATATTCTATTTACATCCCTACTTTATCAAATAGGGCGATAAATCGAGGTGACTCAAAGAATAAAATAATTAATTAAATTTTAAAGAAGTTAAAGAATAAATGAAATTTGAAGGAGTCGGCACCTAATTTTAGGAAAAACTAGGAAACCAATTAAATGATCAATGCAACCAATAGATTTTTGGTAAGGGGTTCAAGTTATTTTGAAGGAAAGATATTAGGAATCATTCAAAATCCACAGAGGTGAGTCCTGACTGAATTCATTTTTTTAAATTGAGGAGGAGATAAAAACATACAAACAAGCATATAAGAATGGAATTTACACAAGTAATAAAATAAAACAATAATATAAGACAGGGCCTAGAGTTTGCCTAACATTGGTATCAACAAAATAATGAATAAATAATAAAATTTGAACTTCATTCGAATAGATCCAATGAGAAGCAACTCCAGGTATATGTAAAGACACTTAGTAAAAGTGATAGTTATGATAAAGACACTTAAACAATACACAAATTTATGAAAATGAAAGCATAGATATAAATTAATCAACATTATGAACAAAATTAAAGGGTCCAATTCGGATTCTTACCATGCTTAATCATTGTGGATTTGTTTGTAGTGTAGCTGGTCGTTCGAGGTTGAAGCTAGTTGTTGTTTCGCCGGATTGTAGCGATGTTCTGATTGTTGCTGGTTGCGTGGTTTGTTCGCCGGAGGTGATGATGGCGAGCTTCAAACTCACCGTTAATGGCAACTTAATTCTTTGCCGGAAAAAAGAAATCTGACACAAGTAAAATAAACAAAACTCGTAGAGGGGAAAGGGGAGAGAACTGATTTGTCACTGGGAACGAGAAAGGGGAAAATGGGTCAAGGTTTTGCCAGAAAAACATGGGAATGGATTCGTATTTCTGGTGGGTTTCTATTGGAGAAGAAAGGGGTTGATATGGGTTTTGAATCTGGTTGAAGTTGGGATTTTTATTCATTTAATTACTGGCGGGGTTTTAGACTTTGTTTCATAGTGGCAGCGACGGTGGTTGAAGCTAGTGGTGAGCTCAGAGTTTATGCTCTTGATCTTGAGCTTGGAGCTCATCGTTTGGCAGAGTTTGGGGACTGGTTCGCTATTCTGTTGTTGGAGTTGGAGAAGAAAAGGGTAGCGGTAGTTCGTGGTTTGTTCACTGTAGTAGCAAGAAGGAAAGGAGTTTTGGTTGGAGTTTGGGGTTTTTCGATAGGGGTTCCGCTAGAAACAAAGATGGTTTTGTGGTGGCGATTCGGGTTCAGTTTTTTGGTGGGTGGTGGCTGCTCGTTCCTGCAACTAATCAGCCGAAAAAGACAAAGGTAAAATTATCAAATCTAAATTGATTTATATTTATTTTAAATAGGTTTGAAGAATGCTTACAAGAAAATGAAAATAAGGGAGGAAGATGTAATATTGTAAACCACAGGGAATTTAAGTGTTATAGAACGAAACCTGGAGGGAGGTCTCTGAAATTATCCCTTATTTTAAATATTAATAAAAGGACTAAATTAATAACACCTTTCGCAATTGTCTGGACAATTACTAAAGTTATCTGGACTTCTAAAGTTGCTTGGGCAACATTGAAGTTGTCGAACTACTAAAGAAGTTGTCCCGACAACTATGACAATTGTCGGACGATAAAAAAAATTGTACCGATAAGTACGACAGTTGTTGGACTAAAGTGTATAAGTTAAAAAGTTCGTGACTATTGTGAAAACATCTTATAACCTAATATATATTTTCTGTCACTTCTACCTAATTTTTAAGACTTGAAGAACTCCTATCTAATTGACAAACTAGTTTGTCCCTTTTAATAGACCTTCCCTATTTTTTTTGTGGACAAAATTTATTTTTCCTTTACTTTTTAATTGCTAAAATCTGAATTTTTCCACCACCGCTTTATTTTTAACCTAATAATTAGTTAAATAGAGAATTGTTATATAATGGACTAAACTCGTGGATTTAGGATTGTGGCCCAAAATCATTGATCAATCTATGTTTGTAAAATCTATTCGTATTTAAATGAATTTCTAGATTGTGTAAAATTGAATATTAACAAATGTAACAAATAAAAATGAATATTAAAAAATATATAATGACGTCAATAATGACATGTAAAAATGCAATTTTAAAATTAACTAATAAAAAATCTTAAATTTGATAAATAAGGATAGTTATGGATAAACTTATTTAAAATTTTAAAAACATTATTTTGAATTATTAAATAAAGAAAAACTTAAAAGCTGTGAATTTTGAAAATGTTAGGCAAAAATTGAGTGTCAGCAATAGTATATGAAAGGAAATGTGTAGCTTAAACTTTATGTACAACCGCCATAACTCGCATTAGTAGTTTGTTATATTGTGGTTTATATGATGGACATTACAGAAGAAGTTTATTGTATAGGCCACTAATGTTTATGAAATATTAATGTTATATGGTCATTGAGCCAAGTGAGAGAGTGTAAATGTTATTTCTTACTTGTGGCTCAAGTTTACCTATGGCTCAAATTTACTTGTAACCCAAGTAATACCATAAATAATATTTAATGAAAAATAGATTTCGTCCGTACATTAGTTATTATGGACATACTTGATTAAGTCTTAACCTCTATATATATTGGTTCTCCCTTCACCCATTAGGGTTATCACATTTTTTCAGCATTAATTCCGTCGCTGACGGTTGTGGTAATGTAAGGCTAGGGCAAGAAGGTAAAAATTAATTTACAATTAACGCTCCTGCTTATCTATGTGATGATATCTTCCTCATCCGGTATATGCCCCTAAAGATCCTCATATAAGATTATTGTGTTCAAGATCCTGATATTATATATTAAAATATTAAATCTTACAAGTGCTTATCAAAAAAATGCTTTAATACCGAGTAAGTTATATCATAGGGTTGTGCGGATTTAGGGTCTATAATGCTCCACTTCATTTTCCCCTTATTATTTAGGGCCATATCACACTGATAAATTTCTCGCATACCTCAGACACTTAAACTAGCATCTTCTAGATGTTGCCATTCTTCCACATAGTTCGAGGCGTGTAAATTCTCAACTTCTGATCCATTTGCAGATACAAATTCATTATCCCTAAGGCATTAAGTGTTGGGTTGGAAGAATCGTCTTCATCATCAGACTGGGAAGTGATGATTACTAATGCTTTCTCCTGTGCTTGCATATTGGTTTGATTCCTAGTATCCCGAGCCAATGGTTGTTCATCGAAACTATTAGCCATCCCATTTCTAGGCGTGTTTCAATTTTCTTGACCTAACCCTTTCTTCCTGGTGTACCCTTCTTAAGCGTATTTTGGAAGCTTGGTATCAGTAGGAAACAACATTAGATTTTTGAGACATAAAAAAACTTTTAAAGAGATTTTTTTTTTCATTTTTATTTACTAACTTTGACTTCAATGAGTCAGATTATAGGCCGCCATAGTCATAAGGTACAGACCGTGGAACGAATAGTGAAGTAAATTCAATAACTATGTCTTATATGACCAGTAAGTACAAGTCCACATACAACTTGTAGTTATTGACCATGGTTGTAAAAGAACTCGTCTTCAAAATTCTAAGCTGTTGAAAATTTTATAAATGACATATATAAGACTATTATTTTTAAATTATGACAGTATAATAAAATTTTCAAGTTGTAACAATAAAAAATTTCAGGTTGTAATATTTTATCAAATCTTTTTTAAAAAAATTATGGCAAAAGACGTTTTTTTTAAATAATAAAAAGAAAAAATGGATATGTCATTAATTTGAATACATTAAGGATAATGAATAATATAGGGTATTCAAAACAAAATAGGAATATTTGTTTTCCTTTTTTTACTCGATCATTTAATATTATTTTTTAAAAAAATATATTTGTTTTGTTTGTTTAGTTCAAAATAGTTAAAATTCGTTTTAAACATATTTATTTTCGTTTGTTGGAAGGTTTCTTTCTCTTCTCAATATTTTCTCTATAAATTGTCTCTCTCATCTAATTCATATTCATTTTTTATTCAATAATCTTTATTTTCTTGGAATTGATGATTTTTTATTAGTATTAATAAAGTATGGTGGCAGATGGATCCTTCAGGTTAGTGTTCTTTGCGATTTTATTTCTATTGTAATACAAATCAAACGTTACAAAAATTATGAACAATGATTCTGAAAAAAATATATTCAGATTTTATTTTTTTTATAAATATTTTAATTATGGTGTTTTAATATGAATATTCACTTCTGAAATTACATAAATTTTTTAAAATTGGTAGCGATTTTGTTATGAACATTCATTTTTTTTTGTATGTTTCTGGTTTAAAAATTACATAAAATTTATTTGAATTTGGTATATTGGTTATACCATGTTGATACCATTTTAGAATTATATTTAAATGAATTTTGTATATTATTTGTCTAATAAATGACAATTAATAGTTAGAAGTGGTATTATATTTTTGTATTACAATGACATGATTCTGAAGTGAAAAAATGATGACTTATGGGCTATGGCATGAAATAAGTATAATTATTGCATGAAATAGGTATGAAAATGTGCATGATAAATGTATGAATTTTGTAGATTGATTTCAGGTTTTTTGTTGTGTAAAATAATTTGAATTATGACTTTTTTATTAAAAAAATGTATAATGTTATATTTTGGTATGAACATTGATTTGTTCATTATTTGTCTGATCAATTTTTATTTTTTGGTATATTTCTTGTTAAAAAAATAGATAAATTCTTCTTCGAAATTTTTATACTAATACTATCAGACATGTATGACAATTGATAACGTTTTCTGTACGATCTCTGATTTGATTATATTCTTTTTTCGGCATTATATTGTAATGAATTTTGAGAATAATATTGCAATGAATTTGATATATTATTTATTAAAGAAATGACAATAAATATATCTTGGTATGAATAATTGATAATTTTTTGTATGAAATAAGTAAGTAACGTGTGACTAAGAATTGTATGAAATTTGTTTATTCATATAACACGTGTTCTTACTTTTTTTATTATGTAGTAAATTATGAAAGTGTTCTATACACATTTATTTTTACTTTTCTATGAATTTTATATGCATAAAAATGGTATGAAATTTGTATCCTGATATAACAAATGTACAAAAGTTAATTGTACTTTTGTGTGATGTAATACTGACATAATAATTTATGATGAAATAGAAAAATATGCAATTCAAAAAGTTTGGAGCATAAATTATTGTTGTTTGGTTCAAAAAGAACGGTAGGGAGCCGGAACTTGAATGCTCTAAATGGTTGTTAACGTAAAATTCAAGAGGTCTAAGATTACGGAGTATATACCGTCGGGAGGAACATAACAGGAAGACATATTAAAATTATTCATCTGAAAAAAGACAATTTTTTTTTATTTGATCGTTTTATTGTGGCAAACTCATGTTTTGATTTATTTTATCTTTAAAGTTAATGAATTATAATTTCAAAATATTTATTATGTATTCTAGTTAATCATTTGTGTATTCAGTGTTTTTCAAATGTAACTCAAAAAATATGTACTGCTGGTATGCGATTGATATCGACTGAAAAAATTAAATAAGATCTTAGTATGAATTGATATACATTTAGTACCCAACTAAAGTCACAGTGGTAAAATTGAACACAACAACATATAATTGAGATTCCAATTGAAATAGTCAACGTAAAACTAGTTAATATTGTATTCGATTTGTATAAATTTAGTATCGAATTGATATCTCATTAGAAAATTGAAAACTCAACATGTAGTTGAGATTTCAACCAAATTGACCTAGATAAGTTAATGTTGCGCTCAATTGGTATCAATTTGTATTCAACAAATATACAACTTGAAATTGAAAAAAACAAAATGTAACTAATATTTCAATTAAATTAGACAATCTAAAACAAGTTAATGTTGTATCTGATTCATATACACTTGGTATCCAACTTGAAATTTTAGAACAAAAACAAAATATAAAAATGTCTAAAATTGGTATCCGTCGAATATAAATATGAGAAGAATAAATTTGTCAACAAAACAATGCATATTATATATTGTTGTTAGAAATTGTAACAAAAGAATATACATCACCCAAAAATCAAAACATGTAATTAAAAGTCTAAACTGCAAATAATTAATACAAGTTTTATATTTTCCTCTCTTTCATTTATATTATGTATTTAAGTGTGATTTTTTAATTATATTTTGTGTAAAACATAGAAACTCCTTATTAAAGGTTTTATGATCTAAAATTATCTATATATATCAAAAAAATTAGAATTAATTATATTTATTTCACACACGTAATAGTATTTTAGTGTCACGGCCCAAAACGAGCCGCGAGTGACACCCACACTTATTCTCCTATGTGGGCGAACCAACAAATCTAAACCCCAACATTTCAACCATAATGAACGAAATATAATGCGGAAGACTTAAAACTCATTAGTATAACCAATAAATAACTTCTAAAATTCAATACTTATTATTCCCAAAATCTGGAAGTCATCACCACAAGAACATTCTATCCTCAAATTACTAAATCTAAGAGTGTCTAGGAAGCTAAATTAAGTAAATAGATGGTCCATGTCCGAACTTCAAGGACATCAAGACATGAATGAGAGAGAATCCAGTCCGAGCTAGGAACAATAGCTCACCCTGAAATCTGACGTGATGAAGACTAACTAGAGTTGAGGACGAGTTGAAGTCGATGGCACGTTTGTTGCACTCCACAAATAACAAAGAAGAAAATTACAAGTAGGGGTCAGTACAAGGCACAAGTACTGAGTAGGTATTATCATTAACAAAGTGGATTTAAGGTTTAAGATTCACAGCCTCATCTTTCCAATCCATTACAATTACATAATCACATCAAGAAAACACACAATTAAGCATATAGAAGACTTTACAATACTACCCAACACATATCATTCGCTATTAAGAGTTTACTATGAAATAGCATAAACCATAACCAACCTCCACCGAAGAATCGTGATTCAAGCAATCTACTTCTCCAATGCTTTTTGCTTTCTCTTCGTTCTTCTTCCTCCCTCGCTCGTTCTCTCTTCTTTTCTTTTTAATTTTCTTCTCTTTCCAATTCCCTTTGTTTTACCCTAATTACCATATAATTAAGTATAAAAGATGATAAAAGTAACCCACTATTTATTTCAAGGTTATCTCCTTTAACCCCCAAGTAATTGAATTATTAACATTAAACCACTAACTTTATAATCATAAGCAGGAATAGTCAAAAACACCCCTTAAAAACTTTTAATAGAAATCCGACCCAGTCAGGGTTACGCAGCCTGTGACGGTCCGTCATGACTGTGACGGTCCGTCATGACTGTGACGGTCCATACTGCAGGCCCGTCACAAAGTTCAGAGAGTTAATTCTGTGGAAAGATTTGTGACGGTCCGTCGTACAAATGACGGTCCGTCCTGCCATTCCGTCGTGAAGTTCAGAGAGTCGATCTCAGTACCCAAATTTCCAGGGTCTAAGTGTTTTGGAACGAGACCCCCTCGACGGCCAGTCGTACCCATGACGGTCCGTCGTGGGATCCGTTGACCTAGACAGCTATTACCAGAAATAAACTCTACTGCTCAAACGACTAAACAAGATGTTACAATAGATACCAATTTACCCATCGTTCGTCCTCGAACGATCACAAGAAGAAAAACAAGGACGAAAAGGAGTACCTGAATCTGTAAACAGGTGTGGATATCTTTCTTGCATATCAGCCTCCTTCTCCCAAGTGGACTCTTCAACTGACCGATTCTTCCATTGAACCTTGATGGATGCAATCTCCCTTGATCTCAACTTGCGGACTTCTCTATCTAAAATGGCAACAGGCTCCTCCTCATAAGAAAAATTTTCATCAAGAAGAACTGAATCCCAACTAATAATGTAGTTTCCATCCCCATGATATCTTTTCAGCATAGACACATGAAATACCGGGTGCACTCCTGAGAGCCCTGGGGGCAAGGCTAATTCATAAGCTACCTCCCCCACGCGCTTCAGAACTTCAAATGGACCAATGTACCTCGGACTAAGCTTACCTCGCTTACCGAACCCCATCACCCCTTTCATGGGTGAAACCTTCAGCAAGACTTGTTCACCCTCCATAAAATCCAAGTCTCTAACCTTTCGATCTACATATTCCTTCTGTCTTCTTTGAGCCGCTAAAAGCTTTTCTTGAATGCATTTCACTTTATCTAACGATTCCCTCAGAAGGTCAGTACCCCAAGGTCTAACCTCAAATGCATCAAACCACCCAATGGGAGACCTACATCTTCTCCCATACAGTGCCTCAAATGGGGCCATATCAATACTTGAGTGATAGCTATTGTTGTATGAGAACTCTTCTAAGGGTAATAAGTTATCCCAATGACCACCAAACTCTATCACACATGCACGAAGCATATCCTCCAACACCTGAATCGTTCGCTCAGACTGACCATCGGTCTGAGGGTGAAATGCAGTATTAAGATCCAACCTAGTACCTAACTCAGCATTCAATGTTCTCCAAAACATAGAAGTAAATTGTGTACCTCTATCTGATATGATGGAAAGTGGAACTCCATGCAACCGAACGACTTATGAGATATAGAGCCTGGCTAACTTCTCTGCATTGTAAGTCACCTTAACCGGAATGAAGTGAGCAGACTTAGTTAACCTATCAACAATTACCCAAATGGAGTCATACTTACCTGTTGTCTTTGGCAGACCAACCACGAAGTCCATTGCAATTTTCTCCCACTTCCATTCAGGAATGGGCATTCTCTGAAGTGTCCCTCCAGGCCTCTGGTGTTCATACTTTACCTGCTGACAATTCGAGCACTGAGCAACAAAATCAACAATGTCAGGCTTCATCCTACTCCACCAAAAATGTTGCTTTAAGTCACGATACATCTTGGTTGCACCAGGATGTATAGAATACCTTGAACTATGAGCCTCTGTAAGAATAGTGTGAATCAATTCATCAACGCGGGTTACACATACCCTTCCCTTGATTCTCAAAATGCCTTCCTCGTCGATTTTGTCTTCTTTAGCCTCTCCTCGCAATACCTTATCTCGAATGCGGATCAGTTTCTCATCAGTAAACTGCTTTCCCTTAATCTTGTCAAGAAAGGAAGATCTTGCCTCCACACATGCCAAAAATCCTCCCTTCTCTAGTACTTCCATCCTCATAAAGTCATTAGCCAGAGTCTGAACCTCTCTAGCCAATGGGCGTCTAGAAACCTGCAAGTGAGCTAGACTTCCCATGCTTCCTGCCTTTCTACTTAAAGCATCCGCCACAACATTAGCTTTTCCTGGATGATACAAGATAGTGATATCATAGTCCTTCAGTAGTTCCATCCACCTCCTCTGTCTCAAATTCAAATCTTTCTGAGTAAAGACATACTGTAAACTGCGATGATCTGTATAGACTTCACACTTAACCCCATATAGATAATGTCTCCATTGCTTTAATGCAAACACTACGGCAGCCAACTCCAAATCATGGGTCGGATAATTACGTTCATGCACCTTTAATTACCTCGAGGCATAAGCAATTACATTCTTCTCTTGCATTAGCACTGCACCCAAACCGGAATAGGATGCATCACAATAAACAATGAAATTCTTACCTTCCAGTGGCAGGGCAAGAATTGGTGCAGTAGTCAACAAAGTTTTGAGCTTCTGAAAGCTTTCTTCACACTCGTTCGACCATACAAATGGAACACTCTGCTTAGTCAAGTTTGTCAATTGGGAAGCAACAGAAGAGAATCCCTTGACAAATCGACGATAGTAGCTAGCTAAACCAACGAAGCTCCTTACCTCTGTAATATTAGTAGGTCTTACCCAACTCTTCACTACTTCAATCTTAGAAGGATCCACCATCACTCCATCCTTAGAAACCACATGCCCCAAGAAGGACACTAAATCTAGCAAAACTCACACTTGGAGAATTTGGCATAAAACTCTTTCTCCCTCAACATTTCCAATAAAATTCTCAAGTGCTCCTCATGTTCTTTCCTTCTCTTTGAGTATACCAGTATATCATCAATGAATACAATGACAAAGAGATCCAGATATGGCTTAAAAATCCCATTCATCAAGCTCATGAAAGCAGCAGGGGCATTCGTAAGCCCAAAAGACATTACTAAAAACTCATAATGCCCATACCTGGTCCGAAAAGCAGTCTTTGGCACATCCGTTGCCCGTATTTTCAATTGATGATAACCAGATCTAAAATCAATTTTTGAGAAGGTACAAGCACCTTGTAACTGATCGAACAAATCATCGATGCGAGGAAGAGGATACTTGTTCTTAATAGTTACCTTATTCAGTTGTCTGTAGTCTATGCAAATCCGAAAACTTCCATCCTTCTTCTTCACAAACAAAACAGGAGCACCCTAAGGGGAAGCGCTTGGTCTAATGAAGCCTTTGCCTGACAACTCTTGAAGTTGGGCCTTTAACTCCCTTAACTCAGCGGGAGCCATTCTATAAGGGGGTATGGAAATTTAGGTGTCGATGCTATGGTGAAGTCGTCTGGCTTCACTCCCTCCACTTCTATCACAAAATCTACCACTTCCTGAAAGGATTTTGCTGCAGTAGCTACCTGTAAGGATGGAATCTGCAAATCTGACCTCAATCCCTTCACAAAACGGCGAATCCACTCTTGTGGACTGAAGCAAAGCTGGGTGACATAGCTGGATAATGCACGAAACTTAGCCTCATAAGCAGTAACCGACATCCTGCCTTGCTCTAGGCTCAGGAACTCATCTCTCTTCCTATCCCTCAAAGTCCGGGGTATATACTTCTCCCTAAACAAGCTAGAGAATGATGCCCAAGTCATGGGTGGTGCCTGTGCTGGTTGACACTCAACATACGATCGCCACCACATTTTGGCATTTCCCTGAAACTGATAGGTAACAAACTCAACACCGAATCGTTCCACTATGCCCATCTTATGTAGCAGCTCATGACAATCAACTAGAAAATCATAGGCATCCTCAGATTCAGCACCCTTGAAAACTGGAGGTTTTAACTTCAAGAACTTAGTGAAAAGTTCATGCCGATCGCTTGTCATTATAGGCCCTGTAGTAAACCGAGAAAACGTGCCTATTTCCAATGAGGAATCCATGCGGGGAGCCACAACAGCTGTATGTTGTACTCCCGGAACCTGAGGTGCTGAAAACACTGGAGGTGTCTGGCCTTGATCAGATAACCCGCTAAGATAAGCAAGAACCTGATTAATCATCTCTGGGGTAGGTTGGGGTGGTAATTCCTCATTCTGCACTTGTTCATTCTCCCCTTCCTCACCCTCTCTTAATACTTCCTCAGTCGGTGGAGGAGTCACCGCCCTAGTACTAGCTGGGCCAGGTGCTTGTCCTCTTCCTCTAGAGGAAGTCCTCCCGCGACCTCTACCACGGCCTTTTGCCACTGCTCCTCTTCGAGCTACAGCCTCAGTGGCTGGTTCAGACGCATTTTGTCTTGCCGGTGTTGGTGTTGGCGCAGTTGTTGCTCTAGTTCTAACCATCTGCGAAATAGAGTGAAGATGGTCAGATACCAATTGGATCCAAGTAATAGCACGAAAGAAAGAAAGAATGGAATTTTTCTAAAGTCTTATAGCCTCTCAAAGAAAAGTAAAGGCGTCCCCCTACCATTCCTCAAGACTCTACTAGACTCGTTCTTGTGTGATGAGACCAACGAACCTAATGCTCTGATACCAAGTTTGTCACGACCCAAAACGAGCCGCGAGTGACACCCACACTTATTGTCCTATGTGAGCCAACCAACAAATCTAAACCCCAACATTTCAACCATAATGAATGAAATATAATGCGGAAGACATAAAACTCATTAGTATAACCAATAAATAACTTCTAAAATTCAATACTTATTATTCCCAAAATCTGGAAGTCATCACCACAAGAACATTCTATCCTCAAATTACTAAATCTAAGAGTGTCTAGGAAGCTAAATTAAGTAAACAGATGGTCCATATCCGAACTTCAAGGACATCAAGACATGAATGAGAGAGAATCCAGTCTGAGCTAGGAATAATAGCTCACCCTGAAATCTGACGTGATGAAGACTGACTAGAGTTGAGGACGAGTTGAAGTCGATGACACGTTTGCTGCACTCCACAAATAACAAAGAAGAAAATTACAAGTAGGGGTCAGTACAAGGCACAAGTACTGAGTAGGATTCATCATTAACAAAGTGGATTTAAGGTTTAAGATTCACAGCCTCATCTTTCCAATCCATTACAATTACATAATCACATCATGCAAAACACAATTAAGCATATAGAAGACTTTACAATACTACCCAACACATATCATTCGCTATTAAGAGTTTACTATGAAATAACATAAACCATAACCTACCTCCACCGAAGAATCGTGATTCAAGCAATCTACTTCTCCAATGCTTTTTGCTTTCTCTCCGTTCTTCTTCCTCCCTCGCTCGTTCTCTCTTCTTTTCTTTTTAATTTTCTTCTCTTTCCAATTCCCTTTGTTTTACCCTAATTACCATATAATTAAGTATAAAAGATGATAAAAGTAACCCACTATTTATTTCAAGGTTATAACCTTTAACCCCCAAGTAATTGAATTATTAACATTAAATCACTAACTTTATTATCATAAGCAGGAATAGTCCAAAACACCCCGTAAAAACTTTTAACAGAAATCCGACCCAGTCAGGGTTACGCAGCCTGTGATGGTCTGTCATGACTGTGACGGTCCGTACTGCAGGCCCGTCACAAAGTTCAGAGAGTTAATTCTGTGGAAAGATTTGTGACGGTCCGTCGTGCAAAGGACGGTCCGTCCTGCCATTCCGTCGTGAAGTTCAGAGAGTCGATCTCAGTACCCAAATTTCCAGGGTCTAAGTGTTTTGGAACGAGACCCCCTCGACGGCCCGTCGTACCCATGACGGTCCGTCGTGGGATCCGTTGACCCAGACAGCTATTACCAGAAATAAACTCTACTGCTCAAACGACTAAACAGGTCGTTACATTTAGATGTTAAAAGATTCATCAAAAACGAGTTTAAAATTTCAGTAAAATGATTTTTTTCCTCAAAAAATCAAGTTTAAGATTAACCAAAATTAAAAAATGAAATCAAATTTCAAAATATTGAATTCTTAATTCTAAAAAAATCAGGTTAAAAAAGAAATATCAAAATTTAAAATTAAAAAACATCAAGAAAAGAAAAGATAGATCAAGGAGAGAAATAATTACATGTTACGATATATAGTAATAAATTTATTTTTCTTCAAAAAATTAAAGCATCCAATAATCGTTAATAAATAAAATGTATTAGAATAATAATAAATATTCATGTTGAGAATAATAAAATTATCGAAATAAGAAACATCTCATTAGAAAAATATCAAGAGAAAGATTTATCTTATCAAATTATAATTACTATATTTATAGAAAAGATATTTGAGAGTAACGTGAGGTGGGGTGTGGGTAAGGTGCAATAGTTAATTACAAATTGATTTTCTCTTATTAGAATTATTTCTCTCACCTATTAATTACATAACATTATATAATATATATTAGTTACTAATATATAATTAATTAATTAATAAATTAATACTAATCTGTTAATAATTGTATTAAAATATGATAAATATTAATATAAAAAAATAAATTTAAAAATTATTATAAAGAAGCTCGGAATAATATAATGTAATAATAAGAAGAAGACAAGAAGTATAAGATGGAGAAGAGAACTTTTCTTATTCAAGTGTGTCTTTCAAATGGTGAGTGATATCTCTATTTATAGTGTTAAGATATCACTCCCAAAGTTATATAATTAATAGATACATAGTTATCTTGAAAGTTTTTATCACCTTGGAAGCACCTATACATGAATCCAATTAATAGTTGGATAAATCTAATGGATAATCCATTTATACAATACAAAGAATTTATAACACTCCCCCTTGGATATCCGTATATAATGTGTCTCGTTAAAACTATACTAGAAAAATACAGTGGGAAAAGCCTAGTGAAGGAAAAAGAGTACACACATTTCATAATACGCTTTGAATATTGTCTCTTTAAAACCTTACCAGGGAAACCCAACTTGGAAAAAAATCATAGTTAAGGAAAAGAGTACAACGTGTATTTCAGTCCCCCTAGATGAAAATTTCACTTGATATCTAGGAGACGACGCATTCGAATGTTCTATCTCAACTTCTCAAAAGTTGATGTTGGTAATGCCTTATTGAATAAATCAGCAATATTATCACTTGAACGAATTTATTGGACTTCTATCTCACCATTTTGTTGAAGATCATGGTGAAAAAGAACTTCGGTGAAATATGCTTTGTCCGGTCTCCTTTGATGTATCTTATTTTCAATTGAGTTATACATGAAGCATTATCTTCATACATTGTGGTTAGTATATTCTTTTTCAAAGAAAAATCACGCATTTCCTGAATATGATGGGTCATTGATCTCAACCAGACGCACTCTCGACTTGCTTCATGGATAGCTATTATTTCTGCATGATTTGAAGAAGTGGATACCGACGTTTGCTTCACTGATGGTCAAGATATTGTTGTGTCTTCACATGTAAACAAATAGCCTGTTTGTGACTGAGCTTTATGTGGATCAAATAAATACCCTGCATTTGTGTAATCAATTAGTCATGACTGGCATTCGTTGGAATATACCCTTGTTCATGGTCTCCGAAGATATCGAACTATGTGTTTAACACTATTTCATGTCTTTTTGTTGGGGAGGAAATGAATATTGCCAGTAGACTTACTGCAAAATAGATATTTGGTCGATTATTATTAGCAAGGTACATTAGTACCCTTACTGCACTAAGGTAAGGAGTTTCATCACCAAGAAGCTTTTCATCCTTCTCTTGAGGTCGAAATGAACTTGTATTGATGTCAAGCAATCTTACCACCATTGGGGTACTCAATGAATGTGAGTTATCAATGTAAAATCATTTTTATATCTTTTCAATGTATGTTGATTGATGAACAAGTATTTCATTTGACAAATTCTTAATTTGTAGGTTAAGACAAAATTTTGTCTTGCCGAGATCTTTCATTTTAAATTCTCTTTTCAGGCACTCATCGACTTCTAAAAAATCTTTACGAGTGTCAATGATGTTCAAATTATCAACATACACAACTATTATAACAAATTTAGACTCCAATTGTGTAATAAAAATGTAGGGACAAATCGTGTCATTTTTGTACCCTTTCTTTAACAAATATTCACTTAGACGATTGTACCAATCCTCCGTGACTATTTCAATTCATAAAAAGATTTTTGAAGCTTTATTGAACATGTCTCTCTTTAATCTTTATATACTTCAGGAATTTTCATGAAAATATCATGGTCCAATGAGCCATATAGATAGGCTGTGACAGCGTCCATTAGACACATTTCAAGTTTTTCATGAACTGTCAGATTTATGAGATATGTGAAGGTGATTGAATCTACCACAGGAGAATATGTCTCCATGTAATTAATGTCAGGTCTTTGAGAAGAACTTTGACCAACAAGTCAGGCATTATATGTCACGACTTTACCTTTCTCATTCTTTTTCGTACAACAACTCATTTGTATCCCACTGCTTGATACCTTCAGGTGTTCGAATTATTGATCCAAAAACTTCAAGTTTTTCTAGTGAATCCATTTATGCTTGAATTGCATTTTTTCATTTTGTCCAGCATGAAAGATTTTGGCTCAAAATCTTATCTTGTTGCATTATGTCAATAGCAATATTATAGGCATATATGTTGTTAATCAGAACATTATTGCGGTTCCATTTCTTTCTCGTCGAAATATAATTCATTGAAATTTCATTGTTTTCATAAGTTTGAACCTCCTTGGATATTTCATCCTCTCTTATGACTTGGGTCTCATCTTGAGAAATTTCATTCAACACATGATCATCTTGATCATTTATTTTTTTTCTCTTTCGAGGATATTTATCTGTGAACCAATTGGTCTACCACGCTTCAAATGTGGTCTAGACTCATTTGCCTTAACTATTTGTCCCATCGGGACATCAACTCGAACTGGAGCATTACCAGCTGATGCAATTTAGTAACCCTTGGAATATTAGTAAACACATCTGGCATCTGATTCGCAATGTTCTTCAAATAAATTATCTTTTTGAACTTATTGCTCACATTGATTTGTTCAAGGATTCAGATGAGATAGAGATGATAAATTTTAATCTATCTCTTTTTTCAACTGCTTATATTATTCCCCTAATGTCGGATATACTGATTCATCAAAATGACAATCATCAAATTTTTTCTTAAATAAATCTCCAGTTATAAGCTTCAAATATTTTATGATTGAAGGAGATTCTACCCAGAATATATCCCCAACTTTCTTTGGATCCCCATCTTTGTGCGTTGTGGTGGGGTAGTCGGAACATATACTGCTCATCAAAAAATCCTAAGACAACGAAAATATTTAGCTCTTGACCAAAATTCAATTGTAATTGGGAGAATTCATGATAATTGGTCGGCCTTATGCGCACAAGTGCTATTGCATAAAAAATAACATGCCCCGAAATAGACACAGACAACTTTATTCTCATTACCAATGGTCTACCTATTAAATGCAGAATGATTTTGCTAGACAGTTCTAAGTATGATCATGAGCAACTGTATGTTCAACTGTTATTCTAGTAGACATACAATAATCATTAAATGTCTGAGATCCAAACTCACCAGCATCGTAGACGGATTGTCTTTAATGTATAGTCTGAGAATTGTGCTTTTAATCTTATTATTTGAGTCAATAATCTCGCAAAAGCCATGTTGCAAGTTGATAATAAGCAAACATGTGACCATCTTGTAGAAGCATCTATCAAGACCATATAATATTTAAAGGGTCCACATGCAGGTTAAATTGGTCCACATATATCACCCTGTATACGTTTCAAAAACGCAAGGGATTCAA
>JAKWIX010000329.1:40536390-40656390 GCA_027704785.1 Solanum chmielewskii
TTTAGCACCGGTGGTCGAATTCTAGATCCCTTTAGAAGTTCATTGACTCCCAAATGTGTGCAATGTCTTATTTGTGTCCAAGATTGGCTTAGACAAGAAACCAAGCCTATTTGTGTTGAAGAAAGTTTGGAGTTTCTTGAAAAAAGTGAACTTGGTAAGACTTTTTATTTTTTATTTATTTATGGAAAAAATAAAATACTTATTGTGTTGTCACGACCCAAAACGTGTCGTGAGTGGCACCCACATTTATCCTCCTATGTGAGCGAACCAACCAATCTAAACCTCAACATTTCAAACATAATAAATAGAAAACAATGCGGAAGACTTAAAACTCGTTAACAAAATCAATAATCAACTTCTCAAACTCAAACACTTATTATTATCCCCAAAATCTGGAAGTCATCATCACAAGAACATCTATCCTCAAGTTACTAATTCTAAGAGTATCTAGAAAGCTAGAATAACTAAAAAGCTAGTCCATGCCGGAACTTCAAGGCATCAAGACATGAAGAAGAAGATCCAGTCCAAGCTAGAAGCGTTAGCTCACCCTGAAATCCGGTATAATGAAGACTGGCTAGAGTTGCGGTTGAATTGAAGACGACGGTACGTTTGCTGCACTCCACAATAACAAAGAAAGAAACATACAAGTAGGGGTCAGTACAAACACAAGTACTGAGTAGATATCATCGGCCAACTCAAAATAGAAAACAGTATATATCAGATAATATCATAAAATCAACCATATTCCTCAACAGGTGAAAGCAACAAGTTCACAAATCATGTGTAACCACATCAAACACACCTATGAGAACTCAAGTCTCCACACCATACTCATTTGGGATATATGTTCTTTTCGTTCGAATTTATTAACATAATTCAAGATTCATTATCTTTATTCCTCTTGTGTCGGTACGTGACACTCCGATCCCCTAATTCTATGTGTCGGTTCGTGACACCCGTTCCCCTAATTCTACGTGTCGGTTCGTGACACCCGATCCCCTAATTCTACGTGTCGGTTCGTGACACCCGATCCCCTAATTCTACGTGTCGGTTCGTGAAATCCAATCCCCTAATTCTACGTGTCGGTTCGTGACACCCGATCCCCTAATTCTACGTGTTGGTTCGTGACACCTGCTCCACTAATTCTACGTGTCGGTTCGTGACACCCGCTCCACTAATCTCATTCTATTAATTCATCAAGCCTTCTTTTATACCAAGGCATCATCAACCTCATTACTTTAGTTCATCAAGCCTTCTCTTATACCAAGGCATCATCGACCTCATTACTTTAGTTCATCAAGCCTTTTTTTATACCAAGGCATCATCATTAACAAGGTAAATTTGGGATTAGAGATTCAATAGACTCATCATGCTTATTCATCACAATTATATAATCACATTATGTAAGCACGCAATTAAGCATATAAAAGGTTTTATAATACTACCCAACACATATCATTCGCTATTAAGAGTCTACTACGAATAGCATAAAAACCATAACCTACCTCCACCGAAGATTCGTGATCAAGCAAGCAATTTCTCAAAGCTTTGTTTCCTCTTCGTTTCCCTCTTCTCTCGATCGTTCTCTTTCCCTCTCCTTGTTCTTTCTATTTTTCTTATTCAAACCCTCTTTATTTTACCCTAATTAGCATATAATTAAGTATGAAAGATGATGAATTAACCCATTAATTAATTCAAGGTTATCTCCTTTAACCCTCAAGTAGTTAAATTATTAACATTAACCCACTAAATTTATAATTATAGCAGGAATAGTCCAAAACGTCCCTTAAAACATTTAAAGAAATCCGACTCAGCCTGGGATTACGCAGTTTGTGACGGCCCGTCGTGCCTGCGACGGTCCTTCCTGCTGCTTCCGTCACAGAGTTCAGAGACTAGATTTTTACCAAGGTCTGTGACGGTCCGTCGTTCCCACGACGGTCCGTCCTGCCATGTCGTCACGAAGTTCAGAGAGTAATTTCAGTACCCAAATTTCAGAATTCTAAGTGTTTTGGAACGAGACCCCCTCGACGGTCCGTCGTGCCCATGACGGTCCATCGTGGGATCCGTCGACCAAGACAGTTTTTCCAGAAATAAAATCTGCTGCTCAAAACGACTAAACAGGTCGTTACAATAGATACCAATTTACCCATCGTTCGTCCTCGAACGATCATAAGAAGAAAAGCAAGAGCGAAAAGGAGTACCTGAATCTGTAAACAGGTGTGGGTATCTTTCTTGCATATCTGCCTCCTTCTCCCAAGTGGCTTCTTCGACTGGTCGATTCTTCCATTGAACTTTGATGAATGCAATCTCTCTTGACCTTAACTTGCGGACTTCTCTATCTGGAATAGCAAAAGGCTCCTCTTCATAAGACAAATTCTCATCAAGCAGGACTGAATCCCAACGAATGATGTAGTTTCCATCCCCATGGTATCTTTTCAACATAGACACATGAAATACCGGATGCACTCCAGACAGTCCTGGGGGCAAGGCTAATTCATAAGCTACCTCCCCCACGCACTTCAGAACTTCAAATGGACCAATATACCTTGGGCTTAGCTTACCTCGCTTACCAAACCGCATCACCCCTTTCATAGGCGAAACCTTCAGCAAGACTTTCTCACCCTCCATAAACTCCAAGTCCCTAACCTTTCGATCTGCATATTCTTTTTGCCTACTTTGAGCCGCTAAAAGCTTTTCGTTAATGCATTTCACTTTATCTAACGATTCTCTCAGAAGATCAATACCCCACGGTCTAACTTCAAATGCATCAAACCACCCAATGGGAGACCTACATCTTCTCCCATACAATGCCTTGAATGGGGCCATATAAATACTTGAGTGGTAGCTATTGTTGTATGAGAACTCTGCTAAGGGTAAGAAGTTATCCCAATGACCACCAAATTTTATCACACATGCACGAAGCATATCCTCCAACACTTGAATCGTTCGCTCAGACTGACCATCGGTCTGAGGGTGAAATGCAGTACTAAGGTCCAACCTAGTACCTAATTCAGCATGCAATGTTCTCCAAAACTTAGAAGTAAACTGCGTACCTCTATTTGATATGATGGAGAGTGAAACTCCATGCAATCGAACAATTTTTGAGATGTAGAGTCTAGCTAACTTCTCTGCATTGTAGGTCACCTTGACCGGGATGAAGTGAGCAGACTTAGTTAATCTGTCCACAATTACCCAAATAGAGTCAAACTTCCCCAATGTCTTTGGAAGACCAACCACGAAGTCCATTGCAATTCTCTCCCACTTCCATTCAGGAATGGGCATTCTCTGAAGTGTTCCTCCGGGCCTCTGGTGTTCATACTTTACTTGCTGACAATTTGGACATTTGGCAACAAAATCAACAATGTCGCGCTTCATTCTACTCCACCAAAAATGTTGCTTTAGGTCACGATACATCTTGGTTGCACCAGGATGTATAGAATACCTTGAACTATGAGCCTCTGTCAGAATAGTGTTGATCAAATCATCAACGCGGGGTACACATACCCTTCCCTTGATTCTCAAAACACCTTCCTCATCGATTTGTGCTTCTTAGCCTCTCCTCGCAATACTTTATCTTGGATCCAGATCAGTTTCTCATCGGTAAACTACTTTCCTTTAATCTTGTCAAGAAAAGAAGATCTTGCCTCCACACAAGCCAACAATACTCCCTTCTCATTTAATTCTAACCTCATAAAGTCGTTAGCCTGAGTCTGAACCTCTCTAGCCAACAGACGTCTAGAAACTTGCAAGTGAGCTAGACTTCCCATGCTCCCTGCCTTTCTACTTAAGGCGTCTGCCACAACATTAGCCTTTCCCGGATGATACAAGATAGTGATATCGTAGTCCTTCAGTAGTTCCATCCATCTCCTCTGTCTCAAGTTCAAATCTTTTTGGGTAAAAACAAACTGTAGGCTACGATGATCCGTGTAGACTTCACACTTAACCCCATATAAATAATGTCTCCATTGCTTTAATGCAAACACTACCGCAGCCAATTCCAAATCATGGGTCGGATAATTACGTTCATGCACCTTTAACTGCCTTGAAGCATAAGCAATTACGTTCTTCTCTTGCATTAGCACTGCACCCAAACCCGAATAGGATGCATCACAATAGACAATGAAATTCTTACCTTCCACTGGCAGGGTAAGGATTGGTGCAGTAGTCAACAAGGTCTTGAGTTTCTGAAAGCTTTCCTCACATTCGTCCGACCATACAAATGGAACATTCTGCTTAGTCAAGTTCGTCAATTGGGAAGCAATGGAAGAGAATCCCTTGACAATCGACGGTAATAGCTAGCTAAACCAACAAAGCTCCTTATTTCTGACACATTAGTAGGTCTTACCCAATTCTTCACTGTCTCAATCTTAGAAGGATCCACCATCACCCCATCCTTCTTCTTCACAAATAACACCGGAGCACCCCAAGGAGATGCACTTGGTCTAATGAAGCCTTTGCTCAACAACTCTTGAAGTTGGGCCTTTAACTCTCTTAACTCCGCGGGAGCCATTCTATAAGGGGGTATAGAAATGGGGCGAGTACCCGGTTCAAGATCGACGCAAAAATCAATATCTCTATCCGGTGGCATACCAGGAAGATCTGCAGGGAACACATCCAGAAACTCACGGACTACCGAAACCGACTCAATTGAAGGTACTTGGGTAGTGTCATCCCTGAGATGTGCCAAGAAAGCTAAACACCCCTTACTAACCATTCTCTTATCACGAAGAAAGGAGATGATACGAACCGGAGTGGAAGTGTAGTCGCCCTCCCACAATAACGGATCTGTCCCAGGCTTGGCTAATGTCACAGTTTTAGCACTACAATTCAAGATCGCAAAATTCAGAAAAAGCCAAGTCATACCCAGAATTACATCAAAATTAACCATTTCTAAGATAACCAAGTCTACATGAGTATTGCTCCCCACAAAAGTCACCAAACAAGACCTATATACTTTTTCAACTATCACAGACTCACCCACCGGAGTAGACACATGAATAGGTATGTCAAGCAATTCACAATGTAAACTAAGACCAGTAGCAAATGAAGAAGATACATATGAAAATGTGGAGCCAGGGTCAAATAATACAGAAGCCATACAATCACAAACCAAAAGATTACCTGTGATAACAACATCTGATGTCTCCGCTTCCGACCGCCCAGGAAAACCGTAACAATGGGCCCTATCACCTGTTTGCCCGTTGCCCCTACCATGTTGCGCTGCAGTAGTTCCCATTTTTCCGTCACCCCGGCTGTTTTGGTGACCACCATTACCTCGGCCACCACGTCCTCCAGAATTACGGCCTCTACTATGACCACCTCTACCTCTAGCTATTGGGGGTCTATAACTCTGTTTTGGACAATTCCTCCTAATATGTCCAGTCTCCCCACATCCATAAAACTCTCTGGAGTCAAGCATAGGTCTCTCAGAGAAGTGTTGACCGGTCTGAGGTGGACCCCCAACTACAGTCTGTAGTGAAGACTGAATTGGTCGGACGGAGTAACCTCCTGAACCCTGTCCTCTAGAGTAAGAACCATTAAACTCTCCTCCCTTTCGAAACCTTTTTGATGTCGATGCCATGGTGAAGTCATCTGGCTTCACTCCTTCTACCTCTATCACGAAGTCTACCACTTCTTGAAAGGATTTTGCCGTAGCCGCTACCTGTAAGGCTGAAATCCGCAATTCTGACCTCAACCCCTTCACAAAACGGCGAATCCGCTCTTGTGGACTGAAACAAAGTGGGTGGCATACCTGGATAATGCACGAAACTTAGCCTCATATGCGGTAACCGACATCCTACCTTGATCTAGGCTCAAGAACTCATCTCTTTTCCTATCCCTCAAAGTCCGGGGGATATACTTCTCCATAAACAAGCTAGAGAATGATTCCCAAGCCATAGGTGGTGCCTCTGTTGGTTGACACTCAACATGTGACCGCCACCACATTTTGGCGTTTCCTTGAAACTGATATGTCACAAACTCAACACCAAACCGTTCTACTATACCCATCTTGTGTAGTAGCTCATGACAGTCAACCAGAAAATCGTAGGCATCCTCAGATTCAGCACCCTTGAAGACTGGAGGTTTCAATTTCAAGAACTTACGGAAAAGTTCATGCTGATCATTTGTCATTATAGGCCCTGTAGTCAGATGAGGAAACGTGCCTATTTCCAATGAGGCATCCATGCGGGGAGACACAGTAGCTGCATGTTGTACCTCCGGAACCAGAGGTGTTGGTGCAAAAAACACTGGAGGTGTCTGGCCCTGATCAGATAACCCGCTAAGATAAGCAAGAACCTGATTGATCATCTCTGGGGTAGGTTGGGGTGGCAATTCCTCATTCTGCACTTGTTCATTCTCCCCATCCTCACCCTCTCTTACCACTTCCTCAGTTAGTGGAGGAGTCACCGCCCTAGTACCAGATGGTCTAGGTGTTCGTTCTCTTCCTCTAGAGGGCGTCCTCCCACGACCTCTTCCACGACCTCTTGTCACTACTCCTCTTCGAGCTACAGCCCCAGTGGCTGGCTCAGACGCTTCTTGTCTTGTCGATGTTGGTGTTGGCGCAGTCGTTGCTCTAGTTCTAACCATCTGCGAAATAGAGTGAAGATGGTCAGATACCAATTTGTATCACCTAGATACCAATTGGATCCAAGTAGTAGCACGAAAGAAAGAAAGAATGGAATTTTCCTAAAGTCTTATAGCCTCTCAAAGAAAAGTAAAGGCGTCCCCCTACCGTTCCTTAAGACTCTACTAGACTCGTTCTTGTGTGATGAGACCAACGAACCTAATGCTATGATACCAAGTTTGTCACGACCCAAAATGTGTCGTGAGTGGCACCCACATTTATCCTCCTATGTGAGCGAACCAACCAATCTAAACCTCAACATTTCAAACATAATAAATAGAAAACAATGCGGAAGACTTAAAACTCGTTAACAAAATCAATAATCAACTTCTCAAACTCAAACACTTATTATTATCCCCAAAATCTGGAAGTCATCATCACAAGAACATCTATCCTCAAGTTACTAATTCTAAGAGTATCTAGAAAGCTAGAATAACTAAAAAGCTAGTCCATGCCGGAACTTCAAGGCATCAAGACATGAAGAAGAAGATCCAGTCCAAGCTAGAAGCGTTAGCTCACCCTGAAATCCGGTATAATGAAGACTGGCTAGAGTTGCGGTTGAATTGAAGACGACGGTACGTTTGCTGCACTCCACAATAACAAAGAAAGAAACATACAAGTAGGGGTCAGTACAAACACAAGTACTGAGTAGATATCATCGGCCAATTCAAAATAGAAAACAGTATATATCAGATAATATCATAAAATCAACCATATTCCTCAACAGGTGAAAGCAACAAGTTCACAAATCATGTGTAACCACATCAAACACACCTATGAGAACTCAAGTCTCCACACCATACTCATTTGGGATATAGGTTCTTTTCATTTGAATTTATTAACATAATTCAAGATTCATTATCTTTATTCCTCTTGTGTCGGTACGTGACACTCTGATCTCCTAATTCTACGTGTCGGTTCGTGACACGATCCCCTAATTCTACGTGTCGGTTTCGTGACACCTGATCCCCTAATTCTACGTGTCGGTTCGTGACACCCGATCCCCTAATTCTACGTGTCGGTTCGTGACACTCGATCCCCTAATTCTACGTGTCGGTTCGTGACACCCGATCCCCTAATTCTACGTGTCGGTTCGTGACACCCGCTCCACTAATTCTACGTGTCGGTTCGTGACACCCGCTCCACTAATCTCATTCTATTAATTCATCAAGCCTTCTTTTATACCAAGGCATCATCAACCTCATTACTTTAGTTCATCAAGCCTTCTCTTATACCAAGGCATCATCGACCTCATTACTTTAGTTCATCAAGCCTTCTTTTATACCACGGCATCATCATTAACAAGGTAAATTTATGATTAGAGATTCAATAGACTCATCATGCTTATTCATCACAATTATATAATCACATTATGTAAGCACGCAATTAAGTATATAGAAGGTTTTATAATACTACCCAACACATATCATTCGCTATTAAGAGTTTACTACGAATAGCATAAAAACCATAACCTACCTCCACCGAAGATTCGTGATCAAGCAAGCAATTTCCCAAAGCTTTGTTTCCTCTTCATTTCCCTCTTCTCTCGATCGTTCTCTTTCCCTCTCCTTGTTCTTTCTATTTTTCTTATTCAAACCCTCTTTATTTTACCCTAATTAGCATATAATTAAGTATGAAAGATGATGAATTAACCCATTAATTAATTCAAGGTTATCTCTTTTAACCCTCAAGTAGTTAAATTATTAACATTAACCCACTAAATTTATAATTATAGCACGAATAGTCCAAAACGTCCCTTAAAACATTTAAAGAAATTCGACTCAGCCTGGGATTACGCAGTCTGTGACGACCCGTTGTGCCTGCGACGGTCCGTCCTGCTGCTTCCGTCACAGAGTTTAGAGACTAGATTTTTACCAAGGGTCTGTGACGGTCCGTCGTTCCCACGACGGTCCGTCCTGCGATGTCGTCACGAAGTTCAGAGAGTCGATTTCAGTACCCAAATTTCAGAATTCTAAGTGTTTTGGAACGAGACCCCCTCGACGGTCCGTCGTGCCCATGACGGTCCGTCGTGGGATCTGTCGACCAAGATAGTTTTTCCAGAAATAAAATTTGCTGCTCAAAACGACTAAACAGGTCGTTACATGTGTTGTATCTTTTATGACATGTTTCTTTATATTAATTATATGGATGTCAAATAGTGGAAGAAACTCTTCCATTGTTGATCTATGATTGACTTGCAAGCGGTGAGTTTAATACATCATTTATTTAATCATATCATTTTTTAATTTTAAAAGTAGTATTTTAAGTTTCTAATATTTGATTTTATCTTAAAAGGTCCAAGGGTCAAGACAATGAAAAAATAATTTTGTTGGCACGTGACACTTGAAAGTTGAAAGCGATCTCATGGAAGAAAGTCAAGAAACTCATTATTGTTGTTTGTTATTGTTGACATTTGAATTGAAAGTAATCTCATGGAAGAAGACAAGAAGTTTAAAATACATTGTTTGTTGCTTATTATTGTTTATTATGAGCTCATGAAAGACTTTATTGTTACTTGTTAGATTGTTATTATGTTGTATTTGTGAAGACATTAACTACAAATCTACAATGCAACTTTTGTTTTAGTGTCATTGTGAATTTCAAATTGTGTGTTTTAGTGATATTGTGAATTTAAAATTTGCAGTGTTAATGCCTAATGACATATTGAATCATTGATATATTGAAATTTGGTAGTAAATTAGTATTGCACTTCTTTGACTTATTGTCTATTTTTACTTTTTAGTCCATTAAGTTGAAAAATCAAACAAAATTGTAAAGTTTAAAATTTTAAAAAGCCCACTAAGCAGACATTAAAAAAATCGAAATAAAAAACCGAACCGAATTGATAAAAATCGAACCGAATTAACAAAAATCGAACCGAACCAAAATATTTCGGTTCGGTATTCGGTACACAATTTGCAAAAACCAAAAATCAAAAAAACCGAGAAAAAAAAACTGAAACCGAACCGAAATACCGAATGCCCACCCCTAATATATAGAGAGGTTTATTTTTATTCTTTTGTTTGTTATTTGTAAAAAAAAAATTTCTTATTTAGGTACACATATTTAATGATTGATGTTTTCTTTTTAAAAAAGAAAAAAGAACACAACTTAAAATCAATTTCTCAGCATAAAATTGCAGTTGAAGTTGAGACAAAAAATCAATTTCTAAGAAAGTTTTTGTGAAAAATATACGGTGATAAAATAATTACATGCACAATTTTAACATTTTTTATGTTTTTATGTGTACTTTGTTGACATCTACCCTTCCTTTTAAGAATTATTATTAATTAACTATTTTTTCTATGGCATATTTTGAACTTCCAAAATATATGAAAAAATAAACTTTCTACAACTCCTTTTTTCATCTCTTATTTAAATTTTTTATTTATTTTTAACTTCTTATACTTATCACTAACAAAAATATAAAATTTGAATCAAAGGTTAATTACATTCTTTTAGCTATAAGGTGGTTACAACAATTTTTATCAATACTAATATTTGAATTTTTATCTTTTATAAAAACTATATAGAAAAGGAATTTGCAATAAGAAAATATATTTAATAAAAAATAACTTTGCTAAACGGTTTCACTACTTAAGGCAATTTTAAAGGATACACGTGAAATAACATATGTTTTAGTAAATTATTTAGAATTTCATATTTTTAGAATAAAAAAGAAAGAAGTGTCAAAACACACCTAAATTATTTATTTTTTTGAAGTTTCATATCTAAACTATTGAGTATGACTTTTATATCTAAATTATCTCATTTTAGTTTGAAAAACACACATTGTGTAATGCATTCTTTTATTTGAAAAAACCTTGACACATGGCATCCCACATAGATAAAATATTTTATCTACATAAAAATTAAATGGAAAAAGGCCTAAAATATCCTTAAATTATTGAAAATTGTACAAAATTACCCTTCATCCACCTATTGGCTGTAAAATGTCTTTTTCATCCACCTATTGGCTCCAAAATACCCTTGTCATCCACCTTTGGGTTCAAAATTGACCACTTTTTTAATTGTTTTAAAATTAAACTCTTTAAATATTTTTTAAAATATTTGGCTTTCAACTATTTGCTATAATTTAATTTATTAATATAATTTATAAACCAAACCACTACCTACTTATTTTTTACTAAACCTCACCCAATTAATAATTCAATTATAACATCAAAATCGTCATAAACACTACTAAAACACGATGAAATTATAGAATCCTGAAAATGACATTCAAAATTATTCGAGTCCGAATCGAAGCCCCAATTAAATTTAGGTTGAGCCGCTAATTTAGGAGGACACTTTCTTTCAAGATTGAATTAGAAATTTATGATTAAAGGTGAAGAAGTAATACATCCCGAATTAATTCATACACTTTTTTTAAATATAATTTATAAATATTTATGATTTGTTTTAAAACCTTTAATATATTATTTTAAAAAAAAGTTACCTATGAAGTAACATAACATAATTGAGACGTAAGAATAATTAAGATGAACATGGTTAGACTTTTAAATTATCAGTATTTTTTATTTAGACATTTGAATGTATGATAATTTACTTTTATAGATATTTTTGCCTCAAATTTTTAAAAACACTTAATTGGCAGTAGTTAATCTGTTGTTGTATTAATAATGTGACAAATTTATTAATTTAGAGGGGTTTAATTAGTAATGGGTGGGTAGTGGATTCATTTATAAATTATATTTATAAGTTAAATTATAATAAATAGTTGAGCGTCACGTATTTAAAAAAATATTTAAATAGTTTAAATATAAAATCGTTAAATAAGTGGTCAATTTTGAACCAAAATGTGGATGACAATGGTATTTTGGAGCCAATAGGTGGGTGTGAAGGATATTTTGGAGTCAACAAGTAGATGGAGGGTAATTTTGTACCATTTATAATACTTTGAGGGTATTTTAGGTCTTTTCAAAAATTGATGTTTTACTATCCATATAAAAAATTAAATTATTTTTCTTATCCCACTCCACCAACTCCTCCACGTATCCCCCCCCCCTCCCCGACAACCCCCATCCTTTCTAAAAAATAATAATTTATAAAATATTTTTAAAAATTTCATAGTTCATCGTCCCCTTCCCTTCCAAAAAAATAAAACCACCCATTCGACCCCCCCCCCCCCCTCCTGCCTCCGATAGAAATTGATATTATTTTATTTAAAAAATAAAGATCTACCTCCTATTTAATCCTCCGCTCCTAATTTTTTTTACGTCTTTTCTTATTTTGTGTTAGATATGCATGTACATATATTTTTAGAAAAAAAATTTCACTAGTGTACCGATAATATAACATAAATATTTTTGATATGTATATCTAAAGACTAAAAAAAAATTGAAAGCGGAGGATTAAGTGGGATGGGTAGAATTATTTTTTTAAGAAAATAAAATAATATATAAATTAGTATGTGAGGAGGGGGAGGATATGAAGTAAAGAAAACGAAATACTTTTATAAAATAAATTTAAACAAAATAAAAAACTTAAAAAAACGGTGGGGTTGGGGGGTTGGGGTGAGAGGAAGTGAGGCCTCGGTAAGAAAAATATTTTATATTTTTTTATAAAGAAAATATTATTTGTTTTGAAATAATTTTTTAATTTTTAATTTTAACTAATACTAATAATTTATTTATTTATTGTCAAGATTAAATGTTTTGGTGTGATGTGGAAATTCTTTAAAATAAAAGAGTGTGTACTACACATACCATGATGAGAAGGGTACAAAAGAGAGAGATGTGTTTCTCAAATTAAAAGGTAATAGTTTAGGTATGAAACTCAAACTTTCAATACTTAAGGTATGAAACTCAAAAAAAATATATAGTTTAAATTTATTTTTGACACTTATCTCAATAATGCAACTAATACCTAAATAATACCTAAAATAAAAATCAGTTCTAAGCATGTTTTTGTGGGAAAAAATATGACATTACATGCAATATTTTAAAATTCTTCAGGCTTTTATGGTTACATTGTTGACATCTACCCTCCCTTTCAAGTATTATTACTTATAATTATAATAATTATTTTCTCTAATGCAGATGTTGAACTCCCAATATATATGAAAAAATAAACTCTGCAACTCCTTTTTTCTTTTAGGGATAAGGTGGTTACAAACATTCTTAGCAATATCAATATTTGATTTTTTATCTTTACAAAAACTATAAAAAAAAAAAAGGAATTTGAAATAATAGAATGTATTTAATAAAAAACTTTGTGAAACGGTTCTACTCATTAAGAAAAATTTAAAAGATACATGTGAAATCACATAGGTTTCAGTAATTTTTTTTTAGAATTTCATACTTCTTAGAATTAAAAACAAATGCAAGTAATACCTAAAATATTGTGAGTATATACTTGATATAAATTTAATAGAGAGGGTTATAAGAAGATAAGAAATTTAAAATAGCATTAACGTGTAAAAAGCATTTTAAAAAAAACATATAAAAAATTATTAAATTTTGACAATATATACTGCGTTCTCTCTCTAATTTGGATAAGATTCTATTTCATGTAGCGGTTGAAGCTACATTTTTTTTTGGACTTAAACAATGAAGAGATTTTGACTAAGGATAACAAAGCATAGTAAAAAATAAATAGAATGTTGAAAGTAAGAAACTATATATTTATATACGTAATGCTAAACCATGAGTTATAGAAGGATATATGTGAATATATATATATATATATATATATATATATATATATATATATATATATGGGGGAAAATTGCATATAATAGCAAACTAATAACCTAAAATAAATGGAGTAGCTAGAGTTTGATTTAATTGTGCTCCATAGCAAACGTTAGCCAAAGTTTGCCATGCGCCTCTCCCAAAAATCTCGCTCGCCACTCTCCCATTCTCGCTCGCCACTCTCCCTCTGCTCGCCTCTCTCGCTTTTATACACAGAAGTGTATAAATTTTGTTTCTGTTTTGTATAAAGCGAGAGAAAATTGTATATACACATGCAAAAACATATATCTTCGTGTTATACACTTAATTATACAATTTACAAACATTTTACTTCAATTCAATTGTAGACAAATGCAAATTTTATACAAATATTGCAGAGAAAAAGGCCAACGAATTATACAATTGCGAATTATACAATTGCAGTGAAATACAATTTTCTCTAGCTTTATACAACAGAAGTGTATATATTGTGTTTCTGTTTTCTTATATAAAGCGAGAGAAAAACATATATCTTCTTGCTATACACTTATAATTATGCAATATACATACATTTTAATTCGATTCAATTGTATGCAAAGCAAATTTTATAAAAATATTGCAGCGAAATAGGTAGCGAATTATACAATTGTGCATAATACAATTGCAGTGAAATAGGATAGCGAATTATACAATTGTAGCGAAATAGGCCATTAAAACACAATAACGATAGACATTAACAAGAAAATGAAAAATATATAAACAAAATAATTTCAATGTAAAAGAGTAAATATTTATTTGAGATGAGAAAGTATTTTGAAATATTAAAAAATAAATATTATATGAATAGAGATCATGTAATTGAAATCTTACTGAAAAGGACAAAAATAAAAATAATTAATTGATGAAAAACATTCAAAATAAAAAATTCAAAATTTTATGTTGATATTTCAATATTAAAGGTAAAACTCGAACTTTTATATGTAAGATTCTTAATTGGGAAAATGCACAAGTATTCCCCCTCAACTTATGCCCGAAATCTCAGAGACACACTTATACTATTTTAAGGTTCTATTACCCCCTAAATTTATTTTATAAGTAATTTTCTACCCCTTTTTGACCTTCATGGCACTAGCTTGAAGAAAAAGTCAACCAGCGTTGGGCCCACAAGATAGTGTCACGTAGACCGAAAATTGTAAATATTATTAATAAAATAAGTTCAGGGAGGTACTAGAACCTTAGTATAGTATAAGTTTTGTCTCTGAGATTTCGAACATAGATTAAGGGGGTACTTATGCATTATCCCTTATTAATTTGATTCAAAATTTATTAATAACTTTATTTTAACTATATATGAAAAGGTTGATAAAAATACTTCATTATAAAAAATTAAATAAACAGGGGAATAATAATGTACAACTTTTTTTTTAATGTATAACGGAATCATGCAACTGAATTTTTAGTGCATAAAATATAGAATTGAATGTCTAATATAATAAAAATTAGCAACATAATGAAAATTTCCAAAGTAACTAACATATGAAATTTGTAAACTTTAATTTAATTAAATATAAAATTATATGTTAAAAATAAAGTGTAGCGAAATCTGTATGTGTTATCACATATAATTTTTTTTTTAAAAATGATCCTTAAAAGCATCAATAGCTTATTCAAAAGCTTTAAACATTGAAAAAAAATGATATAAAATCTCAATTTAGCTATTAATTAATATAATCTTATTTCGATCACTTATAAAATTTATATGACAAAAACTAATTAAAAATACATAATAGAAAATCATTTCCATAAACAGTGATAGAGATAATTGTTAAATAAATGATTCAAACAAAATGAGAGAAAAGTTATTGCAGAGTCTTTTAGTATTTTTACTGCACTTTGACATAGTCTACGATAGTTGTTATTTAATCCTTAAGTTTCTCTTTTTAGTTAAAAGCACTATTGAGTTAGTGCCCATTTAATTTTGCATTTTAGTGGAGTTGTAAGCCTATTTAAAAGGCATTATTGATGCTAAATATGATATGAAAACGAAAGCTATCAGTTCAAGAACATGGAGAATTCAGAATTTCAAGGCTCATCAAAGGTAATAGTTAAACTTTAAACTTTTCGACATGAGTTTGAAACTTTAATGATGAAAGGAAATGAATCAATGCAAGATTTTCTCTCTAGAGCAATGACTATTATTAGTCGAATGAGGTTATACGACGTCCAAATAACTTATCAAACTGTTGAGGAAATTTTTTTAAGGAGTTCAATTCCTAAATTTGATCATGTTGTGGCTGCAATTAAGGAGTCGAAATATTTATCAAAATTTTCATTTGATGAATTGATGGGTTCTTTATAAGCCCATGAGGCAAGGATAAAGAGGTCAGCAGAAAAGCAGGAATAAAAAGCATTTCAATCGAAGGTAGAAATTCAAAAGATCATGAAAAGGCACCAACAAGAAGAGGACGTGGTAGAGGTGCATTTCGTGGAAATAGTTGAGGTCGAGGCCGAGGCAAAGACTTTGAACAAAGACACTTCAATGAGCAAAGATGTAATAGAAGCAACAAACAATGTCGTAACTGCAAGAAGTACGGGCATGTGCAAAAAGATTGTTGTTAGAAGGAGAAACAAGCGAATTATGCAGAAACGACAAACAAAGAAAGTAAGTTGTTCATGGCTTGTCGTGATACTAATGAAGTTGCAGGTGATATGCGATTTGTAGATAGTGATTGTTCCAACCATATGTCAGGTATGAATTCAATCTTCAAAGAACTTGATGAGACACTAAAATCGACTGTCAGACTTGGTGATAAAAACTGTTTTCAAGATGAAGGAAAACGAATAGTAGCAATACGAAACATCCATGGTAAAGTAAAGCTTCTTCATGATGTTCAATTTGTTCGTAGTTTGGCTCATATTTTACTGAGTGTTTGGAAACTCATGGCTAATGGATATTCACTATTGTTGATGATGGAACATGTGTTATTAAATATAAATAATCAGGCCAAACAATGGTTGATGTTCCCATGGCTGAAAACAGAATGTTTTCGCTAGAAGTTTCAAATGTGGAAAATTTTGCTTTGGTAACTGGAGCAAAAAATAACTCTGAATTGTGACGTTTGAGGTACGAGCATCTTAATTTCAAGGGTCTAATGTTGCTACGCCAAAAAGGTATGTTATTTGGCTTAGCATAAATTAATTCTTTTGATTTATACGAGATTGCATTTATAGGAAGCAAAGTAGAAAGTTGTTTCTTGTCGGAAAGACTTAAAGAACATCCATCTACTTGCCTAGAATTAATTCATGCAGATTTGCATGGTCCAATGAATACTGAATCTTTTGGTGGAAGTCGATATTTTTACTCATCACAGATGATTTCTGTCACATGAGTTGGGTGTATTTTCTAAAATACAAATCAGAAACGTTTGAAAATTTTAGAAAATACAAAGCACTAGTGGAGAATCAAAGTGGGTTACACATAAAAACTCTCCGAACGAACAAAGATGGTGAGTTCTTATCGAATGCATTTGTCCATTATTCTGAAGAATTTGGAATTCACAGTTAACTTAGTACACCCTACACACCGAAGCATAATGGTGTAGCCGAGAGTAAGAATCACACTATTGTAGAGGTGGAAAGAAGTTTGCTGAAAGGTAAAGGACTTCCAAATCAATACTGGCAGAAGCAGTTGCAACCTCAGTGTACCTACTAAATCTATTGCCTACAAAGGCTACGATGAATCAAACTCCATATGAAGCTTAGAAAGTTAAAAAAGTCCTTCGGTAAGCCATTTAAGAATTTTTTAATCGTATTGTTTATCCTTTGGTAAACTCTCAAACTCTTCAAAAGCTAGATGAAAATCACAAAAATGTATTTTCATTGGTTATTGTCTTGAATCCAAAGCATATAGGTTATATAACCCTCTTAATGACAAAGTGATAATTAGCATAAATATTGTATTTGATGAAAAGTTAAGTTGGGGATGGATTAAAAAACAAACACAATAGGAGATTTCAATGCACATTGAAGACTTTGCAGATGAAGGAAGGGTCTGATACAAATTCACTTGAAGAAGCGATTGAACCAGAGACATTAGCAACACTTGAAGAACCTTCATTTGAGTCAATTCCACTGAGAAGACCAACAAGAGCCAGAAGAGATATTCCTAGATATTCTAATCAATCTTTTCAATTTTGTTTTATTGTTTCTATCCTATATTTTATGAAGAATCAATTGAAAAAGAGGAGTGGAAGAATACGGTGAAGGAAAATTGATGACAATACAAAGAAGCAACTCACTAACTTGCCAAATGGAAAGAATGTAGTTGGATTAAAGTGGATATTCAAAAAAAGTATCACCTAGATGAAAGTATACAAAAATACAAGGCAAGACTTGTCGCAAAGGGATACTCGCAGCAACAGGGTATTGATTTTGAAGAGAATTATCTCCTGTATCTCGATTTGAAACAAGAAAAACAATTTTAGCCTTGGTTGCTCAACTGAGATGGTCACCTTATAAACTTGATGTTAAGTCAAACTTCTTGAATGATGAACTGGAAGAGGATGTTTATGTTGTAACATCTCACAACTAGACAACTAGAAAAGAGGCAAAAATCTAGAAATATTTATAGTTGGAAAGAATAAGAAAAAATTGGAAAATTGACTAAGTTATAAAAGTGAGTTTTAGCCATTTTCAAACAGCCATAACTTCTAGCTCAGGATGATTTAAAGGCAGCTCTTGTTATAGTTGGAAAGACCTTAGAGAGATCTTTCCAATGCCGTTGAGTTTGCGCGATTTCGAGATCGTATGAGTGAGTTATGCCTTTCAGAAGTTGGGTTGTTGGATTAAGGATAGTCTAATAAGGATTTGAGAAGGACAAAGTTGTCTTTTACTTATCCAATTATTTTATTTCATTTTTGGGTAATAAATTGGGGGTCTAAACTGATTTTATTCAGTTCACGATTTTAGAAAAACAAGTTAGGGTTTTCAGAGAAGAGAAAAGAAGAGGAGAAAAAGGAGGAAAGAGAAGAGGAAGCAAGAACGTTCAAGATCGTCGAAGTTCGGCTAGTAGAATTTTTCAGGGGTGATCCCTATCAAGGTATGTGAGATATTTCCGTGTTGGGTTAGTTCACCCACACAAAAAACTTTTTTAATTCAGAGATTTTGGGTAGATTGATTGATGAAAATTGAAGTTCTTAAAGAATAATGTTAAATTCTTGTTGGTTGAATTGTTGTATGCCAAGAGTTGATATGATTCGAGTTTCTTGGTTGTTTTTCAAGTCTAATCTATTGGGTATTGAGGGTATTGTTGATTCTATGTGTTTGCGTATTGATCTATGGAAGCTTAGAAGGTTCAGAGATGAAAAACGGAAAAGAAAAGTCAAAATGTGCATCCGATGTGCCTTGGGGCGCCACGCCTCATATAGCTCCACAAGATAGTCTCTTTCTGTAGGGACTTGGGGCGGATCGCCAGCCAGAGCATCCTAACATGGCCTCCGAAGTTTGGGTCCTAGCGCCCCACGCCTCTTAGAGCGCCAAGGACGCCAGTTCACCCATTGAATCCCCAACTTTTTGTTCTAGTTCGTAAGTGGTATACCAACGTTTCCTAGTTAATTCTAACACTTTAATGTACAATTGAATATCATGAAATCTTCCATAAACATGAGCATGAGCCTTGAATCCATAATCCAATTCAATGGAAGTTAAGATCAAAGTCAAAGAAGTTAAAAGTCAAGTATAAAAGTTAAAAAGCAAGTCAAAGCAAGTTTTTAAAGTTTCCAAGAGTCTTTAACAAATATGTTAACTTTGTTTTAAGGATTTAGTTACAAGTTAAGCAAATAGTAAATAATTGAGTTCAATTCTCAAAAGCTATAAGGGAACTAAGTATTCCCTCAGAGATAAGTTTCAAATTAAGTAAAAAGTAAAGCGTTGAAGTTCTTCCTTCAACGAAATATAAGGGTACTAAGTATTTTCGAAGAATAGTTTCAAGACTAAAGTTTCAATCTAAGTAAGAGTAATGAGTTAAGTAGAAGTTGTTTTCTTCTAAATTATTGGAGGGCTAAGTATCCCTAAAGAGATTTAAAATGTTTTCACATTTAAAAAAGTAAGGAAACTAAGTTTTCCAAAGAGCCTTCAAACTAGTTTTCATAATAGAGTTATAGCTTTATCAAATGAAGCAAACAGGAAATTGAGATTTCCAAGATAATCGTTGAGCTAAATTTTTGAGCACTAATCTCAAATAACAGGGAAAGTTGTTTTCAAAACAGACAAGATAAGTATATTTTTGGGAGTAGTATTGATCACCAATATGGGGGAGAGTTCAGACAACTCACAACCTCTATAAACCATGTAGCTAGCATGGGTAGAAAAGGATCATACTTTTAGATGAATCCTTTCCACAGTTTACTAGTGGATCCATTAGGTAGTTCAGGTCTTATACTCTGGCAAGGTTAGGATGGTCCTTGGAAGCGTTAGATAAAATGTTGTATCATCAATATAACTATTAAGTGATGGTTGTTAGTTAGAGAAACTCACACAACAGTAGTTTCATGGTTCCTCAAGAGGTTCTGCTTAGTATAAAAGGGGTATAGGATTTCATTCATGCATTGCACGAGTAGACTTTGAGAGAAAGCATAATTTTTTATTAATATTATGAGTTTACATCACATTATTTTTTATTTTTACATACGTCTTAGAGTTAACTGTATATTAACATACACATAGTTGAAAACTATGTTTTAAACAACTTTTCTTTATATTGCACATGTCCTCAAACTGTTATATAAAGAAATGAGTTACTTATATTGAGTTTTGTTATTCATAAGTTGAGTAGAACCAAGGTAAATGTTCCTTTTACCCTTTTCAAGCTTAACTTGTGTTTATAATTTTAAATCACATATTCATACATTCAATGTACTGATGTCAGTTGTCCTGTATCGTATTATGATGCAGACGCATGTAACTAGGATCAACATTCGGCGTACAATTGATCCATTGAGTAGATCAGAGTCACTTGTTGAGCCTCCTTTTATTCTGGAGGACATCTTTATCATTTAGTTATTTGTTTTTAACTTTCGATTGTTAGAATGATTGAGGGGTCCTGTCCAAACATCCATCTTTACTTTAGAAGCTTCATATATAGATAGTATTAGTTTTTTGGTCTTTTAATTTCACTTGTAAATGATAAGACAAGAAGTGTCCATTTTTGATAAATATTATTTTAATCTATTACCTTGAGTTATATCTTGTCTTTAAGTCTTCCACTAAGTTACATAACCCAGGATAAAATTTTCTCAAGGCTAGCAATGGTCATTGCGTGCCGACCACATCCAGGTGTAGGCTTGGGGCATGACAAACTTGGTATCAGACCAAAGAGTTCAAGAGTCATAGGGAGTCTATGAAGAGTCTTAATCATCGATGTGAAGCGCGCCACATCTATGATTATGAGGCTATAACATTTAGGAATTCCTCACTTATTTCATATCCTTTCGTGCATTAGAGTTTATCTCTAAAAATTTTCCTTCTAATTTGTGCATGCGCATGTTTTCAAAGAATCATGCCTCCACTAAGAACAGTCAGAGGTCGTCTAGCTAGGAGGATTGTTAAGGAACAAGAGTTGCCAAATGAACCTAAAGTACAACCTCAAGGAGAAATTACCCTACTGAATTCTGTGAGACAATTCATATGTTAAGTCAAGTTGCAACTCTTTAAGTTGGACGGAGAGGTAATCGACATCAAGTGGATGATACCTTAAGGATACATGAGTTTTTAGGGATGAATCCACCAAGCTTCATAGGTTCAAGTATCAGAGAGGATCCTGAGAACTTTATTGAAGTACTTAAGAAATTTTTTGACATATTGCATGTTGTTGATGATGAGAGGGTAAAACTAGCTGCATACCAACTAAAGAGTATCGCTAGAGTCTAGTTCGACCAATGGAAGATGAGTGGGAATGCGGATGTGCCAATAGGAGTTGGGTTGTGTTTGATAATGCTCTCATGGGAAGTTTCATTTTCCATGAGTTGCGAGAGGCAAATATTAGAGAGTTTCTAACCCTTAATCTGGAGTCTATGAGTGTTCATGAGTATAGTCTGAAGTTTGCTCAACTTTCCCACTATGCTCTGGAGATGGTTGTTGAGATGAGAAGTAGATTAGTTTATTTGTTGTTGGTTTGTCTCATCAGCCAAGCAAGGAAGGCAAGGCAGCAATGTTGATAAGGGATATGGACATAGCAAGGCTAATGATCCATGTGCAACAAGTTGAGAAGGATAAGCATAAGGATAGAGAAAGGCTTAAGAATAAGAGAGCTAAGACATCAGGCAACGAGTTTAGGCAGCAAAAGAGTAGTACAAATTCTTCCTTCCAATAAAAACAGAAGGGACCTGCTCCACCATCTATTAGTGCCCTTGCACCTAGAAACAAAGGTGAGCATAATGGTCAGAGTTCACAACCCTACAGAGCTAGACACGCCAAGTCTTAAGGTAGTAAGGCACAATGAGGTAACTATGTTCCTACATGTTCTAGGTGTGGTCGAACCTACTCAGGTATTTGTCGTGAGGGCTCCAGGGCTTTCTTCAAGTGTGGATAAGAGGGTCACTTATTAAGAGTGTCCAAAGAACATGTAAGGAAATGGTACCGGTGGAGTAAAAAATCTTTTGTATGTTATCAACAATCGCCAAGAGCAAGAGGATTCGCTAGATGTTATCACTAGTATGATTCAGCTCTTTGACTTTACTTTTTATGCTTTGCTAGACCCAGACGTGACTTTATCTTTTGTAACTTCATATGTTACTATGAATATTTATGTTATTCCTGAGAAACATAGTGAATCATTCAGTGTTTACACACCTGTTGGTGAGTCCATTCTAGTATAGGGAGTCTATCGTGATTCTCCCATTTTCATCAATCACAAGAGTACCATGACTGATTTAATTGAGTTAGATATGGTATAGTTTGATGTCATTCTTGGTATGGGCTTACTTCATGCCTAGTATCAATAGATTTCAGTATTCGAGTAGTCAAGTTTCAGTTTCATTGGTAAAAGAGTTTCCAGAAGTCTTTCCTTGATAATCTACATGGAGTCCCTCCTGAAAGAGATATAGACTTTGTCATAGACATTATTCCAGATACTCATCCTATCTCTATTCCGCCGTATAGAATGACACCAGTAGATTTGAAAGAGCAGTCGAAGGATTTTCTAGAGAAGGGTTTTATTTTACCAAATCAACTTAAGAGACAGTTAAGTTTCAATGGTTTGAAGTTGGTGAGAAAAACTTTCAGGAATTGAAAAAAAAATTAACTACTGCCCAGTTTTGACTTTACCAGAAAGTACTCAAGTTTTTATGTGTATTGTGATTTATCTAGTGTTGGTTTGGGTTGTGTGTTGATACATAATGGCAATATATAGCTTATGCCTCCAGAAATATAAAAGGTCATGAGAAAAAATTACCGAACCTATGACTTAGAGTTGTTGCTGTAGTATTTGCTTCGAAAGATGATGCCATTTTCTTTATATTATTCATGTGGAAGTGTTCACCGATCACAAGAGTTTTCGGCATATGTTTAGTTAAAAAGAGCTTATTCTCAAGCAAAGAAGGTTGTCTATGGGTAGTACCACCCATTTTGAAGAAGATAAGAAAGAGTTAGCCTTTGCATAGACTTGCACGATTAGGAGTTTGATTAATGAATTATACAGAAGGAGGAGAAGTGGTGATAAATGTGTCTGAATAATCATTAGTGTCAGAGGTAAAGAAATACCAAGATCCTATCCGGCTTGAATTAAAGGCAAATGTTCATAAGAAAAAAAGTGATGGCTTTTGAACAAGGGATATGGTGTATTGAGGTATCAAGATAGGTTGTTTGTACCGATGGTATATGATTGAATTACTTTAATGTTTCACCCATGAAGGGTGTTATGAGAGAAGCTAAAGAGGATAGGAAGAAGAGATACCCACATCTCTTCGAATCCGGAGAAGTTCCAAATTGAGTTACTAATCTTTTTCTTGCCATTAATATTGAGTTGGCATGTTGCGTTTATATTTTGTTGTTGGGTGTATGAGCTGAATGTAAGATGTTACACCTTAGCCTAGTAAGAGTGATCTCATTCGAGGACGAGTGTTCCCAAGGGGGAGACATTGTAACATCTTGCAACTAGAAACGACTAGAAAAAAGGTTAAAATTTGGAAATTTTTATTTTTGGTAAGAATAAGAAAAATCTGGAAAATGGACCAAGTTAAAAAATTAAATTTTGGCCATTTTCAGACGCCCATAACTTCTAGCTCAGGATGAGTTAGAGGTAGTTCTTGTTATGGTTGGAAAGCCCATGGATAGATCTTTCCAACGCCGCCATTTTATTTTTTTTTTGCAATTTTGAGATTGTATGAGTGAGGTATGCCTTTCCGAAGTTGGGTTGTTGGATTAAGGATAGGAGTCCAATTCGGATTTGGGAAGGGCAAAGTTGTCTTTTCCTTACCCCATTATTTATTTTGTTTTTGGGTAATAATTGGTGTCTAAACTGATCTTATTCAATTCACGCTTTTAGAAAAACAAGTTAGGATTTTGATAGAAGAGAAAAGAAGAGGAGAAAAAATGAGGAAAGAGAAGAGGAAGCAAGAACGTTCAAGATCGTTGAATTTTGGCTTCTGGAATTCGTCGGGGGTGATTCCTTGGTGTGTGAGATCTTTCCGTGTTGGGTTAGTTTACCCACACAACAACTGTTTAATTCAGAGATTTTGAGTAGATTTATTGATGAAAACTGAAGTTTTTGAAGAATAGTGTTGAATTCTTGTTGATTGAGTTGATGCATGGCTAGAGTTGATTTGATTGGAGTTTTTCGGGTTATTTTTTGAGTCTAGTCTATTGAGTATTGAGGGTATTAGTGATCCTAAGTGTTTGCAGAAAGATCTATGTAAGCTTAGAAGGTTTAGAGATGAAAAACACAGAAAAAAAATCGTAACGCGCGTCTATAGAGCCTTGGGGTGCCGCGCCTTGATAGCCCCACAAGAAAGTCTCTGTTCGTAGAACCTTGGGGCGGCACGCCAGCCAAAGCGCCCCAATTTGGACTCTGAAGTTTGGGGCCTGGGCCCCATGCCTCTCAGAGGGCGAAGGACGCCAGTACACTCCATTCATTCCCTATCTTTTCGTACTAGTTCCTAAGTGATGTGTACCCACGTTTCCTAGTTGATCCCAACACTCTAAAGTACATCCGAATATCATAAAATCATCCATAAACATGAGATCATGAGCCTTGAATCCATAATACAATTAAAGGAAAGTTAAGATCAAAGTCAACGAAGTGAAGAGTCGGGTCGAGTCTAAAAGTTAAAAAGAAAGTCAAAACAAGTTTTTAAAGTTTCCAAGAGTCTTTAACAAACATGTTAACTTTGTTTAATGCTCAAGTTACAAGTTAAGAAAAGAGTAAAGAGTTGAGTTCAATTCTCAAAAGTAATAAGGGAACTAAGTATTTCCTAAGAGCTTAGTTTCAAGTGAAGTAAAGAGTAAAGCGTTGAAGTTCTTCCTTCAAAGAAATAAAAGGAAACTAAGTATTTCTCAAAGAATAGTTTCAAGACTCAAGTTTCAAACTAAGTAAAGAGTAGAGAATAAAGATTAAAGAGTTAAGTAGAAGTTATTTTTTTCAAAATTGTAGGAGAACTAAGTATCCTCAGAGAGATTTAAAATGTTTTCACATTTAAACAAGTAAGGAAACTAAGTTTTCCAATGAGCCTTCGGGATGGTTTTCAGAATAGAGTTATAGCTTTATAAAATGAAGCAAGCAAGGAAACTGAGATTTCCAAGATAGCCTTTGAGCTAAGTTTTTGAGCACTACTCTCAAATCACAAGAAAAGTTGTTATAAAACATAAAAGATATGTATTTTTTGGGAGTAGTATTGAGCACCGATATGGGGGAGATTTCAAACAAATCATAGCCCCCATAAACCATGTAGTCATTATGGGTAGAAAATGGTCATAATTTTTAGATGAATCATTTTCACAGTTTACTAGTGGATCCATTAGGCAATTCAGTATCTATTCTTCCGCAAGGTTAGGATGGTCCTTGGCAGCGTGAGATAATATGTTGTATCATCACTATAACTATTAATTGATGATTTTTGGTAAGAGAAACTCCTAGAGCAGTAGTTGCATGGTTCCTCGAGAGATTCTGATTAATATGAATGGGGTATGAGACTTCATTCATGCATTGTATGAGTAGACTTTGAGAGAAAGCATTACGTCTTTTATTAAGATTATGAGTTTACACCAGATTATTTTGAATTTTTACATACACATCATATTAACTGTGTATTTACATGTACAGAGTTGAAAACCATATTTTAAAAAATTTTCTTTATATTGCACATGTCCTTAAACTGCTACATAACGAAATGAGTTAGTTATATTGAGTTTTTTTATTCATGAGTTGAATAGAGCCGAGGTAAGTGTTCCTTCTTACTCCTTTTCAATCTTAAGTTGTGGTTTAGCATTCCAACTCGTATACTCATACATTCAATGTACTGATGTCAGTTGGCCTGCATCGTATTACGATGCAAACATAGGTAACTAGGATCAGTATTCAACGTATTATTGATCTAGTGAGCAACTCAGAGTCAGTTGGTGAACTTCTTTTCATTCTGGAGGACATCTTTATAATTTAGTTATTTGATTTTAGCTTTCAGGTTTTAGGATGATTGGGGTCCTGTCCCAACATCCATATTTACTTAAGAGGCTTCATGTACAGATATTATTAGTTTCTTTGGTCTTTTCATTACACTTGTAAACGATAAGACTTGAAGTTGTCATTTTGGCCAAGTATTATTTTATGCTGTTACCTTAAGTTATATCTCATGTTTAAGCCTTCTGCTGAGTTAAGTAAGCCATGCCAAGGGTTCGCTCAAGGCTAGTAGTGGTCATTGGGCATCGACCACGTCCAGGGTGTAGGCTCCGGGCGTGACATATGCTTCTCAATGTCAAGATTTCGAAATCATTGGCCAAGAGGAAAAGGTGTACCATTTGAGGAAGGCAGTTTATGGGTTGAAACAAGCGCCACACGCCTGGTGTAAAAAAATCAATTATTTTGTTCAAAGTGGGTTTGAAATGAGTGAAAGCGAGCCTACTTTGTACTTAAAGAAGCGAGCTAACAATGATCTTCTTGTTGTATACTTCTATGTTGATGATATAATTTATATGGGTTTATCTCACTCTATAATAGTCGAATAAAAATCTAGTATGATGATAAATTTGAGATGACTGATTTGGGTTTGTTGTATTACTTCCTTGGGCTTGAGGTGAAACAAGGAGAAGGTGACGTATTTGTTTCTCAAAAGAAATATGCATCAAACCTTTTAAAAAGATTTGGCCTTGTCAATTGTAAATCTGCAGCAACACCCATGAATATGAATGAAAAATTGCAGCAGAAAGATGCTACTAGACAAGCCAAAGCAAGAAGTTTTAGAAGTCTAGTTGGAGGTTTCATTTATTTGGCTCATACTCGTCTAGATATCTCATATTCTATTGGTGTTGTTTTAAGGTTTATGAGCAATCCATCAAAGCATCATTTTAGAGATGCAAACAATTTTACACTATGTTGAATTAGAATATGGTATTTCATATTCTCATGTTTCAAATTTTAGATTGTTAGGCTATACTGACAGTTATTAGGGAGACTCGGTAGACGATAGGAAGTGTAAATCAGGCAATGTATTAGCCTTGGATCAGGCGCAACAACATGGAGTTTGAAGAAACAAGTAACGACAACATTGTCTTTTTCAGAGGTAGAGTACATCGCAACAACTACTTCAACTTGTCAATGCATTTGCTTAGGAGAATTTTGGTTGATTTGAACCAGAAGCAAGAGAAAGCAACGAAAATTTATTGCGACAACAAATCCACAATTTAAATGGCTAATAATCTTGTATTTCATGGAAGAACAAAGAACATCGATATTCACGTCCATTTTATTCGTGAGCTAGTGAAAAAGGAGAGGTAATATTGAAGTTCTGCGTCACTAATGAATAAGTAGCAGATATCTTTACAAAGGCACTGTCATATCGGAAGCATGTTTATTTTAGATCATTGCTTGGTGTTAGTGATTCTGAATCAAGGAAAATGTTGAATAAATGATTCAAACAAAAGAAGAGATAAGTTACTGTAGTTTCTTTTACTGCACTTTGACTTAGTCTAGGATAGTTGTTATTTGGTCCTTAAGTTTCTCAATTTAGTTGAAAGTACTACTGAGTTAGTGCCCTTTTAATTCTTCATTTTAATTGAGTTGTAAGCCTATTTAAAAGGCATCATTAATGCGAAAGATGATATGAAAACAGAAGCTTTCAGTTTAAGAACACTTTGCCTGTTTGTTATATTTTTCCCTTTCCAATATTTTGATTCTTGAGTAAGCTTTAGATCTGTGTTCTCCAACAATAATATGAAAATATATGCACTGTGAATTCGTTTAAAAACTAGAGTAACAAAATATACAAAAAGATGTTATTAATAATTTAGACAATAAAAAATTGCAAGAAAAATATAATTTTGTTTGTACCAACAAACACTTTGTATAAAATCATATTTTTTGTTGTTGTCATCTTTAAATATGTAAAAATGTTTAATGATTCAATTTATAAATAAAATAGGTCTAACCCATCGGTAGCCCCTTAAACTTGGTACAAAGTTTCACTTAGACACCTTAACTGGTCAGTGTTCATATTAGACATCTCACGTAGAAAATTGTTGTATCATTTTAACAATTTTTGCTTACATGACTTAGTGAGTGTAAACTTATCTAGTTGACTTTTCCATTTTTTTTCTTCTTTTTTCTCACCTTCAACCACCATTTTTGAAACTCAAACATCTAACTATAGTGAATCAAAATAGTTAGCATAAGAGAAATGATGAAAATTGTTTTAGAAATTTTAGAAATATATCAATTTTAAGATTTACTTAGTAAATCAATTCATGAGACTCTTTTCCAAAAGAATTAAATATTTGCATACAAGTATTTTTTTAAAAAAATATGCTCATATATTTTTGTAGAAGAAAATCACTTTTAATTTTTTTTTGGGGGTGGGTGGGTGGGGGGAGGGAATCTTCAAAAATGGGTTGGGGGGAGAACGGGGTGTGTAGAAATAATTTTGCAAAATGGGTGGAGTGTTTGGAAAACAAGGTTGTGGGGGTATTGAACGGGGGTATTTGGAGAAGAAGATTGTGGGGTAGGGAGTGGGGGTATTTGCTTAATTTTTTTAAAAAAAGTTATTTGGGCAAAAATTCGCATTTCGTTAATTCATTAGTTATTTTTTCTTTTTACTTAAAATTTATTATTTAAGAATTGTTTTTGGGCAAATATTCGCATTTCGTTAATTCATTTAAAATTTATTCTTTAAGGATTATTTTTGACACAAATGATAGATGTCATCGTTTAATTTGTCATTTTACACGTCATTCACGAGTGTGATACACACGCTTCATATATTTTGTTGATTGGAAAAAAATGTCAAAATGACATAGCAATACCCTACATAAGGTGTCTAATATTAACACTTTGAGTGTGTTTGGTATGAAGGAAAAACATTTTTTGAAAAATGTTTTTCAATTTTCTCATGTTTTGGTTGGGACAAAAGTTTTTGGAAAATATTTTCCAAATCCACCCATTTTCCTCAAAATTAAGGAAAATGATTTCCCTATAGGAGAACATTTTCCAAAACTCTCCTCCAATTTTAAATTATATTTTTTTAAAAAAAATTAATTTTTTTACCCGATCCCTGACCGCATCCACCCACCACCGACCACCCCCTTTCCTAACCCCACCCCTTCCCCCAAAAAAATAATTTTGCTTTTTAGAAATATTTTCAAATTTTTATTTTTAAACTCCTACCCCCCTCCCCCTCTTCCCCAACCCACCCCCGACCGACCCCCCACCCACCCCCAAATCCTCAAAAAAATTAATTTTGTTTTTAAAAATATATAAAGTTCAATTTTTTATTTTTTCACTCCTCCCCCCTCCCCCTCCCCACCACCACCACCACCACCCCAAATAAAAATTATTTTTAAAAAATATTTTCAATTTCATAAATTATTTTTACTCTAGTAAAAATAAAAGATATCTCTCAAAAATATTTTTCATTCATAAATCAAACATTAAAAATTATTTCCAAAAAATATTTTCTACTCATTAACCAAACAAGAGAAAATAAATTCAAAATTACTTATTTTTCAGAAAAATATTTTCTTCGTATCAAACACACCTTTCATGTCAAATTTAAGGAATGTCTGATGGATTAGGCCAATAAAATACTGGCGCATCGCGTGGGTAAACTTAATAATTAAGATGAGCCAGCCATGTGGGCATTGAAGAAGAATACACGAAAACATGAAAGAAGGCAATAGAAAAAACAAGAACTTATCCTCCTCCCCAAAAAGAAGCCGACCTGTTAATCTATCAGGACCCGATTCGGGTTCACGCCATACGAGGATATATCCTCATCCATCAGTCTCAGTGCTTGACGGTGAAATCATTGCTGAAGAGTTGGGTTTGTTTGAAATTTCCCCCAAAACCAACCCAAGAAGTTTTCCGTATAGTGTGAAGCAGCAGTGTTGGGACAAGGCGGAGAAAGTCAAGGGAAGAGACCCGGACCGATGGCGCCGAGACCCATTGGGCAACACAATCTTTCGGAAGCTTGTCGGCTGTCCTGGTTGTCTCTGCCATGACTATGACCATATAATTCCCTATTCTAAGGTACTTTTCTCATACAAGTTTGGGATTTAGGAGTAGTTATGCATAAACTTTGTTTAAAATATAGAGTTTTGATGTTGTTCTCTGCAGCAAATTTTGGGTATTTCAACATACTTGTTTTCAACTACTGTTTTCCTTGATTTTTTGTGTTTATGATGAATGACAGTATAGCAGATTTAATCGCTCAAAGATGAGAGGAAATATGTACTGATAACTTGATGATATGTACGAATACAGGATACACCTATTGGCTAATAATGCAACACGTGCATTAGATTTGTTTATTATCAGAAAATAACCAAACTTAAAAACTTTACACTTCTAGTGTTCTAACATTTTGACCCGATGGGGAGGCCAATCTGAATTTTCTTTTTAGAACAAGAATGTAAGCAGACATCCAAAGATGCCCAAAATTGCTTTTCATGGAATAGTTTCCAATAAATGTGCTAGAAATTTTTGAATGTCCAAATTTAACTATAAAGATGGAGAAGTGGGGTGAACAATGACTAAAATGTAGGTGCCAATAGTGTTTGGAAAGACGAGGTATTGCTGGAAAGCCATTTGAAAGTAGTTTTGTTTAGGATTGGTAAAACACACACCTTAGTGATGAAGCTAGGCACGGGATTGATTGATGCTTCATCTTGCTGGCTTCTGGCAAGTACCAAAGTGTTAAGGTGTGTGCTCTATGCCCTTGGACTAGTTTTGCAGAGTATGTCACCAGCAATAAATTGAGCCTGCAAGGATATTTTTAATTGATAGTGGTATGTTATGAGTAAATATGCTAGTAATTAGGAATATAAGATTATAAATCTAGCATGAGAAAACTAGTTAGGAACTTTTAATAAGTGACTAAAACTGCATTTTAGTGATATTGAACTTGATTGACATGTCATTTCAAGGCTCAATTCCAAATAAGTTGGGTCAGCTAACAATGACCCAAAAAATGTTGGATCGGCATCATGAATCCTTTCTTTACATTCTAATATTTTGATAATTTCTCATTGCCAGAGTATTTCTAAGCTAACCATCAGCCTATGCAATAATCTTTTGTTCGGGTTTTGGCATATGCTATTCTTGCAATATGCAGATAGACACAGTTTGATGATATTATTTTACTTGATAATTCTATCTCTTTTAGTTCTTTTTCCATATAATTGTTGCCTCTTGTATTTATATAATATCTATTATCTTTTGTTGTTGTGAGAAATATATGGAAAAAATATTATTGAATTGTGTATCTAAACTGTTACATTGAGACCCTATTTATAGACACTACATTAAAATCCTTTTCAAACTAGGATTTCTATTCCTATTTCTATTCCTATTTTTAAGTATGAAATACTTATTTCTATTCTAGCACCCCCCTCTCAAGCTGGTGCATACAAATCATATGTACCTAGCTTGTTACAAATGTAATTAATACGAGGACCTATGAGGGACTTGGTGAAGATATCTGCAAGATGATCATTTGACTTCATGAATTTCGTAACAATATCTCCTGAGAGTATCTTTTCTCTGACAAAGTGGCAGTCAATCTCAATGTGCTTAGTCTTTTCATGTAACACTGGATTTGATGCGATATGAAGAGCCACTTGATTATCACATAAAAGTTCTATTTGATCAATTTTGCCAAATTTTAGTTCTCCCAACAACTGTTTGATCCAAACTAGCTCACAAGTTGTTGTCGCCATTGCTCGATATTCTAATTCCACACTAGATCGAGCAACCACATTCTGTTTCTTACTCTTCCAAGACACCAAATTACCTCTTACTAAAACACAATATCCAGATGTCAAACGTCTATCAGAGGGTGATCCTGCCCAGTCAACATTTGTATATTTAATGATTTTGACCAGCGGAAGTCATAAAATGACTTACAACACTCACAGGAAAAGAGATGGCAAGTCTAGTCACTGTGAGATAATTCAACTTTCCAAAGAGCCGTCTTATCCTGGAAGGAGTTTAATATTGGGATCCATAGGAGTGTCAGTAGGTCTACATCAGATCATTCTTATATCCTCAAGAATGTCTAAGGCATACTTGCGTTGGGAAATAACTATACCTGATCTAGACTAAGCAACCTCAATACCTAGAAAATACTTTAATTTGCCAAGGTCTTTAGTCTGGAAATGCTTAAAGAGATGTTGCTTCAAATCGATGATACCATCTTGATCATAATTGGTGATAACAATATCATCAACGTTATTTACCAAATAGATACGTCGACTTTGTGCTGAATGGCGATAAAACACCGAGTGATCAGCTCCACAAAGATTCATGCCAAACTGTTGAAATACTGTGCTGAATTACTGTGCTGAACTTCCTAAACCAAGCTCGAAGAGACTGTTTCAGACCATAAAGTTCACCTATGCAATCAACATACAAGGCTACTAGAACCCCCCCCCCCCCCAAACAACAAAACCAAGTAGTTGCTCCATATAGACTTTTTCCTGAAGATCACCATGCAGAAAAGCATTCTTAATGTCCAACTGATGAAGAGTCCCATGTGGAAAGACAGTTATAGATATAATAAAAAGGCAGACAGATGCTATTTTAGCCACAGGAGCAAAAGTGCCACTATAATCTAGCCCAAATATCTGAGTTTACCCTTTGGCAACAAGGCGAGCCTTAAGTTGATCAACCTGACCATCTGGGCCAATTTTGACTGCATAATCCCAACAACAACCAATTGTAGATGTCCCTGCACGAAGGGAGACAAGCTTCTCAGTACCACTTTTATGCAAAGCAGACATCTCATCAACCATAGCCTGTCTCCATGCAGATGAGAAAGTGATTCACCTGTAGTTTTAGGGATGGAAATAGAGGACAAAAATGACACAAAGGCATAACAGGGTGATGATAGACAATGATAACTTAAGAAGATATAATGTGGGTTAGTATTTCGAGTGGATCGTATACCTTTTTGAAGTACAAGTGGTTGGCTAAGAGGAGGCAAGTCTGCAATAGGAGCAGCAGGGATTGGCGCATGAGATGAATCACCTGGGACAAGGGCTGGATGTGGACGATGATGATAAGTTAGTAGTAGTGGCACTACAACTGGAGATGTAGAAGTAACTGTAGATTCCTCAAAGGTTGGAACCGGGAAAACCTGGGGTATGGGTAAGACCATAGATACATCAGGATGATCGAAGATGTATAATAAGGCTGAGACTAAAAAATGCAACATCAGCGGACATAAGGTATAGATGAAGATCATGTGGATAACAATGATACCTTTTTTGAACTCTAGAGTAACCAAGAAAGACAAATACAAGCTAATTTATCTTTCTCTGGGCTAAATTATGAACAAAGCATATGCTTCCAAAGACACGATGGGGGATAAGATAGAGATGTGACTGAGGAAATGGTATGGAAAGCGGAACCTAATTCTGAATAGAAGAAGAGGGAATTCTGTTAATTAAATAACAAGATGAAAGGACTGCATCGCCCCAAAAACCCAGCGGAACATGGGATTCTATGAGGAGAGTGCAAGTAGTTTTTATGAGATGCATATTTTTGCGACACGATTTTGCTCAGGAGTGTATAGACAAGATGTTTGGTGAATAATTCCGTGGTGAGACATAAATTCCTGAAACTGGAATGATAAGTATTCTAATGCATTATCACTATGGGAACCACAAATAGAAACACCAAACTGATTTTGTATTTCAGCAAAGAAACCGTTGAATATAGAAAATAACTCAGAATAATCTTTCATTAAGAAAACCCCCAAGTGCATCTCGAATAATCATCAATGAAACTAATAAAATAACGAAATCCTAAGGTGGAACTAACTCTACTAGGACTCTAAAAATCAGAATGAATTACTGAAAAATTAGACTCTGAACGACCTTCAGTACTACATGAAAATGTAGCACAAGTGTGTTTCCTAAGTTGACACAACTCACAATCTAATGTGGATAAACTAGACAAACTAAGCACCATTTTTTGCAGTTTGGATAGACTTGGATGTCCCAATCGTTTGTGAATTAGATCTGGGAAATTTGTAACGGAGCATGATATAAAGAATGAGAAGAGGTAAGATAGTAAAGACCTTCTGATTCATGTCCTGTTCCAATTGTCCGTCCCATACTACGGTCCTGCATGAGAAAAAAATCATCAAAAAAAAAGTTATGCTACAATGTAGGGCTTTCGTCAAACGACTAACCGATGCTAGATTAGAAGGAGAACCAGGGACATAAAGAACAGAGTCTAGGGTGACAGAAGATACGGATTTGGCTTTTCCAACCCCTTTGGTTTTGTTTGGATTCCATTGGCTAAAATAATAGCTGGAAGAGATTGTGAATAAACAATATCTAACAAAAGTGATTTATACTAGAGATATGATCAAAATCCCCCGAGTCTCAGACCCATGATCCAAGAGTGCTAGACTGTTACACACAAGTAAAAGAATTACCGCAACAAAAACATCAGGTTGTGCAACCGAAACTACTTGTGGAGACGTTTGTTTATTTGCACTATACTGAAGGAACTCTCTATATTCCTTTAGAACAACAAGATCATAACTGGGTGGCGGACCATGTAAAAGATAACATATGTCTCGAGTGTGTCCAAGGTTATGACAATGACTATACTTGCATCGAGGTTTTCCAAAACATTGTTTACTTGCGCAATTTTGAAGGAACTCGTTATATTGGAAGCTGTCAGAATTTGCCCACAGTGGCCTAACAATTCTGATTTTGTCAGGGTCTTGCCGAAAACTGCCCTACAGTGGTCTGATTTCGCCGGGAACTGCTTGAAAATCACCGGAACCCTAATTCCGGTGATCGGATCTAGAAGAAAATTGACTGGGCTCTGGTCGGATATACTGGGCGACCCTAATGGAAGAAAACTGCTAGAAAAAAAGTGACTGGAGCAGCACTTATGCGCCAGCGCGTGAACAGATCTCATCGGAAAACTATCACCTCCTATCGGCGCGTGGGGGCGTGTGGGGGGTTATTTGTCACGACCCAATTTCTCGAGCCATGAAGGCACCTACTATAACCCATCAGTAGGTAAGCCAAACCACAACCCAGAACCACACATACTGGGTGTGAGGGTAGAAACTAAACAAGACTAAGAAAAATTACTATAACAATATAAGCAAACCAAAACATAAATACAATAAAGGATCCCTCTCAGAACCTGGAAGTCACTAATACAGAGCTACCAACAAAACGAGTACAAGTCCCAACAGTGGACCACCGAAACTAGACTGTCTCGAAAAGTAAAAGACAAATCTTTATATAAACAGATGGAGACTGAAATAGTACAAAACGCTGTGTGCTCACCCCTGTCTCCAGACCAGAAATTCTCCAAACTCAACTTTGAATCACGGAGCGGAAATCATTGTCACTGACGTAACTCGAGAAGCCGTAACATCGAAGAAATAAGAGTAACAATCGCTAGAGCAAGCTCATCGTCTTTCTAAATACCCAACTATCAGACTCAAGTCTGCTACATCAGTCTACAAGGATTTAAGCCGGCCGAGCGACGTCGGGGCTAAACTAAGTCCTACCGACTTTGAATCATGCATTTCTAAGGAAAACCCTAGTCAAACCTAAACTAAGGCCCAACATACTTCTGACAACCAGTATTCAAACATACAAGTAATTCATATAGCAAAGAATGTCAATTAATAACAATAAACATGCTCACAGTTACCCGATAATTCTCAGAAAAAAGGCGAAAATATGATTTGTAACACCTATGCATGATCCAATAACTACCCAACCCAAATCCCAACTAATCAACATGCATTCACATGTTCGAGTTCAATCTAAGAAGAGAAACCATAGCCTACCTGAACGCAGATCACGCGCGCTCCAAAATTCACTCCCCGGATCTTTTACTTTCTAAAAGGCCTCGAAACGTTGATACACTAAAATCGCAAGAAACGGAGACGGGTCAATTTCATGGTCAAAATGGAAAAAGTGGGATCCGCGTTGAGAAATCCCGAATTAACCCCAAATAAAAGTCCTAAATAACTCTTGAAACTTGTATACCATAATGGAGCATAATTCAGGACTCAAAACAGTCCCAACATGAACATGCAACAAAAGAACCCAAATTCTAAGCTAAAAATCAGCAACTATGGCAGCAGCTACTTACAAGATTTTACCAAAAATGAAGCTCCAACAGCCAAAACCAACCACACCACGACGATCCTCACGAAAAACCACACAATATAGGCTCTTGAATCACTTGATTCGGACCTAAAATGGCCAAGAAATCACCTTCTAAAATTTCTCAAAACTTGTGCTCGAAAATGAGCTAGACAGCAGTTAAAACCCAAAATTTACCTCAAATTGGGTCCCCAAATCAGATTCCAAGCTCACCAATGCGTTGCCCTCGAAAAATCTCATAACTTAGCCTTTTGAATCGCCCAATTTGGAGTTGTATAGCTCAAGATATCAAGATTCTAAAGTAAGATACAAAGCTGAAAGTTGGGTTTTTATAGGGGCTGCACCAGATTCAGCTTTGCCTACTTTCTTTAAAGTCTCCGACGGGTGCTCGGAATCGGTTCGGAAGCTGATAAAAATAAAATAGATATGCTACCCTACCAAAGTCGACATTCCGGACTCAAAGGCGCAGTCGAAATTTTCATCAGAGGTCATCTCGATAAAATGTGGGTCCCACTTCCATTGGCCATTTTAAGTCAAAAACCACAAAAGGGCTCGGAAAAATATCAAAAACCTCAAAACCCGAAAGAAGGGTCAAACTAGACCAAACTCGACATTCCGGAGCTAACCGCGCTGACGGAATTCTCATCCGAGCGCGTTTACTCAGAATGTTGACTAAAGTCAAACTTAGCCTTTAAACTTAAAGTTAAAACGCCTACTCCCACCAACTCACACTGAAAACTTTGGAAGTCATGTCGACAATGCTACTAGACTAAAATGACCCTTCCGGAACTGATGGAATCTTCAGAATTGGATTCTGATGTCATCTTCTTGAACTTTTGATCGAGAATGATCGTTCAAGGTTCATAAGCTCCAAAAATACTAAAACTCACACAATAACCAAACGAATGACCAGGTGACCGATCTGTCAGTCCCAGCAAGTCATAAATGACTTGGAATCGCTATAGGAACGCTCTAAACGATGTACAGAAGATAAAACACTAAAAATGACAATAAAGGTCATTACATTATTTTACGGTGGGTCTGGTTGGGGTTTGGTCGCCTGAGCTTCCCAAGCCTCGTGATGATGTTGTCTTTTGCACAACACCTTCAGAACAAAAGATGACACAAATCAGTCCCAACGTCGTCGCCGAAATTCGACGTGGTATTCTCACCAATGCTCTGATACCATGTGAAATTAGGTCTTAGGTTTAACTTACACCCCAAGAGCTAGCTCAAAGGGAGGAGGATTGCCCTAACCTTATAAGGAGTCTACCCATCTCATTAACCACCGATGTGAGACTTTTGTCATTTTTTAGCACCCCACCTCACGCCCAGTGTTTAGCATCTAGTGCGTGGACAATTTTGATTTTGGGGGCCCCAACATCGGGTGAGACAAGCCCTGCTCTAATATTATGTGAGAATTATATGGGAAAAATATTATTGAATTGTGATCTAAACTATTACATTAAGACCCTATTTATAGACACTACATTAGAATCTTTTTCCAACTAGGAATCCTATTTCTATTCCTATCCCCATTTTAAGTAGGAAATACTTATTTCTATTCTAATAGTTGCATATTTTAGTTTTTCTTTTATATAGAATCCCAGTAGATTGTAGAGCTTTCTACAATTTCATCCTTGACAACATTGTCAGAACGGGACAGGGTATTATAAGAACGACTAGTGAAAATCAGCATGGCGTGTCCCAGACAACCATAGTCAATGCAGTAAGTGTTACTGGGTCAGTCAATGAAAATAAGCGCCACATCGTAGAAGGGTCACCATCAATAAACATACTCCCTTTGCAAGGATCACTAAAAGTTAGCACAGTACAATTTAAATTACGACTATAGATAGAAGTGTGCCGCTTGAATGGTAGAATTTATTTGATCCCTCTGCCAATGCCTTAGTGGCTGAGATAAACTTTGAGATAACTATGGAAAGGAAGAGATAGATTAATAACATGATGATTTGGTAAACACTAACATACTTTTTTGTAGTTTGTGGTTTGTCATGCACAATGTAAATGATATTCTAACTTTAACACACTAACAAATTAGAGCTTTGAAGAAGTTTGGAGCTTCCACTGGTCCTTTTGTGGAAAAAGAAAGATAAGAAGAAAATCTAGTGGGACAAGCACATAAGAAGGCCGCTAGATAACTGAAAGTTATTTGAGTGTCTATCAAGATAGTTGAGGCTTTGATACAATGTGAGAAAATAAGAGAGATATTTTGATTAAAGAATGCAAGATACCTGTTTCCGTCGTTCTCACAATACACATGATAATTTGGCAACACGAGGAAATATCTAACATAAACTTAATACTTCAAACATTCTGACAATTATATTAATAGTCCTTTAACATTTACAAACTCAAATCTCTATGCCCAATTTTTTATTTTGAAGCTTGTTCCTCGCTCCTGAGGGAGGAAAAGGAAAAAATTGAAATGTTAATACATACCACTCATACAAGCCTGAATTGGTCATTTTCGTAAAGGTTATGACCCTTGATCTTTAGCTTGTTATGACAGATCTCATTTCATTGGCAGGATGGTTATGCTTATCTCGTAAAAACATCCTTGGTGTGGACTACGTGATGAGAACTTGATAAACTTTCTTGATAAAATGAACAGTCCATTATCTGTGAAAAATAAAAAACTAAACAGTTCATTTGGTGATCTTGATTCTTTTGCATGTTCTCTTACCTCATTTGATCAGACTTGTGATTGAAAAAATACTCAAAATTAATTGAGACACATTAAAAAAGGAGTATAGTTATCTTTTCTTTCCAATGATTCTGGTCAGTCTTAATTGATTGGGACTTTGTTAAACTTAGTAATAGCAAAGAAGAGGACGAAGAAGTGAAAAAGGACTACATGATAAGATTGAGAGACAGATCAGTATTTAAGTTAACCTCATGCTTAATCGAGTACAACACTTAAACAGTAAGTGGCTCCACTTAAGAGCCGGTAGTTGCTAAACATCTTCATTTCTGTTCTATTTTCCCTTCCTTTCCTTTTCTCTTTTTCTTGGGGGATTGAGAGTGTGGCAAGTGCTAAATTTGCTATGAAATTGTTTTATATTTTATGATGCTCTATATGACAAATTCTAACCTTAGTGTCGCATCACACCATCAGTTCCAATCAAGCTTTTCAGATTTTGTGAATCTTCTTTCATTTCTCTGGGTATGTTAAAACATGTCATGCTTTTTGAAGTTTCTATCGTTGAGAAATGTCTGCTTCTAGAAAAGATTACCCTCATCTTGATGTTCTGTTTTTAACTACCAAATTTCCAAAAGTAGACATTTGATTGAGTTCATCTGTTTTAAATATTTTGCAGGGTGGAGAAAGTACACTAGAGAATTGTCAAGTTTTGCAGGTGAGATTTTCTCTCTGATAGAACATCTCTGTTTGTGCTTGCTGTGGAGTATCTTGAAATTTCCTTGCTGCATCATCGTATACTCACAGTTTCTTGTTATTGTATGATTTGTTTTCAATCTGTCTTTTAATTCATTGTATGTGCTACTTTAGTTGAAGATATTATTTCATTGATATTTGAAATATATTCTACATAATTCTTTCAAGAATACAAGGAGTGTTAAGACTACTTAGGGATTATGTACCTTGTGCCTTTATCTCCTTAATCAACTTGATGCTTGGTTCTCCATCTTTATCGATGTTATCTGGACGAGTTATTACTCCCTCCTGACGACTTTTATCGTCCTTATTAAAATTAAATTATCGTGTTAACCAAAAATGCGACAAGTAAAACTGGGCCAGAGGGAGTATCTTTTACTGCTCCATAGTGATTGCTAGAAGTGTATCTGTTCCATTGACCCAATGTTGATCTCAATATTGAAATGGAACTTTGGTGCCTTGCCTTCACTCCCTCCTCTCCTTCACCCAAAGGGATGGGGTGGGGAGCAGAAGAGAAACGAAAGGGCTATGCTGCTTCCGTAGAAAGTTGAGGGAAGAAAATGGGGAATCTGTGTGTAAAAGTTAGATAATTGATGGGATGTCTCTTCATGCAGGCGACAGTTAATAGATCGAAGGGGAACCGAACTGATATATCAGAAGCTGAACTCATTCAGAGAAGTTCGTATTGTCGGGTTTCAGGTAGATGCAATCTTCTGTTCAAGTGTTTGGCACTCTAGTTTGTGGTCATCTATGATTATATTAACCTTTTAAAACTTTATCCAGGTCGCGACATGGATCTTCTTGAACTTTTTGCCTACGGCGATGTCCGTCGTGGAGAAGATTCTGGGGGATGTAAAATTCAATGAGTCATTTTACAACAATATACTCAAGAATGATATTGTATGCTTCCCCTTAATTATCAGTATGACACTAGTTATTCCTCTATTAAATTTGTAACTTGCAATTATTGGAAGTTTCATATGCTTGTGTGCATCATTTTCTTCGGCAATAGTAATAGAGTTGCATCATAAAATCTTATATATATATATATCTGCAAAAGTTTGTACATATGCAAACCAAATGGAGTCCTATTAACTATGTTATTAGGTTCATATGTACCACTGCTAAAGCACAACAAGTTTCTACCTTTCCACATTTGCCGTTAAAGAGACTCAATTTAAGTAGCTCAATGAATTCTGGATATTGACTTGTAAAAAAAATTCTCATTTCATCATATTGCAAAAGTCAACATTTTTCAAATTAGGTCAATTGTTAGGAGTCAACTTCCACACTAATTGAGTTTTAGGACAACTAAAACTTATATGGTCAATTATTTTAGTTAGAGGTGAACAAGATTGAATCGAAAATCTTATTAAGATAAAAAAAAAAAAAAGATGAATATATTGGGTTGCTTGGTTTTGACTTTAAAAAGTCAATCCAAGATCAAACCAATATGACATCATACATATAATTTTTAATAATTATTTCATGCATAAAAATATTTATTTTGATATAATTTAGAAACTATTTCTTAATACGTTTTCATAAATTTTATCTTTTAACAAAATTTTTGAGTTTGACTTAAAATTTTTGAATAGTCCTAAAGGTTATATTTCATAGATATTAGTAATTTTAACGAAGCTCAATCAAATCAATATTATTGCTAACCCAAAATAAAATCAACTAAATACTAAGAATGACAATAATGTTCAATATTTGTTCTTTAATTATATCATGATTTAGACTAAATAAACTTATCTTAACATGATTTATAATTTAAAATTATGATCGTTTTCGTTTTGGCTTATTTATTTACAATATTTGTTTTACATGATTTCATTATTGTTGTGTTGAATATTTTTCTGTCATCATCATATTTCATGTTATTTTTGTAAAAACATCTTTGATAATTATATTTTGGCAAGACTAAAGAAATGTTTAAAACACAAGTTAATTATTATATGTATCATATGAATAATTTGCCGGAAAAACCCCAAAACTCGAGAAATCTGGAAAAAAAAGATTCTAAATTGAAAAATCATAATTTATTAGTTTAATTTAATTTATAGATTAAAAATTTAACACAAATAATTTGATTTGATATTTAAAAAAATTCAAATCAATTAAGTTCATGTACACCCTAATTTTAGTTTACAGACCCCGCAAACATAAATTGAACGCAATCTCTTAGAAATGTAATAATTAACCAGGACATAAAGAATGGAAAATGTTTTTAAAAAAAGTTTCAGTGACCACCAAAAACTTTTTTTTTTTTTTGGGAAAAGATTGAAGGTTTTAGAGTCTAGAGTAATAAACACTGTTCCATAATTGTTAAATAATTTTGTTAATTTATTACGAAATCAATTGAGATCTTATCGGCTTGTTTGTGAATTAGTACATTTAAAATTGAAAAAATTAGTAAAGTAGTCATAATTCCTAACTTAATTAGTAAAAACATTTACATTTTAAATTATTTAGTCAAAATGTCAATATTTTAAAAATAATTTGTAAATATTATTATTTGTCTTTCTTTTTATTTCTCAAAACAGTCCAACATTAAATATATTCACTATCCATTTAGACTTCTTCTAGAATTTAATACTATTAAATTTATTTTCATCTTTAAGATTTTTAAAATTTATCTCTTTTACCATTTTCACCATTATTGTCTCTCATTGTTGAAGAAGAACTAATTATTCAAGTTCATATCAATTTGTTCAGATCTATCGTTAATTCAAGAAATCTCTCAATATATAAAGGTATTTTCGTGATCATCTTTTATTTTGCGAGATTTCATAAGATTCTATTTTCGAAATAAAAATTACGTTGAATTTTGTACTGCATGTATTATAATTTTTTCGTCATTTTTTTTTTATTTTTATATGAGTTTGTTAACATAATCATCAAATATTTATGCATTTCGGAATTTTAGTATTTGAAACACTATTTTTATGATTTTATTTTCATATTTGAGATTTAGTAGATTGTAATTTGTTAGTAAACCACAAAAGCATTCATAATAATTTCAAATTTTGCCTATAAGGTTATAAATTCACAAAATAAACCACAAAATATTTTCATATATATATATATATATATATATATATATATATTTAATAATTTCAAATTTTGCCTATAAGGTTATAAATTCACAAAATAAACACAGATTCAGATTTGAATTTGGTGAAAAGAATTGGAAAAAAGGAACATAGCAGACGACGAAGAAAGAGAGAGTCAAAGAAGAAGTTTGCGAAATTGTATTCATATCAGAATAATATTCATATTAATTTTTGTTTGTCAATTATTTTTCTTTTACTTATTATTTATTTTTTTATTAAGAATATGGTATTTCTTTTTATTTGTAGTCATTCAAATACGTATTTTATATGAATTTGTATTTCTTAAGCATAGATGTATTCTATTTTTTAACAGTCAATTTGTATTTTTTTAGAATATTATATTCTGATTATATCATTTTCACTATGTATGCTATCTCATATGAATTTGTATTTCTTAAACATATATGTATCCTGTTTTTCAACAGTTAATTTTTATATTTTTTTAGAATATTGTATACTATTATATTATTTTAGTATGTATGCTATATGTTTTTCATAATCTTGTATTCTTATTTTTTTCATAGTCAATTTGCATCTATTTTTTTAGAATATTATATTCTTCGTCAGCAAATTTAGTATTTCCACCAAATATGCTATTTCCCCTAAAAAATCTTGTACCCTTTCATAAATCATATTCATACATATTGAGATACGTATATATATATATATATGGTGATCAAGTAATACAATTTTGATCACCGAAATAAAATTTGTAGTTTGAAAGAAGAAAAAAATCGATTTTAATTTGAATGGTAAAGTGAGCACATAAAATGTACAAAATATTGGTATACAATTAAAATAAAAACATAACAAATGAAAGTTGATCTAAAAACTATTATCTCACTTTTTCATCATACTATTTTTTTGTATTTTATATATTATTATACAACATTCTAAATAAAAATTAGAATAAATAGAAATACGAATAAAATACATATTGAAATCAATACGAAATACAAAATTTTTGAAGAAACAAATAAATACACATGAAAAAAATATATGAATACAAATATGTTTCTTAAATAACTATAAATTCATTTGGCATACCGATTGGAATGAACACAAACTAATAAAAAAAGATTAAGATTATGGAGGAAAAAAAAGAACAAAGTTTGAGTTTTATTTGAAAATGTAACTGATGAGAAAATTAAGTGATCTTTATCTTTTTTTGAAATATTATTTCCCTTGATTTTCTTCCTTTTGATATTAAATAATTTTATTTCTTTAAATGAAAACAAATAATACAAACATAAATAAGATACATAACAATTAAAATTTTGACATTTTTATTAAAATATTAAAAGTGTTACTAATGAGCCCTCTTAAATATTAAAATATTGACATTTTAAAAAATTTCCGCTCAATAAGCAGCCATGTGAAATAAATTGACCTGGACTATTGAGCTATTATACTCAATAAAGTAAAAAGTCTGCACAGTATCTTAAAAGGCTTAAAATAGTATAACAAAGTAAATTTCAACTATTATCTTAGCGCTTATATTTTATTTTTACATTTATATTTAATATTTTTAGTTATCATTCAAGTCATTAATAACAAATTAAATATGCATTATTAGTTAACTAGTAAATTTAGTCGCGTTATGTGTGGTGTATAGAAGTTTTAATTTTATTTTATTTTCAAATTTAAATAGATTAGTCGATAAATTTTAACATATAGATTTGTATTTCAACTCAATTCATGAATTAATTTTATTAAAAAATAAATATCCTTAAATTATGCCAAATACCTTTACTTTTTTTTGATTGAATAGTACCTATTATTTTATGTTAGTTATAACATATAATTAAGAATTTATGACTTTATTATCCATTTGAATGAGTTCTCAAAATTAAATATAGTAACCTTTGATATTTTGAAAAAAAAATTAAAGTGGGATTTTTAGTCTTTTAAATTTTTAAAAAATATCAAAAGAATTAAATAGTAACACATATAAAAACGGTCTTAGAAATATGAAAAATTATTTGCAATAGATAAGTTATCTATAATTTGAAGACTTAAAAAAATACTTCAATATTTTGCATATTAAAATTTAAAGCTTCTTTTTCTATATGTTGATTCTTTAAAAGGAAATAGGAAACATGATTTTTGTCTACAAAATAATTTTCGGTGATGAAGAATACACAAAAAAATAAAATATTATATTGTTAGAATACAAAATAAAATGAGTAATAAATGAGAAATTATAAAAGAATGATAAAACATTTTATGTTATAATTATAAAAAAAAATTCATACAATATCTAATAAAAACTTATAATTTGAATCTAGGATTTTTTCTAAACAAGGTAATTATAAAAAGAATTGTTCGCAAATAATAGGAATATTTATAATTATTAACGATAAATAATATTTTCATATAATTTAAGTGTAAGATAAAAAGTTAAGTAAATTTTTAGAAAAACTTCTAATAATTTTAAAAAGTTAAGTAAAATTAGTACTAATTTATATTTTTAAAAAATATTAACAATTAGAATCATATCTTAACATAATTAAGTTAGTTTGTCTTTAGTTTTTTCACTAATTTATGCAAAATGTTAAAAATTATCTTAATTAATTTTTCTAATATTTTTCACGATTCATATTTTACTAAAAATTTAAAAATAACTTTATAATAATTTTGATTATCTCCCCCCACTAAGCGTATCCACAACTATATTTTAATGCTTTAAAGAATTATTTTGTATGCTAACTTTTTATTAGTGATCTTGCTCTTATAATTTCACACAAATAAATAAATTAATTATTATCTTTTATATATGTTATTTTGTATAATCCTTATTAGAAGTAAAAATAATTATACAAAGTAGTCTTTCTCTATAGGTTTTGCATTACAAAATTAGAGTAGAGGACAATTAAGCTAAACATAAATGTAATTTGTTAGAAATAATTTTTTGATATACTTTTAAGATATCATAAATTTAAACATTTATGTAATTGAGAGTTATGAAGGTATAAAATTGGAAGTTAAAATAAGTTACTAATTAAGTATATATAGAGGTTATGAAAAATGAAGAGGTGTGAGTTCATGATTAAAAAAATAAAAATATATAAAAATAAGAGAAAAAGTAAAAGAAATTACATATTTTTCTAATAAACCCATTTTTATGATTTAATTTTATTAAATGATTGTTTTTACCTCATTTAAGAAATTTTAAATTTTTTAAAAGTCTTTAAATATGCTTCTATTAATAAACATTTCTTTTTAATAATTACTATTATTTTGAACAATATATAATTTAGGAAAGAAATCTATTAAGGAAATAATTATTTAAGAACGAATTGAAAAACGGTAGAGAATAAGTAAGTTAATCAAAAGGAGGAAATGTCACGACCCAAATCGGGCCGCGACTGGCACCCACACTTACCCTCCTATGTGAGCGAACCAACCAATCTAACCCCAATCGTTTACCAATAATAACAGAAAATAATGCAGAAGACTTAAACTCATTAATGAAAATCAATTAAATAACTTCTAAGAACTCAACAACTATTATTATCCCCAAAATCTGGAAGTCATCACCACAAGAACATCTACCTCAATTACTAAATCTAAGAGTATCTAAGAAGCTAAAATACATAAACAGCTAGTCCATGCTGGAACTTCAAGGCATCAAGACATGAAGAGGAGGATCCAGTCCAAACTAGAAGCATTAGCTCACACTGATATCCGGAGTAATGAAGACTGGCTAGAGTTGCGGTTGAGTTGAAGATGACGGTACGTTTGCTGCACTCCACAATTAACAAAGAAAACAAAACATAAAAGTAGGGGGGGTCAGTACAAACACAAGTACTGAGTAGGTATCATCGGCCAACTCCAAATAGAAAACAGTATATATCAAGTAATATCATAAATCAACTAATATCCTTAGCATGCAGCATTTACAATTACCATAACCCTTGGTTACAACACCAAGCACATCAATGAGGACTCACGCCTCCTCATCATACTCATTTGGGAATTAGGTTCATTAGATTGAGTATATTAACATCTTTCAAGATTCATTATCTTTATTCCTCTCGTGTCGGTACGTGACACTCCACTCCTCATATACTATCCTGGTGTCGGAACGTGACACTCCGATCCTCATTCTATCCTGGTGTCGGAACGTGACACCCGATCCATATTCTATCCTGGTACCGGAACGTGGCACCTGATCCATATACTATCCTGGTGTCGGAACGTGACACTCCGATCCTCATATACTATCCTGGTACCGGAACGTGGCACCCGGTCCATATACTATCCTGGTGTCGGAACGTGACACTCCGATCCTCATATGCTATCCTGGTACCGGAACGTGGTACCCGATCCATATACTATCCTGGTGTCGGAACGTGACACTCCGATCCTCATATACTATCCTGGTACCGGAACGTGGCACCCGATCCATATACTATCCTGGTACCGGAACGTGGCACTCCGATCCTCATATACTATCCTGGTACCGGAACGTGGCACCCGATCCCCTAATCTCACTACTTTCGTTCATCAAGCCTTCTTTTATACCAAGGCATCATCATTAACAAAGTAGATTAAGGTTTCTTTTCAGGATTTAGGATTCAATAGCTTCATCATGCTTATTATATAACAATTACATAATCACATTCATGCAAGCATACAATTAAGCATATAGAAGGGTTTACAATACTACCAATACATATCATTCGCTATTAAGAGTTTACTACGAATAGCATAAAAACCATAACCTACCTCCACCGAAGATTAGTGATCAAGCAAGAAAATTCTCAAAGCTTTGTTCTTCTTCTCGTTCCTCCTCTTTCTCGTTCGTTTCTCCCTCTCTTTCTGTTCTTTTCTTTTTCTTATTCAAACCCTCTTTCTTTTACCCTAATTAGCATATAATTAAGTATAAAAGGTGGCAATAATATCCCCCTAATTAACTTAAGGTTACCTCTTTTAACCCCCAAGTAATTAGACTTATTAACATTAACCCACCTACTTTATAATTAAAGCATGAATAGTCAAAAACGTCCCTTAAAACATTAAAGAAATCCGACTCCGCCTGGGATTACGCAGCCTGTGACGGCCCGTCGCGCCTGCGATGGTCTGTCCTGCTGCTCCATCACAGAGTTCAGAGACTCAATTTCTCTGAAGAGTCTGTGACGGTCCGTCACACCTGTGACGGTCCGTCCTGCCATTCCGTTACGAAGTTCAGAGAGTCGATTTCAGTGCCCATTTTTCAGAATTCTAAGTATTTTGGAACGAGACCCCCTCGACGGTCCGTCGTGCCCATGATGGTCCGTCGTGGGGTCCGTTGTTTCTGCCAGTTTTTCCAGAATCAAAGTCTGCAGCTCAAAACGACTAAACAGGTCGTTACAGTAGATACCAATTTACCCATCGTTCGTCCTCAAACGATCATAAGAAGAAAAACAAGGGCGAAAAGAAGTACCTGAATCTGTAAACAGGTGTGGATATCTTTCTTGCATATCAGCCTCTTTCTCCCAAGTGGTTTCTTTGACTGGTCGATTCTTCCATTGAACTTTGATGTATGCAATCTCCCTTGAACTCAACTTGCGAACTTCTCTATCTAAAATGGCAACAGGCTCCTCCTCATAAGACAAATTTTCATCAAGCAGAACTGAATTCCAACGAATGATGTAGTTTCCATCCCCATGGTATCTTTTCAACATAGACACATGAAATACCGGATGCACTCCGGACAGCCCTGGAGGCAAGGCTAACTCATAAGCCACCTCCCCTACTCGCTTAAGTACTTCAAAGGGACCAATATACCTTGGGCTCAATTTACCCCTTTTTCCAAAACGCATCACCCCTTTCATGGGCGAAACCTTCAGTAGGACTTGCTCACCCTCCATAAACTCCAAGTCTCTAACCTTTCGATCTGCATATTCCTTTTGCCTACTTTGCGCCGCTAACAGCTTTTTCTTGAATAGATTTCACTTTATCTAACGATTCTCTCAGAAGGTCAGTACCCCAAGGTCTAACCTCAAATGCATCAACCCAACCAATGGGAGACCTACATCTCCTCCCATACAATGCTTCAAATGGGGCCATATCAATACTTGAGTGATAGCTGTTGTTATAGGAGAACTCGGCTAAGGGTAAGAAGCTATCCCAATGACCACCAAATTCTATCACACATGCGCGAAGCATATCCTCCAACACTTAAATCGTTCTCTCAGACTAACCATCGGTCTGAGGATGGAACGCAGTACTAAGGTCCAACCTAGTACCCAATTCCGCATGCAATGTTTTCCAAAACATAGAAGTAAACTGCGTACCTCTATCTGATATGATGGAGAGTGAAACCCCATGCAACCGAACAATTTCTGAGATATAGATTTTGGCTAATTTCTCTGCATTGTAAGTCACCTTGACCGGAATGAAATGAGCAGACTTAGTTAACCTATCAACAATCACCCAAATAGAGTCATACTTACCCATTGTCTTTGGAAGACCAACCACGAAATCCATTGCAATCCTTTCCCACTTCCATTCAGGACTGGGCATTCTCTGAAGTGTTCCTCCGGGCCTCTGGTGTTCATACTTTACTTGCTGACAATTTGGACATATGGCAATAAAATCAACAATATCACGCTTCATTCTACTCCACCAAAAGTGTTGCTTTAGGTCACGATACATCTTGGTTGCACCAGGATGTATAGAATACCTTGAACTATGAGCCTCTGTCAGAATAGTGTTGATCAAATCATCGACGCGGGGTACACATACCCTTCCCTTGATTCTCAAAACACCTTCCTCATCGATTTGTGCTTCTTTAGCCTATCCTCGCAATACCTTATCTTGGATTCTGCTTAGTTTCTCATCATCAAACTGTTTTCCCTTAATCTTGTCAAGAAAAGAAGATCTTGCCTCCACACAAGCCAACAATCCTCCCTTCTCATTTACTTCTAACCTCATCAAGTCGTTAGCCAGAGTCTGAACCTCTCTAGCCAATGGACGTCTAGAAACTTGCAAGTGAGCTAGACTGCCCATGCTCCCTGCCTTTCTACTTAAGGCGTTTGCCACAACATTAGCCTTTCCCGGATGATACAAGATAGTGATGTCGTAGTCCTTCAGTATTTCCATCCATCTCCTCTGTCTCAAGTTCAAATCTTTCTGAGTAAAGACATACTGTAGGCTACGATGATCCGTGTATACTTCACACTTAACCCCATATAAATAGTGTCTCCATTGCTTTAATGCAAACACTACCGCAGCCAACTCCAAATCATGGGTCGGATAGTTACGTTCATGCACCTTTAATTGCCTCGAAGCGTAAGCAATTACATTCTTCTCTTGCATTAGCACTGCACCCAAACCCGAATAGGATGCATCACAATAGACAATGAAATTCTTACCTTCCACGGGCAAGGTGAGAATTGGTGCAGTAGTCAACAAAGTCTTGAGTTTCTGAAAGCTTTCCTCACATTTGTCCGACCATACAAATGGAACATTCTGCTTAGTCAAGTTCGTCAATTGGAAAGCAAAGGAAGAGAATTCCTTGACAAATCGACGGTAATAGCTAGCTAAACCAATAAAGCTCCTTATTTCTGACACATTAGTAGGTCTTACCCAATTCTTCACTGTCTCAATCTTAGAAGGATCCACCATCACGCCCTCCTTAGACACCACGTGCCCCAAGAAGGACACTGAATCTAGCCAAAACTCACACTTGGAGAATTTGGCATAGAGCTTCTTCTCCCTTAACATTTCTAGTACCATCCTCAAATGCTCCTCATGTTCTTTCTTGCTCTTTGAGTATATCAGTATATCATCAATAAATACGATCACAAAGAGATCCAAATATGGCTTAAAAATCCCGTTCATCAAGCTCATGAAGGCAGCAGGGGCATTCGTAAGACCAAAAGACATCACTATAAATTCGTAATGCCCATACCTGGTCCGAAAAGCAGTCTTTGGCACATCCGTTGCTCGTATTTTCAATTGATGATAACCGGATCTCAAGTCAATCTTAGAGAAGACACAAGCACCTTGTAACTGATCGAACAAGTCATCAATGCGAGGAATGAGATATTTGTTCTTAATAGTTACCTTGTTCAACTGTCGGTAGTCTATGGACATCCGGAAACTCCCATCCTTCTTCTTCACAAATAACACCGGAGCACCCCAAGGAGATGCACTTGGTCTAATGAAGCCTTTGCTCAACAACTCTTGAAGTTGGGCCTTTAACTCTCTTAACTCCGCGGGAGCCATTCTATAAGGGGGTATAGAAATGGGGCGAGTGCCCGGTTCAAGATCAATGCAGAAGTCAATATCCCTATCTGGTGGCATACCAGGAAGATCTGCAGGGAACACATCCAAAAACTCACGGACTATCGAAACCGACTCAATCGAAGGTACTTGAGTAGTGTCATCCCTGAGATGTGCCAAGAATGCTAAACAACCCTTACTAACCATTTTCTTAGCACAAAGAAAGGAGACGATACGAACCGGATTGGAAGTGTAGTCGCCCTCCCACACTAACGGATCTGTCCCAGGCTTGGCTAACGTCACTGTTTTAGCATTATAATCCAAGATCGCAAAATTCGGAGAAAGCCAAGTCATACCCAGAATTACATCAAAATCAACCATGTCTAAGATAACCAAGTCTACATAAGTATTGTTCCCCACAAAAGTCACAGGACAAGACCTATACACCTTCTCAACTATCACAGACTCACCCACCGGAGTAGAAACACGAATAGGCATGTCAAGCAATTCACAATTTAATTTAAGACCAGTAGCAAATGAGGAAGATACATATGAAAATGTGGATCCAGGGTCAAATAATACAAAAGCCATGCAATCACAAACCAAAAGATTACATGTGATGACAGCATCGGATGTCTCCGCCTCAGATCGCCCAGGGAAAGCGTAACAATGGGCCCCATTACTTGTCTGTCTGTTGCCCCTACCATGTTGTGCTGTAGTGGCTCTAGTTTGCCCATCACCCCGGCCGTTTTGATGACCACCATTACCTCGGCCACCACGTTCTCCAGAATAGCGGCCTCTTCCATGACCACCTCTACCTCTAGCTATTGGGGGTCTATAACTCTGTTTTGGACAATACCTCTTAATGTGTCCAGTCTCCCCACATCCATAACATTCTCTGGATTCAAGCATTGGCCTCTCAGAGAAGTGTTGACCGGTTTGAGGTGGACCCCCAACTACAGTCTGTAGTGAATACTGAATTGGTCGGACTAAGTAACCTCCCGAACCCTGTCCTCTAGAGTAAGAACCATTAAACTCACCTCCCTTTCGAAACCTTTTTGATGTAGTCGCCATGGTGAAGTCATCCGGCTTCACTCCCTCTACCTCTATCACGAAGTCTACCACTTCTTGAAAGGATTTCGCTGTAGCCGCTATCTGTAAGGCTGAAATTCGCAACTCTGATCTCAACCCCTTCACAAAACGGCGAATCCGCTCTTGTGGACTGAAACAAAGCTGAGTGGCATATCTGGAAAGTGCACGAAACTTAGCCTCATATGCAGTAACCGACATCCTACCTTGCTCTAGGCTCAAGAATTCATCTCTTTTCCTATCCCTCAAAGTCCGGGGGATATACTTCTCCATAAACAAGCTAGAGAATGATGCCCAAGTCATAGGTGGTGCCTCTGTTGGTTGACACTCAACATGCGACCGCCACCACATTTTGGCGTTCCCTTGAAACTGATAAGTCACAAACTCAACACCAAACCGTTCTACTATACCCATCTTGTGTAGCAGCTCATGACAGTCAACCAGAAAATCGTAGGCATCCTCAGATTCATCACCCTTGAAGACTGGAGGTTTCAATTTCAAGAACTTACTGAAAAGTTCATGCTGATCATTTGTCATTATAGGCCCTGTAGTCAGACGAGGAAATGTGCCTATTTCCAATGAGGCATCCATGCGGGGAGCCCTAGTAGCCGCATGTTGTACTTCCGGACCCTGAGGTGCTGGTGCAGAAAACACTGGAGGTGTCTGGCCTTGATCAGATAGCCCGCTAAGATAAGCAAGAACCTGATTGATCGTCTCTGGGGTGGGTTGGGGTGGCAATTCCTCATTCTGCACCTGTTCATTCTACCCATCCTCCCCTTCTCTTACTACTTCCTCAGTCGGTGGAGGAGTCACCGCCCTAGTACCAGATGGGCCAGGTGTTCGTCCTCTTCCTCTAGAGGACGTCCTCCCGCGACCTCTACCGCGGCCTCTTGCCACTGCTCCTCTTTGAGCTACAGTCTCAGTGGCTGGCTCAGATGCATCTTGTCTAGCCGATGTTGATGTTGGCGCGGTTGTTGCTCTAGTTCTAACCATCTGCGAAATAGAGTGAAGATAGTCAGATACCAATTTGTATCACCTAGATACCAATTGGACCCAAGTAATAGCACGAAAGAACAAAAGAATGGAATTTTCCTAAAGTCTTATAGCCTCTCAAAGAAAAGTAAAGGCGTCCCCCTACCGTTCCTCAAGACTCTACTAGACTCGTTCTTGTGTGATGAGACCAACGAACCTAATGCTCTGATACCAAGTTTGTCACGACCCAAATCGGGCCGCGACTGGCACCCACACTTACCCTCCTCCTATGTGAGCGAACCAACCAATCTAACCCCAATCGTTTACCAATAATAACATAAAATAATGCGAAAGACTTAAACTCATTAATGAAAATCAATTAAATAACTTCTAAGAAATCAACAACTATTATTATCCCCAAAATCTAGAAGTCATCACCACAAGAACATCTACTTCAATTACTAAATCTAAGAGTATCTAAGAAGCTAAAATACATAAACAGCTAGTCCATGCCGGAACTTCAAGGCATCAAGACATGAAGAGGAGGATCCAGTCCAAGCTAGAAGCATTAGCTCACCCTGATATCGGAGTAATGAAGACTGACTAGAGTTGCGGTTGAGTTGAAGACGACGGTACGTTTGCTGCACTCCACAATTAACAAAGAAAACAAAACATAAAAGTAGGGGGGGTCAGTACAAACACAAGTACTGAGTAGGTATCATCGGCCAACTCCAAATAGAAAACAGTATATATCAAGTAATATCATAAATCAACTAATATCCTTAGCATGCAGCATTTACAATTACCATAACCCTTGGTTACAACACCAAGCACATCAATGAGGACTCACGCCTCCTCATCATACTCATTTGGGAATAAGGTTCATTAGATTGAGTATATTAACATCTTTCAAGATTCATTATCTTTATTCTTCTCGTGTCGGTACGTGATATTCCGCTCTTCATATACTATCCTGGTGTCGGAACGTGACACTCCGATCCTCATTCTATCCTAGTGTCGGAACGTGACACCCGATCCATATTCTATCCTGGTACCAGAACGTGGCACCCGATCCATATACTATCCTGGTGTCGAAACGTGACACTCCGATCCTCATATACTATCCTGGTATCGGAACGTGGCACCCGATCCATATACTATCCTGGTGTCGGAACGTGACACTCTGATTCTCATATACTATCCTGGTACCGGAACGTGGCACCCGATCCATATACTATCCTGGTGTCGGAACGTGACACTCCGATCCTCATATACTATCCTGGTACCGGAACGTGGTACCCGATCCATATACTATCCTGGTACCGGAACGTGGCACTCCGATCCTCATATACTATCCTGGTACCGGAACGTGGCACCCGATCCCCTAATCTCACTACTTTCGTTCATCAAGCCTTCTTTTATACCAAGGCATCATCATTAACAAAGTAGATTAGGGTTTCTTTTTCAGGATTTAGGATTCAATAGCTTCATCATGCTTATTATATCACAATTACATAATCACATTCATGCAAGCATACAATTAAGCATATAGAAGGGTTTACAATACTACCAATACATATCATTCGCTATTAAGAGTTTACTACGAATAGCATAAAAATCATAACCTACCTCCACCGAAGATTAGTGATCAAGCAAGCAAATTCTCAAAGCTTTGTTCTTCTTCTCGTTCCTCCTCTTTCTCGTTCGTTTCTCCCTCTCTTTCTGTTCTTTTCTTTTTCTTATTCAAACCCTCTTTCTTTTACCCTAATTAGCATATAATTAAGTATAAAAGGTGGCAATAATAGCCCCCTAATTAACTTAAGGTTACCTCTTTTAACCCCCAAGTAATTAGACTTATTAACATTAACCCACCTATTTTGTAATTAAAGCATGAATAGTCAAAAACGTCCCTTAAAACATTAAAGAAATCCGACTCTGCCTGGGATTACGCAGCCTGTGACGGCCCGTCGCGCCTGCGACGGTCCGTCCTGCTGCTCCGTCACAGAGTTCAGAGACTCAATTTCTCTGAAGAGTCTGTGACGGTCCGTCCTGCCATTCCGTTACGAAGTTCAGAGAGTCGATTTCAGTGCCCATTTTTCAGAATTCTAAGTATTTTGGAACGAGACCCCTTCGACGGTCCGTCGTGCCCATGACTGTCCGTCGTGGGGTCCGTTGTTCCTGCCAGTTTTTCCAGAATCAAAGTCTGCTGCTCAAAACGACTAAACAGGTCGTTACAGGAAAAAATTTAAAATTGTCAAGAAAGGTAATGATGTGGATGTCATAAAATAAAATTTAAAAAAATAGTTAATTTTTGTTGATTACATTCTCAAAATTGTGAAGCAACTTTTTGGCTTATAAATAATTTTTCTATATAAATAATATAATTAAGAATGTAGCATTAAAATTATGTATTTTTGATCATATCATTGTTATGTGACTGATACAAAATTGTAAGAGGAATCGATTTATTTGTTTTTTTAGCTATATAACATGTTTGTATTTAATATTTAGTATTTTATTATACTTTATATTGAGATTTGAGATATTACTTTTTCTTTTATTAGTTATATTTATTATGTATTTGTATAACAATTTTATAGCTAGTGAGAAGGAAGATATTGATAAACAAAATTGAATATTGAATTAATAAAAATAAGATACATTGGTGGTTTTTAATTAACTAATTAAGTTGATTAGAAACCAATTAGCTCTGTTGTATTAGAGGTTTTACTGGAGAACTATAAACAATCCTTACGATAATAACAACAAAAAGACATAAAATTATAGTTAACTTATCAAGCAAAAATAATAAAAATATTTAGTTATGATTTAAAGAGGAAAGAAGGATCATGTTCTCAATATAATATAATTCAATTCTTCAAAATTTACAAAGAGACAAAGAGAATAAAAACAATCATTGTCTTTAGAAACTACAAGAATAAGAAAAAGAATTTCAAAAAACTATAAAGAGAAGCAAAAGAGAAAATGAACAAATTATTTTTTTCTACAAAAAGAATCATGATTTGTGTCATTTACAATCCAAAAATAATAACAGTAAATGTATAATTACAATAGAGAAAAAGTGATAGTAATAATTATACATGTCAAATTATTTTACCTCTCAAAATCAAACTATCCAATATATCTAACATTTTTCATTATACATCCCTCTCCTGCAAAATTAGATCAAAGAAGGTAAAAATTAACCAATCAAAGAATAAGAAAAAATGAAGAATAAGAAAAATAAAAAATAAAATGACCATCATACATTGTAACGATCCATTTGGTCATTTTGAGTACTAGAGCTTTTTATTTCATAAAAGACTCTTTCAAGATTTTAAATGATTGTTCAGGACTATTTGTAATTACAATTATGAAATTAAGGAGGTAATTTAAATAATTAATTTTGTTGATGATTAAAGAAATTAATATTACAATTAGTGATGGGTCACTTTCATTATTCATATAATTAGTCTTATATAATAATTAGGGTATAATTCATCTCCAGAGGAAAAGAAGTTAAGGAGTTCATTAATTTTTGGTGATAACACAAAGTGATTGTTGCACAAACCCTTAGAGGAGAGAACGACAAGATCTATCGCAGGTAAACAAATTTTAATTGAAATCTATTATCTACCAATGTTTATTATTATCCGTATGATGTTATGGTTAGAAGTTAATGGATGTATAAACTCAAATTGGCAAATTCTCCTTCTTTGTCTTATCTAATTAGTTCTCTGAACCAAGTTACTTATAATTTGGTGGTCCTTATTTTATTGTATTGTCGTATGATTATTATATTGTGAAACAGTATGATTATATAAGGATGTCAATTGAATATTAATGGTGTATTGTGATTGGAAGGTGGAGACCAAACATTAATGAGAAGGAACTAAGGTTATACTATGATTGTTTCTCAAATATGATTATGGGCGTGTAATTGGATTGAGTTTGAATTAACGTTACTTTTTCTGCTAACCAGTGGCCTCAACTTTAATCATTTGTTATTATTATTATAATATATTATAAAGTGGAAATGTACATTTGCGTTGCATTTGATGTTAGATGAATGCTGCTAGAAAAGTTAGGCCAGAACGTTAATAAATTAAAGAATTGGAGTATTAAAGTGTGGGTTAAGGTGTTCATTGTCTCTTGAACTTTTATACATAAAAAACTTGTTATCTTATTTTAAAATATATTTTTAATGCATTGAGATAAGTAATTAAATATTAGGTATTTCGTATTATCTAAATTTCATTAAAAATTATGCTAATTGAAAGAATTTAGAAAATTCTTAGGCTTGAACTTTAGGAAATTGATTGTAGTTTTGAGTGTTTATAGATTCAATAACTCAAAAAATTACGCATATTGCATAGATTGGAAGGTTCGGAGGCACTGAGAAAAAGAAAAGTATATGAAAAATAGCTTGGTTGACTTCTGTTCTTCGGTAGAGGTAGGTTGTGGTTTATGATATTTGATAGTAAACTCTTTATAGTGATTGATATGCATTGAGTGATACCGTAAAGTTCTCTATGTACTTGATTGTGTGGTTTATGGTTGGTCTAAAATCCTGAGAGCGTGAAACTGAAAACCTTCTTATCGAAGTGATGTCTTGAATAAAGAAGGCTTGATGAAATATTATCAATGAATTGAAAGTAATGATAATAAATGATAAATTAATAGTATAATTGAATCGTAGTGTCACGTTCTGACACGTCATTCTTGGATTGGAGTGTCACGTTTCGGCACAGTATTCTTGGATCGGAATGTCACATTCCGACACGATATAATTGGATTGGAGTGTCACTTTCCGACAAAATAATATTAAAGGAAAAACATATCAAAATAACAGAATGTACTCTATCTCAAAGAACTCAATTCCCCAAATGGTTTGGTTAGAGGCATGAGTCCTCATGGATGATTTTGGTATTATTGACTTATTATATACTTACTTTAGTGTTGTTGACACTTGTTCATGTTATTTGTTGTTTATCACCTGTTAAGTTCTATAGTTGAATTCACCCTATTATTCATTGTATATTAGTTTCTATTTTGGTTTGGCCGATTATACCTACTTAGTATGTTGCCCCGTATTGAGCCCTGCTTGTGTTTTTCTTTATTTTCCTTTTATGGAGTGCAACGAGTATACCAATGATTTCGAATTTCCCTCAGCTCTAGCAAGTCTCAACATATCAGACTCAAGGGTGAGCTATTCATTCAAGCTTGGGTTGGATTCTCTCTATCATTACATGATATCCTTAGTTTTCGGACACAAATTACTTTAGTTCATTTATTTTGATATTTTTGATACTCTTAGACTTAGAAATCGGAGATTAGATGTCCTTGTTGTGAAGACTTTCACGTTTTGAGAAAACGATAGTTAATAAGTTTTGGAGTTTCCACGTTATCTTGTTATTCGTAGTTGAACTATTGGTATATGTTGGGATTTGGATTCCTCTGTTCGCCCACCTAGGAGGTTAAGTGTGGGTGTCACTCACGGCTCATTTTGGGTCGTGACATACATGTCTCAAAGTAGGTTTTAATAGATGTAATATTTAGGAGTTATAAATTTTATATTAAATAATTTGAAGGGTATGAATATGAAAGGTTAAGAGTTACATAAATTATTAAAATATTAGAAGCTATATATATTATTAAAAGGTTTGGGATTATCTATATTGTTAAATTAATTAAGATTTGAATTTATGTAATTGAAAGGTATGAATTACATATATGATTTTATAAAATAAAACAATTGAAGAAAATTATAAAACATCAAAAAACCAAAAAAATAAAATAAATAAATAGGATGTGTGTGTAAAAAAATAAAAAAAAAATAAATAGGATGTGTGTGTAAAAAAATAAAAAAAATAAATCGGGTGTGTGTGTGTGTGCGCGTGCGTGCGTGTGTGTGTGTGTGTGTGCGCGCGCGCGCGCTTGTAATAATAACTAAAGATGCTTCTAGAATTATTTAATTTTCTTGTTATCGTTCGTGGTAGATTTTTACTTGCATGAAATTACATTTTTACCTTTGATCATCATTCACTTTATATATAGAAAGATGTTTCTAGAATTACTTATTCTTGATAGATTTTTATTAGAATGAAATTAAATTTAATTCTTCTTTGTCTTTAATACAAATATATCATTGTATTCATATTTATTTGAAAATTTACTTTTTAACATCTTTTCTTTAATTTCAATCTAATATATATTATTAATTTTATCACACTTATTTATTTTCAAGTATATTATTAGATCCAAAATAAAGATGAAAATAATTAATTCATGATAAATTTTTATATAAAAAGTAGATATTTTTTATAAGCATGATGAATAGAAAAAAGTATTAAGAATTAAATTAAAGTTATAGTAAAACAAAGTAATGTTCAAATAGATATCATAATAACTCACAAAAGAAAAGTAAGCGAAGCAATAACAAAATAAGTTAACGGTAATAAAGTAACTTAAGATGTTTCTAGAACTATTTAATTTTTTTTGTTATCATTGTTGATAGATTTTTTGTTAGCGTGAAATTACATTTTTACCCTTGATCATTATTCAATTCATATATAGAAAGATGTTCTAGAATTATTAATTATTTTTCTTAGAGTGAAATTACATTTTTGCCCTTGGTAGTCCTCCCACTTGACTCTTCTCTCTCTCTCTCTATATATATATATTGATTGACATTAAAAGTTTCACTAATACCTAAATTAAGATAATGTGAGTGTATACCTAGAGTCTTCAAATCCTAAGTTTGTTTTTGCGTGTAAATTTAAGCTCCTCTCCATTTTTTATTATTACGGTATTTCAAGTTGGGCCAAATCATGGTTAATAAAAGTATAACTTACATAAATCACATAGTGTAAGAAATAAATTACATCTTATCCCTGCTTTTATTCTAATTACAATAATCCCTTAAAATTTCTACCTTTTTGATACATAACTCACTATCCGTATATATTAATTCTGATACAAGAAAAATATGTTTATTGAGCTAAAAAAGGGAACAAAATCTTTTTTGTTGCGCTTAAAATGGAAAAAACAAGTAAATTAACTATCCAATCCATAAATTACGCAATTAATTTATTGTCACGCTAATCAGTCTCTACCAAAGCAAAAAAACTTTAAAAAAAATTCAAATTTCAAATTTTCTTCTACGAAATTGTTAAAAATCTTTTATATTTCGATTCAAAATCATTGAAAAATTGAGTTGATACATCATAAATATCTCTATTTTATTGAGAGATTCAAGAATCTAATCTGAGAAAGAGAGATGAGTTGAATCAATCATTGTAGCTTGGAGATTGATGAGTTGAGGAAAATCTGGAGATCCGATACATTACAGAGACGATTGTTGTTTTATCCCTATACAATTGTTTGACGACCCTGTTAAAAAATTTTGAGATTCAAAATTCTTCTCTGTGTTCATTGAAAATCGTTTCAGTTTTGTTATTATTCTTGTTCTTCTAGTAGCATTAGCTGGGCAAAATTATGGTGAAGTTTTGAGAGAAAATTTTTTATTTTAAGAAGCTGAGAGATCTGGGTATCTTCCTCATAATCAGAGAGTTAAATGGACGGTAATTCTGAAATTAATGATGAAAAATCTTGCGGGGTATGTTATAAAATTAATTAGCTATATTTTAGTTGTGAATGGTTTGTGATGAATTTAAGTTTTAATTTTTTGGGGGAATTTTTTTCTAGATTGATTTGCTTGGAAGTTATTATGATTCCGGTGATATGTGAATCTAGTTTGTCCGTGGCATGTTGTCATGGAGTATTTTGGAATATGATAGACAAATGGTTGCTAGTGGTGAACTTAGTCATGATATGAATGTTGTTAAGTGGAGTTTTGATTATCTACTCAAAGCTCATTCTGAACCTTATCTTCATTACGGAAAAATGTTGTGTAGTTAATTTTTTGATTTGTGATCTCGAGATGTTGTGGAATCAATTTTTTGTGAATAGTTGTATCATTAGTTATTGTGATGTATCTGATAGTTGATTTTAGATTGATACATTAGTATGTGCTAGTTATTAAGTATCAAATACCATTTTTAGTTGTCAAAAGAATGAATATTTAGTAGTAATTTGTATTAATGTATCATGGTCATCAATGTATATCAAATACGTTTGATACACATTAGCTATTAATATGTGTATTGGTTGTCAATTTGGATTTTTTACTTCTTCCAAAGTTAGTAGAAAATTACATCAATGCGCTACACAATGAATCATAAAAATTAAAATACAAGGGTTAAAAAAATAAATATCATAATTTGATACATAATGAAGTGGTTAAACATTGACAATGTTATGTATCATATACCTATTACTGAAACTGATATGTAGTGCTCTAATTATAAAACATGATGATCTATGTATCAAGATTATTATTGGATAATATATACATATACATATACATATACATATACATAACCTTCTAAATTGGATAAGATTGAAGAATCATGAAAGATTGAAGATACATAAAATACAACTGATTTGGTACTATCTATATAGCCTTTTAAACTTGAATTGAATTGAAGATACATTGTAGAACTCAATACATATAAATTATATATTAGGTAGTGTTTATGTCTCAAGTACATTTATATTGAGCAGGATAAACACTACACAACAACGATATTAGAAAATTATAGATGAAAAAGCTAAATAAATATTTAAACGATAATTCAAGAACTAGAAGAAAATTTGATGAAAAAATAGTTCTATCTATTTAGGAACTAGAAATTGATAAACTAGAAAGAGAATAAATTTGAAATTAAAAAAAAAAAGTAACAAATTGCTAATCCGTGAGAGTGATTTCAAGTATGAAAATAGGAATAAAAATCTTTGGGTTAAAGAGTTGTGAGTTATGTATATGGAAAAGTAGAGATGGAAAGGAAAATAGGAATTTTTCTAATATTTTGAAATGATAGGGAACTTTAGAAAATATGAAAAGAAAGATCGTATAGTTAAGCAAATTTTTCTTAAAAGAATAGATATTTCAATGTATTTGCTCCAAAATTTGTAGTACAACCAAAAGTGTTGTAACGTGTAATTTGTTTATATTAGACATAAATAATATATTTTGTCAACATAAAGAAGATTTTCACAAAAAAACATGGACTCCTTAATACTATAACAAAAATAACTTTTAGGGGCATTAAATAGTGACACTAATAAAGAGTGCTAACGTCTTTATCGGCATTAGTTAAGTGCTATTAGAACCAATGTCGCTAAAGGCTTTAGAGACATATATAAAGAGTGACAATTATCGCTAAAAAAATATTTAACAACAATTAAAAATTAAATATTGCTAATAATTATTTTTTTTATAATGTAACCAAATAAAAACATTTATTACATCGATTTATGTGGAACAATTGGTCAAATATATGATAATTTCTTGTTCCAAAAGTTCAACGTTTTGGAGAGCATGAAGGTGTCTAGAAACAAGTGATTAAAAATGGGTTATTAAGTAGTAGAGTCTTACCCTGACAACACGTATGTCATGTGCACAGTGACATGTACTAATAATGAGCATTTTGTGTGAATATATAAAGCTACACATAGTCTATACTTACAAAAAATAATTGAAAGATAGAAAAGAATTATTACAAAGTGACTATTCCACTTGTAACTAGATAATGTAAACCACACCACATGTCAAAGTTCATGTATCAATCTTGAAATCATTATAATATTTTTATTTTTATTTGATATTTAATATTTATATTGGAACTTAATTAAATTTAAATTTACATTGAAAAGTCACACAGCAGGAGATAAGCAATTCTTAGACTCTACACCTAAGGAAATTAAAATCCAAGACCTTTCTTTAAGAATAAATAAATAGTTATCACTCCAATGAGTATTTTTGTGTCTTGAAATGATTCATTATATGTTCCACTAAGGCTTGACTTATATTGAGACACATCATTATTACTTGGTAATCTTCCACTACCGGAGTGTGCTCATCCTTGTTCCCCATTTTGACTTAATAAATTTCCTCATCATACCTACCACTTCAACCTAAATTCCATTCATTCTCTTAGCCTTAATTTATATTATATAATATATATGATTTTCAAGTTTCATATCAATGGTTCACATACACATTATCTTTTATCAAGTCACTCTGTAACATATATTTAGAAAATTATTATGACAGTCGTATAAATTCTTATAATAAACATATTAGTAATTAATATGCTAAAAAAAATATTTCGTCCGTCCCATTTTATATAAAGTAGTTTGATTCGAAAGAAATAAAAACTTTTAAAATTAGTGATCCAAAATGAATAATAGAAATTTATGTGACTTAAATCATATTATTAAGGATAAAATAGACAATTCATAGTTGATTATTACGAAATATAGAAATATATCATTCATTTTGAAATGAAAGTAAGTCCCATAAATTGAAATAATATAATTTTGTTGGTTTTTCAAAATCAAATGGAATAGCAAAAAAAGGTTGAAAAAGTCTCTCTATAATTATCTTGAAATAACCAACTTAAACATAAAATCTGTCAAACTTAAAATTCAAAAATCCTAAAATATCTCAATAAAGCTGACAAAATTTTGTGATTTGTTAATACACACATATGGTATTTCTTAATTATATAATACTATATGTATTGGCTAATAGTGCACGTCTTTGTATCATAAGATAGTAGCTTGCTAGAATCACCTTTTTGACTTTAATTTGTGATTTGATTGCCTCAAGCAATAGGTACACTCACTCTCAAAGTGCTTTAATTATATATATATATATATATATATATATATATTATATATATATATATATAATGAGTGAATTTATAAAATGAGGCACTAATCTCAAAACACTTGATTAATTAGGAAAATGGCGACCACTTTGTTTCTGGCTTTTCTTTGTTTTTCTCAAGTTATCTACTTGAATGCCATCCCAATTACAAGTAAGTTATCATATTTCAAATTAATTAACATCCATCAATACATATATATTGTTTTATTAAGGTTGTGTTACATATACTAATTTTCATTGTTAGGATGCAATAATTTGGTGTACAAAGCTCAACAACATGAGAACACACAAACAATGGTAACTATTTGTCTATCTTCTTTTTTTCTTTCTTTCTTTCGAAGAAACAATATTACTCCTTTCTTAATTTATTGTTTTATTTTGGTCAAATATTTATCAGGAGAATATGGAGGTCGAAAATATGAAACTAGGTGATGTTGTCATTAGAAGAATGGATGCTGAGGTCAATGACTATCCAAGTTCTGGAGCGAATAATCGCCACACTCCGAGCCACCCCTAGAGATATATGTATGTATTTAGAAGCGGATTTGGGATGTCAAGCTAAGATCAATGCGTTCGCTCACGATCCGGCCTTAGGCTATTTGTGTGTTAGTAATAAGTAGTGATAGATATGTGTGCTTTAGAAGTTTAGGACTATTATGTTATTATGGAAATCTAATAATTAAATGGATTCATCTTTTGTCACGATCCAAAAATAGACGTGATGACACTGGTCTTATCCTACCAAGACAAATCAGCTTAAAATTCAACTATTACAATAAAATTCAAAAAGTTTACTATCATCTTACATTATATCCCAAAACCTGGTGGTCATGTGTACAAGCCTCTAAAGTATTACAATTGAATCAAACGAAAATATAAGTCTCAAATAAGCTTGTTTCTAGAATAGAACAAGATCAAAACTATGAAGAAAGACGACAAACAACTACCTCACAAATCTCCAAGAAGCCTCGGAAAAGAAGAGAATGACAAGTACAACAAAAATCCAGGCTTAATAACCTACAAAAAAATTGTAGAAGCAAGGGGTGAGTACCAAACTACCCGGTACTCAGCAAGTAAACCTCTAAGCACAAGCCATGGGAATGAAATACATGTACTCGTACCATCCCCAACCGAACCTCCACTACTACAACTTGCATAAAAATAAGTCCAACCTAACAACTCACGATTTACAGTGCACATAGTTCAACAAGAACACTTAAACAAATTATATATCCTCAACAACAACACTTTGACAAATTACACATCCTCAACAACAATACTTCAACAAATCACGTATCATCAACAACAATACTTCAACAAATTATATATCCTCAATAACAAGCTCAATATTAATCAATCACCAATTTTGCAGAAAGGCAATCACAAGATCAGCAAAACACGATATCAAGTTCACTAATGATAAGTATGTGAAATGCAATGGAATACAATGTCAAGTATAATGATGCATGTCTGATCTAGTGATACACACCCGCTGTCTCTCAGTCCGGGACCCATGGGGGACATATCTGTCCATGCATCTGTCGTGACGCACGACACGACCCTCGATAAAAGTAATCATCGCGACGCGCGATACGTCTTTCGAAATATAGTATCCATCGCGGCGCACGATACATCCCTCGAAATGGTACATCCTCTTTAAGTTCTTATTCTTTCTCAATGCACATAACACTTGTCACAACCATGTCATAAAATAATGCAAATGACATGTTCACACAAATAAAGAGGATATGACGATTTTCATAACACTGCACAATTCACAACAACATCAAAAATGATTCAACAAACATTTCAAACCATTCTTTACTATCAACACATCACACACAAGCAATTATTCACATTGCCTTTTATTACCCTTTGTTTTCATCATTAGAATTATTCAATGTGGACAAGTCAACCCATCAACAAGTCCCATTACTCCCACACATATACCACAAAGAAATACACGCATTTCATAAACTTAACAAGAGTTTTGAAATCCACTTGCCTCAATTAGTCGAATAATCTCGGGACTTGAGTCTTCCCTTTACGTTGAACTTCCAACTCAAAATAATCTATTCAAATAAATGACCACGATAAGATTTCAAAACTAAGAATACACGTGTTATTATGTGTCGATCCTTTACCCAAAAACTCACTCCAATGTATAATAAAGTTCCTAGATTTTTATTCCAACCAACATGTTAATTTCCATATTTTCTAAATTTCAAGTCTAGGATTAAATCATACTTTCTCGAAAAAAAAAAGAAGGCTAAAACAATTTCATTTTAAGAACCCTAGACCTAAAACCCTTATTTGTCCAAATTATTGTGATAATTCTATGCGATATATGCACATTAGCAGCTAGACTTGAAAGTGATCGTAGTCAAACCATTCGGTAACCGTCAGTAACGTTATGCATAAAACACACTGTTATCCAACATTGAATATCATTATATAATTATTTTTATATTAAATTCCATCAATTCATCACCAACATTCCTTCCAATCATTTAGTCTAATATTACCTAATCATTAGACTAAGGCCTTGCCAATTATTATTAACCAATATTGAACTATTAAAATTGAATCCTATATGATAATATAAACAACAATAACAATTTTTGCCAGCCCACTCAATTTTGTCTCCTGGCCCTAAGTGAATTACGTACTACTACCATTAAAATATTAATACAATTGTTATTCACTAATATTATATAACATGATGCTAATAAATTATAGAAATTAAAGGCATTCCAATAAGCTAAACCTTGCATTACTTTCCTTTCTTTTACTGAAACAGTAAATCCGACACGAGTAAATAATTTTTTCTTGTATTGCAAAACCTCTCCCAAACAACCAGCCAATTAAGCTTTCGCCTCCCTTTCTATTTTCTTTTTCTGCTTTTTGCGTGAATGCTACGAAGCAGCAACAATTTTTAACCCTATTTTTTTTCCAATTGGGTGTAGCTCATTTATTTTTATTTTGTTACTAAATAAAACTTAAATAACTCTTGATGTGTTTTAAAAATTATAATACTCATTTTCATAATTCATAAATTATTTATAAAAGTTACTAAAAAGGTTTAACTTATAAAAATGGGTAAAATTCATAAAGAGGGTCATTACATTATTCACCACTAAAAATCATGTTCATCCTCGAACATAATGAAGTAAAATAAATATTAACCGATGTTATCAAAAGCCTGAGTTAAGACCCACCAGTTAGTGTTCATCTCTCTTAGTAATCTCCTCCTTAAGACCATTCCATCAACATCAACTACTAAAAGCTACACTCTTAAATCAAACTTTAGAGCATCTACAAATCAGGAGTGATAATCAAGCCACTGACTAACCCATGAACCCAATCTAAACTTAAACCCATTGGATCTTAGCACAACCATCATGATGAATATTTTCTCACATAACCAAGATAACATTCTAAATCGATATCGAGTACAACCAGAAGTAAACTTTAATCAACCATCACATACTTATAATGCTCACTATCACAAATTTTATCAAGATTTTTCTTCATACATCACAACCTTTACACGAGCTTAAGTTATAAAAATCTGATCTTTAGACATCGGGTACCCATCAAGGTGTTGGGAATAAATCCGTAACAGAAATAATATTTGCGGTAATAAAGGCAACAAATGCGGAACACAACAATACGGTTAATCAACAAGAATAAAAGAGAAATAATGACACCAAGATTTTACGTGGAAACCCTCCTAAATAAGGGAAAAACCACGACCCGAAAGGAGCAACAAATATCACTATAGTAAGGATTTTACACTTGTATGTCTGAGTAAAACTCCAAAGACCACTACACATTCAAAAGAAATAACACTCTTTTGATTTTTCCACCTCACTACAGTAGCGCTCACACTCTCTATTTTTCCTCACAGATTATTTTCTTCTGTGATGCCTCACTCTTCTTTTCTCTCCTTTGTAATTCTTTTTTTTGGTGTATTTTGAAATGAGCAAGAGCTCTCTATTTATAGGAAAATCTACTCCTAATGATATCACCAATGACATCACAAGAAACACAAGATTTCAACATTTTCACCTATGTAGAAATCTTGTTAAGATTTTAGTTGAAAAAAGAAATGGTGAGCTTTGAATTTTGTTGCAACATTTGTTGACTTTAACAATAATCAACAAACAAAATTCAATCATTTTTGCTATGTTTATCTACAATGGGTATGGACTCCACAAATCTCCCCCTCCAGACCCATTCACCCTGAAGGAGGTAGCTCTAGGTTTCTAGCTTGAGTACATGCCGACAAGTTCTTTGCATAGCTCAAACTTGTCCCTTGATACCATCTTGGTCAGCATATCTGAAGGGTTTTCACTAGTAGGGATCTTCATGACCTGCATAGATCCATCCTCTATCTTTTCACGAATCCAGTGATATCTCACGTCAATATGCTTCGTCCTTGCATGGTACATGGTGTTCTTGCTCAACTCTATTGCACTCTGATTGTCACAATAGACGACATACTCAATCTGATGCAATCCAAGTTCTTGAAGAAATCGTTTCAGCCATACCATCTCTTTGCCAGCTTCAGTAGCTGCAATATATTCTGCCTCAGTTGTAGAGAGTGCGACACACTTCTGCAACTTTGATTGCCATGATATAGCTCCCCCTGAAAATGTAAACAAATATCCAGTAGTGGATTTTCTCTTATCGAGGTCACCTGCCATATCAGCATCAGTATAGCCCTTCAAGATTGGATCAGATCCTTTAAAACACAAGCAATCTCTTGTGGTACCTCTTAGATACCTGAGTATCCACTTAACTACCTCCCGGTGTTCTTTTCCAGGATTTTCAAGGAATCTGCTAACAACACCAAATGCATGAGAAATATCAGGTCTTGTACACACTATCGCATACATCAAACTCCCCACTGCTGAAGAATAAGGAACTTTAGCCATTCCCTCTTTCTCCTCTTTTGTTGTAGGACACATCTGTTTGCTCAACTTCAGATGACTCGCAAGAGGCGTGCTAACAGGTTTAGCACTCTTCATGTTGAAGCGTTCTAGTACACGTTCAATGTACTTCTCTTGAGATAGCCACAACTTTCTTTTTGTTCGTTCTCGAACAATCTTCATCCCTAGAATTTGTTGTGCTGGGCCCAAGTCTTTCATGTCAAATGACTTGGACAAATCTTTCTTCAATTTTGCAATAAGCTCTTTGTCTTGTCCTACAATTAACATGTCATCCACATATAACAACAAAATAATAAAATTGTTGTCAGAAAATCTTTTGAAGCATACACATGGATCAGAATAGGTCTTTGTGTACGTTTGACTGAAAGAGTCAAAGTTTTTGTACCATTGCCTTGGGGCCTATTTCAACCCATAAAGACTCTTATTCAATTTGCACACCATGTGTTTCTTTCCAGATACTTCAAATCCCTCTGGTTGCTCCATATAAATCTCTTCTTCCAAATCTCCGTGAAGAAATGCAGTTTTCACGTCCAATTGCTCCACTTCAAGATCTAGACTAGGTCCTATGCTCAAAATAGTTCGAGTAGAAGTCATTTTGACAACAGGTGAAAGAATTTCATCAAAATCAATACCTTTCTTTTGTTCGAAGCCTTTTACAACCAATCGAGCTTTGTACCTCACCAACTTGCCATTTCCATCTTTCTTGAGTTTAAAGACCCACTTGCACTTAAGTGGTCTTTTTCCTTTTGGAAGTTCAACTAGCTGGTATGTGCCATTTTTCTGTAGAGATCCCATCGCTTCGTGCATGGCTTTCATCCATTGGCTCTTTTCTGGATGAGACAACACCTCCTTAAGACTTTCTGGCTCACCTTCATCATTGATAAGGACATACTCTGAGAAAGGGTATTTGGTTGATTCTACCCTTTGTCTTTCTGATCTCCTCAGAGGTTGAGATTGTTCTTTTTCTGGGTACTCCATTTGCTCGGTATTATCACCAAGTTGCTCCCCCTGCTCGACAATCTCATCAGGTTGCTCTTCATGCTCAGCAACTTCATCAATCATACTTTCTGCACTTATGGGATGGTTAGAAGAAGAAGGAATGGTAACAAGATTAGGGACTATACCATTCTTTTTCTTGGCCTTCTCGGATAGATCATCAGTAGTTCCAACTTCACTTTCTTGAAAGATTACATCTCTACTTCTGATGACCTTCTTCTTTACAAGATCCCATAGTCTGTACCCGAACTCTTCATCTCCATATCCAATGAATATGCAAGGAACTGATTTATCATCTAGCTTGGTTCTTTGCTCCTTCGGTACATGTGCAAAAGCTTTGCAACCGAACACCTTTAGGTGCGAGTAAGACATCTCTTTGTTGGTCCAAACTCTCTCCGAAATGTCAAACTCCAACGGAACTGATGGACTACGATTGATAAGATAACACGCTGTCCGAACTGCTTCACCCCAGAATGTCTTGGGTAATTTAGCCATTCTGAGCATGCTTCTCACCTTCTCAACAATGGTGCGATTCATTCTCTCAGCTACACCATTGTGTTGTGGGGTTCCAGGAACTGTCTTTTCATGTCTGATTCCATGGTTTGAACAGTACTCTTCAAATTCTCTTGAAGTGTACTCACCTCCATTGTCAATTCGGAGACGTTTTAGCTTTCAACCTGTCTCTCTTTCTATCAGAGCATGAAACTTTTGAAATACTTGAAACACCTGATCTTGGTTCTCAAGATATAAACCCACAATTTTCGAGAAGCGTCATCAATAAAGGTAACAAAGTATTTATTACCTCCTATCGATTCTATCTCCATTGGACCACAAATATCAGAATATACCAAATCAAGTATATTCGACTTTCTTTCAGATGATGTCTTAAATGAGACTCTATGTTGTTTACCAAATAAGCAGTAGTTACACGATTTTCTCGTTGTACCTTTGGCAAAATAGATGAGTGACTTTTTGGAAAGAATTTGCAATCCTTTCTCTCTCATATGACCCATTCTTTTATGCCATAAATCTGCAGAATTTTCTTCGTGAGCCGCATTTAATTCACCTTGGCATATTTCTGCATTTAACCTGTATAACGTGCCACGAGCAACTCCTTTTACAATCACCAATGCCCCTTTGGTGAGTCTCCATTTTTATGTGCAAAGTAGTTCTCATATCCATCTTGGTCCAAAGCAATTCCCGAGATCAAGTTCATCTGCAAATCAGGTACGTGGCGCACATCTTTCAACACTAATGTGCATCCAACATTTGTTTTTAAGCAAATGTCTCTGATACCCGCAATCTTTGAGTAACTTGTGTTACCCATTTTCACATTGCCATAATCACCGGCTACATATCTGCAAAAAAGATCTCTTACCGGTGTGGCATGATAAGATGCTGCTGTGTCAACCACCTATTCCGACTCTATACCTGCCAAGTGCATGCATTCTTCTTCCTCATTTATGAGGAGAACAACATCGTCATTATTTTGCACCATGGCAGCTGTGTTGTCATCATCTTCTGGCTGCTGCTTTCCCCTTTGCCCCTTTTTAGATTTGGACTATCTTTTTTGAAGTGTCCCGGTTGATCGCAATTGTAGCAATTTCTGGCCTTCGATTTTGATCGGACCTTGGACTTTCCATGAGCTGCGGATCTACCATAATTATTTGAGCTCCTTTGGTAACTTCTGCCTCTACTTTCCGTGATGAGAGCCTGTCCGTGATTTTCAGGCCTTTTTCTCATCTTCTCATTAAGCAAAAGGGCTGATGTGACATCCTTCAACTCAATAGAGTCCTTACCATGTAAAATGGTTATTGCTAAAGTATCGTAGGAAGATGGCAACGAGTTTAGGAGTACTATGACTTTATCTTCATCCTCGATCTTTACTCCGAGGTTTTCTAGCTGCGTGATTAGTCCATTAAGTACATTTAAATGAGAAAAAAATTTGTACCTTCACCCATATGTAGCGCATATAACTGCTTCTTTAGGTACAATTTATTTGTCAGCGTTTTGGACATGTATAAATTTTCTAACTTTGTCCAAATGCCACATGCACTCTCTTCATCGATGATGTTATTAACTACATCATCTGTTAAGTGCAATCTGATTGCACTAGCAGCCTTTTCATATATTTCTTCCCAATCCTCAAGTTTCATGGATTCGGGCTTTTTGGATTTGCCGCCTAGTGCCTAGTGCAAACCCTGTTGGATGAGCAAGTTTTTCATCCTTCTCTGCCACGTTGAGAAACCGCTATCACCGTTGAATTTTGCTACCTCGTACTTTACTCCGGACATTTTTTTATTTAGTATAGTACAATAAGCTGCACAAAATATTTCTGTAAATGAGCAGAACCTATGCTCTGATACCAATTGTTGGGAATAAATCCGTAACAGAAATAATATTTGCGGTAATAAAGGCAACAAATGCGGAACACAACAATACGATTAATCAACGAGAATAAAAGAGAAATAATGACACCAAGATTTTACGTGGAAACTCTCCTAAATAAGGGAAAAACCACGACCCGAGAGGAGCAACAAATATCACTATAGTAAGGATTTTACACTTGTATGTCTGAGTAAAACTCCAAAGACCACTACACATTCAAAAGAAATAACACTCTTTTGATTTTTCCACCTCACTACAGTAGCGCTCACACTCTCTATTTTTCCTCACAGATTATTTTCTTCTGTGATGCCTCACTCTTCTTTTCTCTCCTTTGTAATTCTTTTTTTTTGGTGTATTTTGAAATGAGCAAGAGCTCTCTATTTATAGGAAAATCTACTCCTAATGATGTCACCAATGACATCACAAGAAACACAAGATTTCAACATTTTCACCTATGTAGAAATCTTGTTAAGATTTTAGTTGAAAAAAGAAATGGTGAGCTTTGAATTTTATTGCAACATTTGTTGACTTTAACAATAATCAACAAACAAAATTCAATCATTTTTGCTATGTTTATCTACAATGGGTATGGAATCCACACAAGGTAGAATCAAACTTATCTAACCGAAAGAAACATAAGATTAGGTAAACACCCAAGACACGATACACTTCAAATGTAGAATCTCTAACAACACTCTTAGACTATTTTAACTCTTCATACGTCTTATATGAGTTCTCATAAGCAAGGAGGTTATAAATGTAGACCTACTTATATACTTCAACTATCCCAATGAACACCAGATCTATCATAGCTGAAATAACCAATGTCTTCCCTAAGATCTGACCCTATTAAGAGGACATAAGAGGATCGGGACATCCGATGCACCACTAAGGATTCACCCACAGATATCGAAACACACATGAGCATATGCAACGAATCATACTCTAAACCATGTCTGGAACGAAGAAAGTGGATCAAATAAAGATGCACGAAACCAAAATTGAATAACACAATACTCCCTCTATAGTGCCCATATCAACATTTTCATTTAGTCCATCCTTATATTGTCTACACACAATTCACCGATTTGGTTTCATTAAGATTGTACCTATACTCAATTTATTAGACCCAACATACTTCTTACAGTTTTCCATTTAAGCTAACATTCTTAATACCAACAAACAACATAAGTACACCAGTCATTTACCCAAATTGTTTCTAGTATCAAAATCTTCTTAACAAACACATTATCGCCTCCATAATTTTATAACTATGGCTCCCTCTTTTTTTTCTTCATTTAAGCATTTCATGAAAAATACAGGTCACAATTGAGACTGATAGCACTAATTTTAGATCTAAAAGTACTTTACCATCGAGATACAACCATTGAATCAAACTTAATGTCAATTCCACAAAATATTCGGATACCAAAATTTCACTAATATTCAAAACCATCATATACCTCATACCAATACTTAATATATTCTTGGTTACTCTAATAATTCAAATACCATAACCTCATAACATCTACTCACTATCGAATGCCTATGTAACACATCATAACAGTCTGTATCGTCCCATCAACGAAGTAGTTTTGATATCCTCAAATCCTCATTAATTATTTAAAACTATAGGTCCACACTGTTTAACATAAATAAATTACCTATCATAATTTGAAAATTTTTAGCTTACATAAGAATACTTAATCTTACACCCTCACTGTTTTTCACCCAAATCAAAATTCTATATTCATAAAAATTGATGACAAATTCCTGGTAAGCCTATACCGAACAAATTCACATTCATACAAATATTATAACTTATATGTGTAAATTCATACATCCTTCAACTTCGAACCAAGAATTCTATATTAGAGGTCTTATTCCTTAACTTCTCTTAAATTCTTCCCATGACACAGAATTATGAATATCTTGAACTCTTCAATACACCAACTCTTATTCCTTTAGGTCACTCGCTTACCAATCTTATCCTTTGACCAACAACCCATATTATTTTTACGTTATCCTCTAAATCAAAATATTATGTGTAATCCCCCTTCGGTATAACAATCAAAAGTAACTAAATTTACTATTCAAAAATGCATAAGTCCTTCCAAATGCTTCATACTTAATGTGATCAATCATTTCTTAGCTTACCAATCCATACCTTGACAAAACACACTACCACAAATCTAAATTCACAATTAAGAACTTCAATTTATTCCAACAGTGTAACACATTCTTATTATCTATCAACATTAATTCATACATTGAAGAACTTTATGAATTCACGTTTCTTAACTTATCATTGATCCCCTCTCCATCGACCTTATCAAATTTTTTTGCTAAAAATTCCTACCATATTCATCATCAAACTCAAAACCACAAAAAAACTAATTACCATACTCGAGATGAACATCCATACACTCCTTTTCAATTTTTATCCAATAGTTTTTAACCAATATGATGATCCAGTGACATTATATATTACCATAATCAAAGAAAAACAGGTGAAATCACGTATTTCTAAATTCAATTCTCAAACCCTCTGAAGATACCTCTTTAACTCTTACAGTCAAAGGAAATATTCTTCTTCTCACCTCTTTCCGAATGCTACACTATATCCCGCTAATTTATTTATTTAATTTCTTATTATGACTCTAGCCCTTTTAAATTCTACTCGAGCAGTGTTTCAACACCTCGTATAACTTTTTTTTGCAACTCGCTACTCACCAAATAATAGCAAATCATAACATTAGATGCTCACAAGTTGTCATTACCATGCAAAAATCTGTTTAGCCAACAATCTTTATCATATAGTTCACCTCAATCGTAATCCATCACAAACTTTTATCACCATCATGCTTAGTTATCTCTATTCATCACCACAAAATCAACCTTTTCATCAATATGACACTTTAAAATCCAATTAAACCAATCAATATCAAAGGACTAACCCAATATCATATGCACTTTCTTACTAACATTTTCAATTACCTCATACTCATTGAGACTTCCTTTACCTATAAGTTTTTCATTCTCGTATCTATCCATTTACTTTGACTACTTATCATTTTGAAACCTCGAGATACACTCCACAAATTAACGTATTAATACCATACCAACAATCCACCACTAAAATATCCTTTATAACAATGTTTTAACTCAAGCACCCGTAGAAATAAACTAGTTAGTTTCTCAAATATGAACGTAAAATTGAATCTAATTATACTAGCATGTGATACAATTTATAACTCTTTACGTAGTTAATATTCATTCGTAACAATAGACATATCCGTCTTCGTATATCATTAGTAGCTCAAATGAAAGTCTGTTAAATCCACCACTAGGATTCTACATACACCTTGAGAAGATTATACTCAATAGGTCACACATTTGTTACCATAAAGTAACTGCAATGCACTACTTAATTCATTCGGTCTCGCACCTAAAGTGATTCATTCATAGATCAGGTCAATAGTACGAGCAACACACTCCATAACTCTTACCAAGTGATGATCGATACCTTTATATTAGTAATTTTGGAATTCTCTTTGACATTCCCTCAATCTGTGAAACTAAAATAAAGATTCTGACCAATTAGTGTAATATCACTCTCATCATTCACTAAGTAGCCCATATTATATTATAAAACTTAAATTAAATGTAGCTTTTAAAGTTATCACATTCATTATCTAACCTTATTTTTAGTCTTTTCACTCTCAATTGTCAAAACACTCAAGATATTGCATATACCACACTAGTATAGATCCCACTACTAGATGACTAGCCTAAACAAAGTATAAGACGCTCATGAAGTCCGCTAAACCACTGTTCAACCTAATCCTCAAAAATTTTCATCAAGTAATCACCTAACTTAATCTATTTGAGTCGTTGAACATTCCGAATATGATACACATCCTTCCCATAAATATATCACTGCCACATTTGTAACAAATTTGACATCAAAGATTAATACAATACACCAAATAATTAAATGAGGAACTGCGCACGATCATCACTATAAGTGAGAGTGAACCAAATAAGGAGATAAGAATCAAAATCGGCCCAACGCACGATAGAGATTAGAGAAGTGAAATATTTTCCTAGAAGTCATTATAGCCTCTCGAAGATAAGTACAGACGTCTCTGTACCGATCTTCGAGACTCTACATAGACTCGACTTGTACACATGTTAGACCTACAAACCTAGGCTCTGATACCATTTTGTCACAACCCAAAAATGGACGTGATGGCATTCGTCTTATGCCACTATGACAAGTCAGCCTAAAACACAACTATTACAATAAAATGCGAAAAGTTAACTATCAACTTACATTATACCCCAAAACCTGGTGGTCACGTGTACAAGCCTCTAAAGTATTACAATGGAATTAAACGAAAATATAAGTCTCAAGTGAGCTTGTTTCTAGAATAAAACAAGATTAAAACTATGAAGAAAGAGAGTCCGCTAAGACGACAAACAACTACCTCACAAATCACCAAGAAGCCTCATAAAAGAAGAGAATGACAAGTACAACAAAAATCCAGGCTTAATAACCTACAAAAAAATTGTAGAAGCAAGAAGAGAGTACCAAACTACACGGTACTCAGCAACTAAACCTCATAACACAAGGTAAGGGAATGAAATACAGGTACTCCTACAACCCCCAATCGAACCTCTACAACTACAACTTGCATAAAAATCAGCCCAACCTAACAACTCACGATTTACAGTGTACATAGTTCAACAAGAACACTTAAACAAATTACATATCCTCAACAACAACACTTTGACAAATTACATATCCTCAACAACAATACTTCAACAAATTACATATCCTCAACAACAATACTTCAACAAATTACATATCCTCAATAACAAGCTCAATATTAATCAATCACAAGTTCCGCAGAAAGGCAATCACAAGATCAGCAAAACACAATATCAAGTTCACGAATTATAAGTATGTGCAATGGAATGCAATGTCAAGTATAATGATGCATGTCTGACCTAGTGATACACCCCCGATGTCTCTCAGTCCGGGACCCATGGGGGACATATCTGTCCATGCATCTGTCGCGGCGCACGACATGACTCTCGATAATAGTAATCATCAAGGCGCGCGATACGTCTCTCGAAATATAGTGTCCATCGCGGCGCGCGATACGTCCCTCGAAATGGTACATCCTCTTTAAGTCTTCATTCTTTCGCAATGCACATAACACTTGTCACAACCATGTCTTTAAATAATGATTCAACAATGATTCAACAAACTTTTCAAACCATTCTTTATTATCAACACATCACACACAAGCAATTATTCACATTGCCTTTTATTACCCTTTGTTTTCATCATTAGAATTATTCAATGTGGACAAGTCAACCCATCACCAAGTCCCGTTACTCCCGCACATATACCACAAGGAAATACATGCATTTCATACACCTAACAAGAGCTTAGAAATCCACTTACCTCAATTAGTCAAATAATCTCAAGACTTGAGTCTTCCCTTTACGTTGAACTTCCAACTCAAAACAATCTATAGAAATAAATTACCACGATAAGATTTCAAAACTAAGAATACACGTGTTATTATGTGTCTAGCCTTTACCCAAAAACTCACTCCTATGTATAATAAAGTTCCTAGATTTTTATTCCAACCAACATGTTAATTTCCATATTTTCTAAATTTCAAGTCTAGGATTAAATCATACTTTCTCCAAAAAAAAAAGGCTAACACAATTTCATTTTAAGAACCCTAGACCTAAAACCCTTATTTATCCAAATTATTGTGATAATTCTATGCTATATATGCACATTAGCAGCTAGACTTGAAAGTGATCGTAGTCAAACCATTCGGTAACCGTCATTAACATTATGCATAAAACACACTGTTATCCAACGTTGAATATCTTTTTATAATTATTTCTATATTAAATTTCATCAATTCACCACCAACATTCCTCCCAATCATTTAGTCAAATATTACCTTATCATTAGACTAAGGCCTTGCCAATTATTATTAACCAATATTGAACTATTAAAATTGAATCCTATATGATAATATAAACAACAATAACAATTTCCTGCCAGCCCACTCAATTTTGTCTCCTGGCCCTAAGTGAATTACGTTCTACTACCATTAAAATATTAATACAATTGTTATTCACTAATATTATAACATGATGCTAATAAATTATAGAAATTAAAGGCATTCAATTAAGCTAAACCTTGCGTTACTTTCCTTTCTTTTACCATAAACAATACTTGTGTTGATCATCATTCCACACATCATCCAACACGAGTAAATACCTTTTTTTATATTGCAAAACCTCTCCCAAACAACCAGCCAATTAAGCTTTCGCCTCCCTTTCTATTTTCTTTTTCTGTTTTTTGCGTGACCGCTACGAAGCAGAAACAATTTTTAACCCTATTTTTTTCAATTGGGTGTAGCTTATTTATTTTTATTTTGTTATAAAATAAAACTTAAATAACTCTTGATCTATTTTAAAAATTATAACATTCAATTTTATAATTCATAAATTATTTATAAAAGTTACCAAATGGTTTAACTTAGAAAAATGGGTAAAATTCATAAAACGACTAAGAGGGTCGTTACATCTTTCTTATATATATTATATGAGTATTGTCCGTGCTATGCGCGGGCTCAACAACGCAAATCTGATGTTATTGTTTTGCGTTTAATTTGAATTATCAGTAGAGATCTAGGATCTAATTTGTATTTATATTTGAAAAATCTTAGAACACACACACACACACACAAAAACACACACACACACACACACACGCACGCACGCACACGCACACGCACACGCACACGCACACGCACACGCACACGCACACGCACACGCACACCCACACCCGCCCGCCCGCCGCCCGCCCGCCCGCCCGCACGCGCACACACACACACGCACGCACGCGCGCACACACACACACACACGCACGCACGCACGCACACACGCACGCACACACACGCACGCACACACACACACACGCACGCACGCACACACACACGCACGCACGCACACACACGCACACACGCGCACACACACACGCACACACGCACACACACACACGCATGCACACGCACACACACGCACACACACACACACACACACATCCTTCATCTCAAACTCGTTTCTTAGTTGAATCTTTAGCTTCTCAATTTCCTCTTGACTCTTAGAAGCTATCAACATATCATCAACATATAGGAAAAGCGATATAAAGGAATTATCTTCAATCTTGAACAAATACACACAATGATTGTATTTGCTTCTTATGTACCTTTGCTGCAACATAAATTTGTCAAATCGTTTGTACCATTGTCTAGGAGATTGTTTCAATCCGTACAATGATTTTTCAAGTTTGCACACCATATTTTCTTTTCCATCAACTTTGAATCCTTCTGGTTGAGTCATGTAGATTTTCTCTTCCAAGTCTCCATGTAAAAATGCAGTTTTTACATCCAACTGAACTAGTTTCAAATTTAACTGTGCTACCAAAGCCAACAAAACTCTAATGGAGGAGTGTTTCACAACTGGAGAAAATACCTCATTATAATCAATTCCCTCCTTTTGAGCATATCCTTTGGCCACCAATCTTGCTTTGTAGAAAACATCTTCTTGGCTAGGAAATCCTTCTTTCTTTGCAAATACCCATTTGCACCCAATTGCTTTCTTGCCCTCCGGAAGATTCACGAATCTCCATGTATGAAATTGATGAAGGGACTGCATTTCTTCATTCATGGAAATCCTCCACTTATCCTCTATTGAACTTTGGACTGCGTCTTTATAAGTGGTAGGAATGTCATCAGCTGCAATTGAGTCCGCACAAGCCAACATATCTATGAGTCAAGCAGGTTTTCTTATTGTCGTTTTTGGCTTGCCGATTGCCATTGATTCAAGTTGTGGTTGAGGTTCTTGATAAGGAGCCTCCTCTTCGACTGGCTCTCCTTATCTGTTGTTTCCTCGTTTGATCCCTGAGTTGGGAAAATTATCTTTCCCTCAAACTCCACCTGCTTTGAAACACAATCAATTTGTTTGACTTCTTCAACTGTTACCGTATTTGTTAAGGTAGATTCATCAAAGGTAACATCCCTGCTGAAAATGACTTTTCTTGTCTCTGGACACCATAAACGGTATCCTTTGACTCCAGAAGTAATTCCCATAAATAAAGCTTTCTTTTCTCTTGGGTCCAATTTTGACTCTCTTACATGATAATATGCAATTGAGCCAAATACATATAAAGAACCATAATCTTCAGCAGGTTTTTCATACCATTTTTCAAATGGTGTCTTCCCACCAATAGCAGCAGATGGTAGACGATTAATGAGGTGTCACACATATGTTATTGCCTCAGCCCAAAATTCTTTGCCCAAGCCAGCATTGGACAACATACACCGCACTTTCTCCAGCAAAGTTCGGTTCATGCGTTTTGCCACTCCATTCTGTTTTGGTATATTTTTGACTATGAAATGTCTAATGATGCCATTTTCCTCACAATTTTTCTGAAAAAAGATCATTTTTGTATTCACCACCATTGTTTGTGCGAAGACACTTGATCTTTCTGCCACTTTGAGTTTCTATCATCGCCTTCCATTTGAGAAAAATTCCCAATATTTCATCTTTTTTTTCATTGTATACACCCACAATCTTCGAGAAAAGTCATCAACAAAGGTTATAAAATAGTGTTTCCCACCTAATGAAGGTGTTTTGAAATTACCCCAAACATATGAATGAACATAATCCAAAATACCATTAGTATTTTGGATAGCTGTTTCAAATTTAACCCTTGTTTGCTTTTCCTTGATACAATGCTCACAAAACTCCAAGTTGCAAGTTTTTAATCCTTTTAGCAATCCTTGATCTGATAAAGTTTTCAAGGATTTCCCTCCAGCATATCCCAAGCGCATATGCCACAGCTTGATCATTTCTGCCTCCTTCTCGTCATTGGATGTTGTTGCCGCTGTCCCAATAACTGTACTACCTTGATAGTGGTATATGCTATTATTTCTTTGATTTGCCTTCATTGCCACCAGTGCACCAGAGAATATTCTCATCACGCCATTATCTGCAATGAATTTGAACCCCTTTGATTCTAGGGCTCCTACAGAAATAAGATTTTTCTTCCAATCTGGTACATATCGAATATCTATTTCCTTAATCGGATTGAACCAACACCATATGTGGTAAGAAGATTATTGTTTGCAGTATGAATAACTTCACATTCTCCTTCTTGTAAATCAATAAATCAGTCCCGATTGGGACACATATGATAACTACAAGTTGAATCCATCAACCATACATCAGATGATTTGGATGGATCTGTTGTAACTAGTGAGTAATCAGAATAACCACAATCAGCCACATTTGAATCCATGATAGCCTTCCATTATTTGGTTTGGCTTTGCTATTCAACTTTGGACAGTCTTTCTTCCAATTTCCTTTTTCTCGGAAAAAGGCACATTCATCTTTGCTGAGTCTCGATCTTGACTTGGATCTCCCTTTCTTCGTTCTCATATGATTTTGAGAATGACCTCTCGCAACTAGTGCTTCTGCTTCTCCGCCTTTTTATTTTTCTCTCTTTCTTTGTTCATAACTTTATAAGGCAGAACAAACTTCTTTGAGAGATGCTTCATCATTCCCATGAAGTAGAGTCGTTTCAAGATGCTCAAACTCATTGGGAAGTGAACTTAACAACATTAAGACCATATCTCTATTCGTAAAAGTCATGTCCATATTTTGCAAATCTGTCACCAACTTATTAAAGCTGGTGATATGATCATTCATTGTGCTACCGGGAACATAAGTGAAGCGTAACAGTCTTCTTTTCATGTTAAGTTTATTTTGACTGGTTTTCTTCAAGAATTTCTCCTCCAATGAATTCCATAATTTATCTGCAGATGTTTCCTTTGTGCATGGATACTTTTGTTCTCTTGCAAGGTAAGATCGAATGGTACCGCAGCAACACGGTTGATAATCTTCCGATCTTCTTCTCCTACACCGTCTGGTTTCTTTTCTTCAGTGGAACTAGTCCTTGTTGAAAAAGAACATCAAGGACCTCGCCTTGCCACATTCTAAATGTCCTGACCTGTCAAAAATTTCAACTGCAAATTTCGCATTTGACACAATTCTTCTCATAAGCGAAGATGCCAGTGATGACGTATTATTGACATTTGATGTGGATTCATCATTTTTCTTGACTCCCATTTTACTACAAATACTATTTACTAGCTAACAATGCAAAGACCAAAGTAAATCTTCTTCTGATGTGGAAGTTCAGACTATGCTGCAACCACAGAGCATACTCAGATAATTCCTTGACTCTGATACCAATTGTTGCGGAAGACGAATATAGAGAGTGATGGAATCACAACTGCTATATCTAAATGTAGATAATAAATAGTAAATGAGACAACAACAGAAAGAACGCCAAAAATTAATGAGGTTCGGCAAACTTTTGTTTTCTTTTGCCTAGGCCTCGGACACAACCAACCAATATTTATTTCACTCCAAAAGAGTACAAGTGAAATACTACAAGAGAGAAAGAAAGAACAAATGCCTTAGGAGATGAGAAGGCAAGTTAGAGGTGTATTACAAATGAATTAGGAGCTACATATTTATAGTAGTAAATTCTTCCTATTGATGTCATCCATGACATCACAATATGTCAAAATGTCAAGATTTACCTTGTGAAATCAATTTATGGTTCACCTAAATTTCACCTATAAAAGGTGCTATCTTGACTTTTCTACCAATGAAAAATTATCCTCCTAACTACCATATTTTCTCATTAATCCATTTTGAATCTTGTCAAACTTAACAAAGATGGTACCAGATTTCACATTATTATTGAAGTCTTTCAATATCAACAAAGACGTAAATGCAAGAGACAAATTTTATTTCTTGATAGAATTGAGTGAGAATCTAAGTGTACAACAAAAACTGTAACATTACTTTGACATCTCATGGGACAAAAAGAAAAGGGAACAAACGAATCTGGTAGAAGCAGACAATTTGTATTTCTGTTTTTGTTAAGTATTCAGCATCAAATTAGAGTCTGTTCTTCCATGTAGCTCCACCGCTAAGGTGTTGTGCTCCATAGGCCGCAGTTGAACCTACCGTTTTCATGGCTACTAACCAACTGCACAAACCAGAATGGAATTGAGTAATATATATTTTTGATGAAATGAACCTAAGAGGTACAGTTGGAAGTTGTAAGTCACCTGAGGTAAGTGATATACGTTTGAGTTTCCCAATCACCCAGATCCGGTTGAAGGAGAGCTGCAGCAACAAAGGCCAATTGCAGAACTGTATTAACCTTTACATATTGCTACCTTAGTATCCTTCTTCATATCCATTGTGCTTCTTTTCTTGTCTGCATGGTTGGCACGCATGATCTCTAGTTATTTTCCATATGTATAGCATGTCATTTGTGTACAACCTGTCATATGGACCAGTCTAAAAATAAATAGTCATTTGGAATAACCAAGGTTATTGAATATTAGTTTTTTCCTTGGTCCATTTTTTTATAATCACCCCTCTGTCTCAAGTAATTGTGTTATGGAGAATTTGTGAGTGTGAAAACATGATATTGAAGTTTGTAAATGATGCTTCTTGAACATGTCTTTTAGAATTAGGATAGAGTTGAACGTTGAATTAAGATAAAATGAATCAAAACCATTTGAAATGAATATTTTGCAGGGCAACCAAAAAACTTCTGAAACAAACAAGCATTTCTTCAAAAATGGATTAATGAGATGATATGGTAGTTAGGAGGATAATTCTTCATTGGTAGAAAAGTCAAGATAGAACCATTTGTAGGTGAAATTTAGGTGAACCATAAATTGATTTCACAAGGTAAATGTTGACATTTTGACATATTGTGATGTCATGGACATCAATAGGAAGAATTCACTCCTATAAATAGGTAGCTCCTAATTTATTTGTAAAACACCTCTAACTTGCCTTCTCATCTCCTAAGGCATTTGTTCTTATTTCTCTCTTGTACTATTTCACTTATACTCTTTTGAAGTGAAATAAATATTGGTTGGTTGTGTCCGAGGAGTAGGAAAAAGGAAACAAAAGTTTGCCGAACCTCGTTAATTCCTAGTGTTCTTTTTGTTGTTGTCTCATTTACTATTTATTAGCTACCTTTAGATATAGTAGTTGTGATTCCATAACTCTCTATCTATTCGGCTTCCGCAACACCTTTGGAGTATGTTTTTGATTTCATGAGGCCTTGGTATCTTCCTCTCAAATTCCTTATTTATTTGTTCTTGGAACTCATTCTTGTTGCCTTTCCCTTTATCTCTTATCTCCTGTTGTGTTCCTTCATCAACTCTCTTCTCATTAGTGTGTTTGTCTTGGATTTGTGTGTTTGTCTTGATCCACCTCCTTATGTTGCTTTTGATCTCTCTCTATACCTCCTCTTCCTTTGGGTAAAATTCTCGATACAATACATAGTTATCTTTCTGATTATGCCCTGCAGTATTTCGGGATATAATCCGTATCCATCTTTCCCTTGATTTTACCTTTCTTACTACAATATTGGGAAAATCTCTTAGCAAATCCACTCTTACTGCAGCACAGCTATGTCTTTTCTTTTTCATATCATGTCCACTTGAAAAGGCTTTCCCACTGCAGCTGCACACCACTTAGATCTCTTCCCAAAATGGTTTCGAGGCAATGATGGATGGAAAAGTAACCATGCAATAGCAATTGTTGTTTCCTCTTATAGATTAAACAATACATGCCAGTCATTGGGTAGTACCAGTTCTTGTGGCCTATGTAAAAATACCTAGCTTTGGTGGTAAATGGACCTAGTCCTACACACGAATATGAACATATCTACTACTCAAATCGATTTTGAGTTCACATTGTTTTGGCTATACATAATTTTCTTATTACATCCTGCTGTAAATGAGATCATCGTAATACAATTGACCTATCACATCGAATTGTACATCTTCATTTACTGTGATACTTCCTCCATTAAGAGTGGCGATGACATAGACATGAGGGTTTAATTATTTCTTGGTTTACACAATGTTCTATTCTTTTCTTGTTTTCAGCGTGTGCTGTTTTTTTTTTATAAAAAAATTCTAATTTCTGGTTGCTGCCCTATGTTCTTTTTTTTCTGAATATAATTATGAGATTAGTAGGACTTAGAACAATCTAATTATGTTATTTTCTCCCTTTGTTTTTATAAATTTTAAAAAAACTCGATAACCAAAGTCTAGAAAAGGAGGAGGTAGCAATTCTTTGGGGAAGCCAGAGATGTAAATGAAAGCTGGATGATACTAAGATGATTTTATTATTACAATAATAATATAAGCATTATTAATAATTCATTAGCAGTCTTTGCTCTCAAAGTCTCAGCGTATGATTTATTAACAACAACTATGGACTTATCTAGAAGATAATAACCTCACTTAGTACTCCTTCCGTTTCGTAATATCAAAAAACTATACTTTCTACTTGTCTATTTTAAAAAAGAGATAAAAAAATGATTTTAAAAGTTTGGTTCTTCAGGTACCAAAATTTTGAAATTCTTATATCGAATATCAAAGAATCAAAAAATTATATTAATTTCATTCGATTTGATTTTTTGATCATTCTATATTTATGCCTGATAATTCTCCACAAATATGAGTTTAGTCATTGATCATAATTTTATTATCTTTTGATGCTTTCAACATCAATCTTTCTTTCTATTTATTTAGTGAGAAGAGTTCAGATTCTAGAAGGAAAAAAAAATCATAAAAGACAGCTCACTCACAGTTCAAAGCCAAACTTCATCTAATGATCACTTCATCAATATTTGGAATTACTACATTAGAATTTTGCAAATGTATGATTCACAAATTAAAAATATAAATGTTAACCCACAACTTCCACCAACTTCTCTAAGTACTAGGCAAGAGTTGCCCGTGCAAGCACGGCCCAACATTGTCAAATTTTTGTGATTCAGTTTTTTGTGATTCAGTAACAGTGGTGTACACATGGAGACAGGAGCAGACACGCGCACATATATATAAATATTGTTTGTTACCATGACTCTGTTATTTAGATTGGATATCTACATTATACAGTATTTGCATAATGCTGCCATTTTTACTATTTTACTGTGTTACTCAGCGCTAGACTGAAAGTATCTGTAAAATAAGACTGGAAAATGAATTCAGTATGTAGTTATGGTGAGGAGTAAATGTGGAGTATAGTACTGGACTATTTAAGAATTTATTAGTGATTGCAACCTGTCAATTTCTGAGAAGTAAGCAGCAAAGTTGCTATCGACAGCAAAAGTGTACACCATCAACAATTGTAGTTGTTGAGCAGCCAAAAGGGTATTGCGAACCATATTGCAAATAGGTACTACACTAATAATGAAAAAGAGAAATTATCATGTTATGATATTGACATACAATCATTTGATTTAAATCAATAGAATATTTGACTATGAAAAAGCTTATTGAGATTCAAATCTAAAGTATAAACTATTCAATTTGTGAACTTCTGAGGAAACATGCGTTATCAAAAATCAAAAGAGAAATCAAACAGAAGTCTTTATATTGAACAAAAAGTAGAAAATGAGTATAAAATATGTTATACACTAATAAGCAAAAATTGAAGTATCAAGACTTCAATTGGTTTCACACAAGATAACCAACCCTTAGCTATCGAAAAGTGGAGAAGACAATCCTTCTTTACCAAAGACTCATTTCTCTAAGCATTTAAACTTAGCAAAAGACAAGGTCAACCAGATAGTAGGGCATCCTAGCTGTAACTTTACTTCTTTTCCGTGTAGCAACATTTTCCTTTTAGTTATTGTAACAGTTGAAATTTTGTGGTGCATCAAAAGATATATTGTTGGATAACAATTGGAAGTTGTGTGGAGAGAATACCTTTTAGTCTTTGTCATAATTTGCTTCAGCTTGTGATTACATCTTTCTAGCGTTGTTAGTGCAGTGAGAGAAGAATGCCCATGAGCCATAGCATATTTAGGAGTATTTAGCTCTTCACCAGTAAAAAAGACAACAACTTTGTATCCTTAAACTCCTTAAACACACCCAAATTTCCTATCAATCAAAACAGTGCAGAAAAACGTGACCGGACCTCTACTAATCATGGAGATAAAAGGAGGAAGGAGAACGTGGATCGTTATCTATTGTAGAAATCACACTAAAATTGCATACTCCGATAGAGCTAATCACACTAATCAGTTTTGATGTTTTGATTTATCACCAATCTCGTAAAGTTTTTGATTTTTTTTATATTCGACTATTCAAGAGTATCTAGTGAATGTGGTTTTGCTCTTAGATATGGAACATTTAGCATAGAATACAAAAAGTGCCCTGAGTATTTGTTGAGTGTACCTTTCTCTAATATTTGAAACATTTCGTATGGTCGATAGAGCAGTGACAATGCATGAATTCTGTTGATATATTTCACTATTTATCTATCAACTCACCCAGTAACAAAAACCAATTTTTCCACTCTTCCATTTCATGATTCTGTTCGATTCTAATATTTAAATTATTGAAAGATGATTTTAATTAAGGTATTGAATCGATCTTTCAGAAATATGCTTCTAGCCTATATATTATATTGCTGGTTTCATTACCACCCCGCTAAAAATGGTAATGGCTTTTGCTATCATACTATTATAACCCGTTTCAAGTTTTAGATTCGCAAGGTTGTAATGGAAGAAAAAGATGAAAAAAGTGCTCTAAAGGGAAGACCAAGCTTCGCGGACAAAGCTATTGTTGCTGCAAAAGCAGCAACTGTTGATGTGGCCCGCTCAAGCCAGGAGATGCTCCCATCTAAAACTGAAGGTTTGTTAGTAAGGTTCTCTGCGTTAATACTGAAAAAGTTTCTCTTGCTTTTTAATTGCATTACCCCATGCTAAGCTTATCTATTCATCAATATTTTGCAATGGAAATCTTCCTAGCAATTTGACTTGTTGTCCTCCACAAAAAAGGTACTTTAATGAACGAAGGGACGATTTCTATGACAGAGGTTTGAAATGACTCGAAGCGGTTGGATATTCACTCTTATCCAAGGAAACTTGTTGTATATAAGCAATTATAGAAGGTCGCATAGTGTGGATCAGAGTTATATTGGATAGCTATAACATGTCAAAAAATCAATTAGTTATTGCATAAAGCTTGAAAACTCAAATTAAACAAATTATTAACAAAATTCAACTTGCATACCTAAAATGTATTGTCAGTTATAATATATAAGTGAAAGATAAAACAGTTGGTATATAGCTATAAAGGAAAAGATGATTGCTTCATTTTTTTGTATCAAATATTAATTGATGTACATGTCTTAACATCGCGAGGCTTAAATCACAATTTCCAATTTTGAACGTTAGGACGTAAAATGTACTTACTGATAGTCGATGATGATGAGTTCTTGAGTTCTGCTCCCATTTGAGACACATGATGGAGGGCTACCATTTATCACGATGGCAAGAATATCTTGCAGAAAGTAAAGAGTTATTAGTTAGTTAGAATAGTTATGAAAAATGGATTATATGTTTTAAGTATAGTGTAAGGATATTTTGAGAATTATAATGAGAAGAAATTTGTAAGCATTATGTCAATAACAACAAGGGACTGATTGATAACTCAATAAAGAACCACATTGTAGCATACAACATTTTCAACATTTGGGAAAAATTATATTTTATAGGGTATATGAAATTTAAAACACACGAGTTTTGGGGAAAGTTTATCCATGGACGTGATATATAAAGCCGATGGTCAGACAGTAGTACATTTTTTAAAGATCCTTCATTTATATCAGTGAAGTGACTTAAATCAAACAAGTACACAAAAAACTCTGGAATTACCTAGTGACGCACAAAGTTAATTGTGCTCAAGTAACCTGAATAAGTCAGTTTTCATTAAAGGAGGACATGAATAAACATGAAAATCTAGGATATATTTCATTATTTCAGTAGGTCGAGTCTCAATTCTTGTTGAAGAATAGAACAAAATTTCTAAACATGATATGACGCGATGTTTAGGTCCTGTTTCAGTTATTGGAATCGTCAATTATTCGAGAAGAGAGTTTCAATACTTTCAGAATTCTGGAGAACTAAGATCTATTGTATAAGAAGATAATATAAGAACAAAATTTGAAAGAAAGACCAAAAATTGAATGAAGAGTGTATTGGATTGAAACATTTCTAAATGTAGAGCAGTTGAGGTCCAAAAAGATGCAAAATTAGGTGAAATAACTATGCTTCCTTTGGACAATGAATAACGAATTATATAACTCAGACATATGTGTGTATTTTTGATAGGATATAACTACTGATTTCGCATACATTTATTTTCTCACAAAAAGCAACACGGAAACAACATTAAGCGAAAATCTTAGCACAAAAACTAATTCTTAAGATCAGTTGACAAACTTATGAGATTTTCCTGTGTTTACAAAATCATTTGACAGACGATTTTCTAAACACCGATCCTCCCTCATTAATTGTATAAGATTTCACTTATTCTATGATCCCTCAGCACTGGTCGTCCCTGAATACTTCCATGAGCCTTGACTTATCCTATGTCATCTTAAGCCTTACACAACAATGGTTTTAAAGCAACAAATTGCATTTCTTAAATGGATTGGTATCCATACAGATTTCAATTCAACTTTCCCTAAATTTCACAAAGAAACTCAACAACATCCAACCCAAACAATAATTTTCCAGTAACACAAATTATGCCTACAAAATAAAAGAGTAAAACGTAGATTTAATTTTTGTGTCTCATTGTCACAATTTCTAAAAATATTTAATTAATATTTGAAAACTTATAATAAACAAATATAATAACAAAGACACAATCAAGAAGTTTAAATATATTTTCATGAAATGAAAATTTGTATAAAGAATCAAGCACTCCTACAAACCAAAACTCAAAGGAAATAATATTTCAACTAACACTATCAAATGTAGCAAATAAGGTTTAATTGAAAAAAATTTACATAAAATTTCAATTATCAATTTCAAAAGCTTTGGAGATTAGATTTTTTCAGTTTAGCAGGATCTAAAAAGTTGTTACGAAACAAAAGTAAATCAGAAAAATGAAACAATGAGTTTTTTGTAAAAGAAAACCATAACCACCCCTACTCAAATAACACAGAGACAAGAGAATTCAACTCTAGCGTGGAATCAAATTAATCAATAGCCAACTTTAACTAAAAAGAAACCTCAGAATTCAACTTGCCATAATTCCACAAAGAAAATCAACAACATTCAACCCAAACTGTAACTTTCATATAACACAAATTATGCCTATAAAGCAAAGAGTAGAACATAAATTTAGAGTGACAATAATTGCTCCAAATAAAAACTCACAAGCAACTGAACAGAACTCTAGCGCGAAATCAAATATATCAATAGCCAAATTAAATTTAAAAGAAACCTCACATTTGAGCGAGTAAAAAGCAAACTAAAAATAGTATGCAACATATCAATTTAACTACAAAATTATTTGTGAAAAGAAATGGCTATTTTGTTAGTTTAGTAGCAAATACCTCTTCATCTTGTAATATCATTAATTGATATTTCTTATTTCCCTCGCTGCTGGTTTGAGGATGACCTGTATCTACCACTTGGACTTTACAGGTCCATTATTCTGCTCATGTCGATATTGTTGATATTCAATCTTTCTGTAATGACTTAAAACTGAGGTTGAAATACGCAAACCAACATCATTAACGGGAGAAGAATAGTATGAAATAGAAAAATACACAAGGTTAAATAGCATTTCAGAAATTTTGAATACTACCCTGCTCCACCATTTCCCCTCTCCAGCTTAGTTGAAACAACTTAACACGTAAACCTCCCTTACTCCTTTTACTTTCTTGGTTAACTTATACCCTGTTCAATGAACTTAATTTACCTACATTAACATATTTTATAATCAATTACTTATTCAGAATTCATGTCCCAAAAAATCAATATAAAGCGCCATAATTTAGAGCTTATTTGGATTGAATTAAATAGTCATCATATCTACAAGTTATTTTTAAATTTTGGGAGAGATTTTCAGCTCCATTGATCACCAAGAAGTAGCTATATGGAATAACTGTAAGGTAAGTTCTTTAATTCAAATGCGTAGTTACAATGTGAGTGTTGACTGTTTCACTTGCTCATTTGTTCTTAAGGCTTGTGTGGGTTATGAGATCTTTTATGTGGGAGAATTGTTCATGTGTATGCATACAAATTTGGGTTTCAATCGAATTTAATTTTGTTAAATGCACTTTTTCATTTGTATGCTACTTATGGAGCAATAGATGATGTTATCTTTCTATTATCCTAGATCAGTAAGTCCATTCGAGTATAAGTAATTGAGCATCCTTAAACTCCAAGCTAAACCACAAGATCCTAGAAAACTGATTCTGATGGAGAACTCATATATAAACAGAGGAAGTTCAAAAGGATTTCAATAAAGAAAACCCAACTAAAATAAAGAAACTCATAAAATTAATTCCAAAGGAAAAAAGATCAAAGTAATTACTTTATGTGAGAAAACACAACACAAATCTGAATTACTCTACTCTTATATTAGAAAAGGCTAGTAAAAACTACAATTTGAATGCTAAATTCTGCTCTTTGTAACGACCCTTTGGATCGTTTCATGTGTTAAAACCTTATGTTTCATAAAATATTTTCCGATATATTTTAAGTGAATATTTTGGACTATTCCGAATTATAATTATGAAATTAGTGGGGAAGTTTTTAATATTTATTTAGTTGGTGGTTAAGGAAAATAACATTCGAATTAATGGTGGACCTCTTTAACTATTTTTATAATTAGTCTTTTAATAACTAGGGTAGTAAATAATCTGTAGAAAAAAAAAAATAGATAAAAAAGAGTAACGAGAGAAACATTATCGGCGGCGTCAATCAGAAACGATTGTCATTCAGGTAATGCTTCAACTTTTTAAGTTTCCTTAAGTAATATGTGACGGGTTATATTAATTAGGTGGAAATTCTTGGAATGCATTAATGATCCATTTGTTTTATATGTTCAATAGGTTGGTTGTCCAATTTTAGTTAGTAAATGTTATGCAAGAATTTATGATTATTATTATATTATTAAAAATTAGAAGGATGATATGATAACTTTTGTATATGAAAATGTTAGGGATAAATTTGTTGTGGGTTTGTATGGGAAATGGCAGTAACATAATTAGAGGATGATTATGGCATCGTGATGGTCAAGAATTGATGTTAGTGATTTTAAGGTGTGTAGAAAATTGTGATTAGAGAAGAATTAATATTATCGTGATTAGATTATAGTAGAAAATTTCATATTTAGATAAGAATGTTACTAAGGTATAGTGTGATTATTAAAAGACATTGGAACAATTATTAGTGAAAAAGTTAATTATATGGAAGGAAAGGAAATTTGTTAATAGCAGAAGGATTATTATCTTTAAAATAATAAAAGTATAATGATTAAGAACAATCAAATAAACTGAGGAGTTGAGTGGCGTACAGGAACTCCTAATGGGATATTAGTCTTATTGATAAATAATTTGAGGAATTGGGAAAAAATAGATTTAATTAAATTGTGGCCATACAGTTACATTTTGTAAATATGTTCTTTTTTGCAAATTATTAGTTCAAGACTAGTTAATTTTTGTTTTATATTTGGTTCTTCTAATTATCATATTATAGACTATATTTTAGATATATTGAGATAGGTAATTAAATATTAAGTGTATTGAATTACTTAAATTTTATTAAAGTTGGGATAAATGGAGGAACTAAGACTTACCCTTAGGTTTGAACTTTAAGAAAATGATTATATAATTAGGTGAATTGATGGGTATAGGTTAGACATAGAATAATCTGAGTGTTTATGGGGTTGTAAACTTACACTTTATGCATATATATACTTGATAGATTGGATGGGTTCGGAGGCAATAAGGAAAGGAAAAGCGTTGGAGAAATAGTTGCTTGACACCTGTTAAGTATTGTAGTTAATTTTATATTATTATTCATTAAATATTGATTTCTATTTTGAGTTGACCGATGATACCTACTCAGTACGTGTTCCTTGTACTGACCCTGCTTATATTTTCTTCTCTGTTCTTTTGTGGAGTGCAGCAAGGGTACCATCGACTTCGACTCGCCTTAGCTCTAGCCAGTCTCCAGAACATCAAAGTTCACGGTGAGCTATTATTTCTAGCTCGTGCTGGATTCTCTCATTCACATCTTGATGTCTTTGACATTCGGACATGGACCATCTTTTTGCTTATTTTGGTTTCTTAAATATTCTTAGACTTGGTAATTTGAGGATAGCTATCCTTGATGTGATCACTTCCAGATTTTGGGGATAATAAGTGTTAAGCTTTAGAAGCTTATTTAATTGGTTACGTTAAAAAGTTTTGGATCTTCCGCATTATTTTATTATTCATAGTTGATCTATTGGTAAATGTTGGGGTTTAGATTTGTTGGTTCGCTCACCTAGGAGGTTAAGTGAGGGTGCCACTCACGACTCATTTTGGGTCGTGACAAACTTGGTATCATAGCGTTAGGTTTGTTGGTCTCATCACTCGAGGACAAGTCTAGTAGAGTCTTGAGGAACGGTATGGGGACGCCTTTACTTTTCTTCGAGAGGCTATAGGACTTTAGGAAAATTCCATTCTTTCTTCCTTTCGTGCTATTACTTGGATCCAATTGGTATCTAGGTGATACAAATTGGTATCTGATATTCTCACTCTATTTTGCAGATGGTTAGACAGGGTGCGTCTGAGCCAACCATTGGGGCTGTAACTCGAGGAGGAGCAGTGGCAAGAGGCTGTGGTAGAGGTCGCAGGAGGACGCCCACTAGAGGCAGAGGACAAACACCTGGTCTAGCTAGGAATAGAGCAGTGACTTCTCCACCGACTGATGAGGTAGTGAGAGGGTGAAGAAGGGGAAAATGAGCAGGTTCAGAATAAAGATGTACCACCCCATCCTACCCCTGAGATGATTAATCATGTTCTTACTTATCTTAGCGGGTTATGTGATCAGGGTCAGACACCTCCCGTGTTTTCTGCACCAGCACCTCAGGTTCAAGGAGTACAACATGCAGCTGCCGTGGCTCCCCACATGGATGCATCATTGGAAGTAGGCACGTCTCCTCGATTGACTATAGGGTCTATAATGAGAGGTAATCAACATGAAATTTTCATTATGTTCTTAAAGTTGAAACTCCTAGTCTTCAAGGGTGTTGAATCTGAAGATGCATATGATTTTCTGGTTGATTGTCATGAGCTGCTACATAAGATGGACATAGTAGAACGATTTAGTGTTGAGTTTATGACCTACTAGTTTCAGTTTGATGCCAAAATGTGGTGGCGGTTGTATGTTGAGTGTCAACCAACAAGGGCACCACCTATGACTTTGGCATCATTTTCTACCTTATTTATGGAGAAGTATATACCCTGGACTTTGAGGGATAGGAGGAGAGATGAGTTCCTGAGCCTAGAGCAAGGAAGGATGTCTGTTGCTGCTTGTGAGGACAAATTTCGTGCACTATCCAGGTATGCCACTCAGCTTTGCTTCAGTCCACAAAAGTGGATTCACCACTTTGTGAAAGGATTGAGGTAAGATTTGCAGATTCCAGCCTTACGGGTAGCTGCTACAACAAAATTCTTTCAGGAAGTGGTTGATTTTGTGATAGAGGTAGAGGGGGTGAAGATAGACGACTTCACCACAACATCGACATTTAAGAAGTTTCATAAGGGAGGTTAGTTTAGTGGTTCTTACTCCAAAGGGCAGAGTTGAGGAGGTTATCTAGCCCTTCCTATTCAGTCTTCATTGCAAGCTTTAGCTGGGGGTCCGTCACTGACCAGTCAGCCTTTTTATGAGTTTGGAGGTTATCTCCAGACTTTGTCATTTTCACAGAGACCTATACTTGACTCGAGGACTTGTTATGGACGTGGAGAGGCTGGACATATTAGGGAATATTGTCCAAAACAGAGTTACAGATCCCAGTAGTTAGAGGTAGAGGTGGTCATGGTAGAGGTCGTCATTCTGGAGGACGTGGTGGCCAAGGTAATGGCGGTCACAAGTTCACTCGGGGTGGCGCGCAACTTGGAACTACTGCAGCGCAGCTTGCTAGGGGCAATTGACAGACAGGTGATAGGGCCCATTGTTATGCTTTCTCTTGGAGGTCTGAAGCAGAGACATCTGATGCTGTTATCACAGGTACTCTTTTGGTATGTGATTGCATGTCTTCTGTATTGTTTTATCCTTGATCCACATTTTCATATGTATCTTCCTCATTTGTTATTGATCTTGATTTATATTGTGATTTGCTTGATATGCCTATTTGTGTCTCTACTCCAGTGGGTGAGTCTGTGATAGTTGAGAAGGTGAATAGACCATGCCTTGTGACTTTTGTGGGGAGCAAAACTTATGTAGATTTGATTATATTCTAGAGATGGTTGATTTTGATGTAATTCTGGTTATGACTTGGCTTTCTCCAAATTTTGCAATCTTAGATTGTAATGCTAAAACGGTGACATTGGCCAAGCCTGGGACATATCCGCTAGTGTGGGAGGGTGACTATATTTCCACTCCAGTTCGTATTATCTCTTTTCTTCGGCTAAGAGGATGATGATTAAGGGTGGTTTAGATTTCTTGGCACATCTCAGGGATGATGTTTCCAAAGTACCTTCGATTGAGTCTGTATCGATAGTCTGTGAGTTTCTGGATCTGTTTCCTGCAGACCTTCCCGGTATGCCACCGGATAGGGATATTGATTTTTGTATTGATCTGGAGTCGGGTACTCGCCCCATTTCCATTCCCCCTTATAGAATGGCTCCAGCTGAGTTAAGAGAGTTAAAGGTCCAACTTCAGGAGTTGTTAGGTAAAGGTTTTATTAGACCAAGTACATCCCCTTGGGGTGCTCCTGTTCTATTTGTGAAGAAGAAAGATGGAAGTTTTCTTTTTGTGCATAGACTACAAGCAACTGAATAAGGTAACTATTAAGAACAAGTATAACGTTGCTCGCATTGATGATTTGTTCGATCAGTTACAAGGTGCTTGTGTCTTCTCTAAAATGGATTTGAGATCAGGTTATCATCAATTGAAAATACGGGCAACATATGTGCCAAAGACTGCTTTTCAAACTAGGTATGTGCATTATGAATTGTTAGTAATCTCTTTTGGGCTTACGAATGCCCCTACTGCTTTCATGAGCTTGATGAACGGAATTTTTAAGCCATATCTGGATCTCTTAGTTATTGTATTTATTGATGATATACTGATATACTCAAAGACCAGGAAAGAACATGAGGAGCATTTGAGAATTGTATTGGAGTTGTCAAGGGAGAAAAGGCTTTATGCCAAATTCTTCAAGTGTGAGTTTTGGCTCGATTCAGTGTCCTTCTTGGGGCACGTGGTTTCTAAGGATGGAGTGATGGTGGATCCTTCTAAGATTGAAGCAGTGAAGAGTTGGGTAAGACCTAATAATGTTGTAGAGGTAAGGAGCTTTATTGGTTTAGCTAGCTACTACCGTCAATTCGTCAAGGGATTTTCTTCTATTGCTTCCCTGCAGACAAATTTGACTAAGAAGAATGTTCCATTTGTGAGGTCGGATGAATGTGAAGAAAGTTTCCAGAAACTCAAGACTTTGTTGACTACTGCACCAATTCTTACCATGCCAGTGGAAGGTAAGAATTTTATTGTTTATTGTGATGCATCTTATTCTGGTTTGGGTGCAGTGCTAATGCAGGAGATGAATGTAATTGCTTATGCTTTAAGGCAATTGAAAGGGCATGAACGTAACTATCCGACCCATGATTTGGAGTTGACTGCAGTGGTATTTGCATTAAAGCAATAGAGACATTATCTATATGGGGTCAAGTGTTAAGTTTACACAGATCATCGTAGTTTACAATACATCTTTACTCATAAAGATTTGAATTTGAGGCAGAGGAGGTGGATGGAACTATTGAAAGACTATGATATTACTATTTTGTATCACCCAGGAAAAGCCAATGTTGTGGCAGATGCGTTAAGTAGAAAAACAAAGAGCATGGGTAGTTTAGCCCACTTACAGGTTTCTAGACGCCCATTGGCTAGAGAAGTTCAAACTATGGCTAATGACTTTATGAGGCTGAAAGTACTAGAGAAAGGAGGATTTTTGGCCTGTGTGGAGGCAAGATCTTCTTTTCTTGACAGGATTAAGGGAAATCAGTTTGCGGATAACGAGCAGATCCGAATTCGAGATATGGTGTTGCGAGGAGAGGCTATAGAGGCAGTAATTGATGAAGAATCCGTCTTGAAGATTAAGGGAAGGGTATGTGTGCCCCGTGTGGATATTTGATTCACACTATTCTTAGAGAGGCTCATAGTTCAATGTATTCTATACATCCTGGTGCAACCAAGATGTATCGTGATCTAAAGCAACATTTTTGGTGGAGTAGAATAAAGCGTGATATTGCTGATTTTATTACCCAATGACCAAATTGTTAGCAGTTAAAGTATGAACACCAGTGGCCCGGAGGGACATTTCAGAGAATGCATATTCCTGAATAGAAGTGGGAAACAATTGCAATGGATTTCGTAGTTGGTCTTCCAAAGACATTGGGTAAGTATGATTCTATTTGGGTAATTGTTGACAGGTTAACTAAGTCTGCTCACTTCATTCCGGTCAATATGACTTACAATGCAGAGAAGTTAGTCAAACTTTATATCTCAGAAATTGTTCGATTGCATGGAGTTCCACTTTCCATCATATCAGATAGGGGTACGCAATTTACTTCTAAGTTTTGGAGAACATTACATGCTTAATTATGTACATGATGAGAAAGGGACTGGAGAATGAGAGTGAGTCGAGCATTGGCAGCATCATTGTCCTTAATTGCCTTCTCTTGCAAGGCAGGAATCTTGGCCCTCAGCTCTGCATTTTCCCTCTCCAGGGCTTGAACCACAGATGTACCAGGTCCCTCAGTCTGTGTAGTAAGTAGTTCCGCTTTGAGTAAGGCAATTTTGACATCTTTACCACTCAAACGCACAGTTAGCTCCTCAACCTCATGCTTGAGTTGATCCTGATCGTCTATGAGTTGAGACATCTTGCTTTTCGGATTGCTTTTTCCTTCGATACACTCACATTCAACCAAGGTACTCTCTGAAAAAGTTTGTTTGACAGACCCAACCCTGCCAACACTCAGAGGAATTTTAAAATGTTTGAATACTTCTGTGAGAAAGTATCCGTATCCCATTCTATGAATGCCTTTCCTCTTCGTGATAGTTTTGTACATGTGCTTAAGCATAAGTCCTGGGATATTCAGAGCTTCAAATCTGCACAACATCTCTATCACAAATAAGTCAGCAAAAGTTGCTGAAGTCCTCTTTTCAATCCGAGGAAGGAGAACTTTGTTAACAAATTCGAACACCAATTGGTACTCGCTCTTCATGACCTTCTTAAAAACCCCAGCAACCTTTGTTGTAGGAAGATTAGAAACCAAGGACACAAACTCGATCGAACAAGTTTTCCCAGTCACATACCTGGTCCCCTCTCTAGGTACCCTGAGAATTTTGCCTGGCAGAAACTCATCCAGATGCACTGCAATATCATTTACTCTTGTGAGGATACTCATATCTTCTTTGAATTGAATGTTGTAATAGAATTCACGCACTTATTCTTCATAGAGAATAGGAGATTTCCTGTTGAATAGATGAATCCATGATTGAATTTTTACCATGTCATGAAGAGAGTCCATGCCGGGAAGATTGATGATTCCCATGTCAAAGACTCTACTAGCCAACACAGCTTGCTTTCTCAAATTGTCAACAATTTCCTGCATGTTGACCTCCTCTTTATTCCTCTGTTGGGTACCAGGTCCTTGTGATCTCTTCCATTTTCCTGCAGAACTCTTCTTCTTGGGTTTTGTTTTCTTAACTTTCTTTGGATCCTTTGACTTTGTTTAACTTGACTTTTTCTTCTCGTTTTTATTTTCCATTTCTTCAGTAGACACCTCAATTACACCAAATTCAGGTATTTTAAAGTTTGATACTTTAAAAGTCTTGGCACTCCTAATTGCAGCCATAGATCTTGCACTAGTCCTTAAGGCATCCACCATCAATTTCCTAGCATCAGACCTAGTAGTAGGTCTTCTTCTAGAAGTTTCTTCCACTACCTTTTCTTTGCCTTTTCTATACACCCCAACCTCATTTTTTTCAACCTTCCATTTAATGGGTTCCTCATCACTTTCAGAATCTGAGTAGTTAGAAGAAGGATACCTCCCAAAATTATGAGTTTTATAAAAAATAGGTTATGTGTCTCTTACCTCTTATCCTTGTAAAGCCTCATTTTGCTCAGCCCTGGCCTCTTCTCTCATTATTGCAAGACTTTCTATAACCAGTTCTTCACTTGCTCTCAAAATGTTTGACTTAAAAAATTTATTTCTTGGCAAGTCTCCCTCAAACAGATTGTCAGGCAACATTTCATGGTAAGGACCAGGTCCAGCAGGTATACTATTGCTATTCCGATCTATGGAATGGAAGGGGTTTTCATAAGTGTCATGCTGAGAATTCAAACGAACACTAGATCTGGACTCTACTGCTGAAGGAGAGTAAAAAGTTATAGGTTCAATTTCGCTGAGAGCAGTGAACATTTGCTTAGAGGTTGAAGAAGGATCAGACATCTTTGACTAGAATAAGAACAAAGAATAGCTTTTCGAAGAGAAAAAAAAGGAAGAAGGAAGAAGGAATAAAAGATTTTGTCTTTTAACTTTTCCCTTTTTTTTGAGTAGAGAATGTTGAGAGACGGATGAGAAATCAAAAAATGGAATATAGAGGGTTTAAAAAGTATTTGAAACGGTGTCAAGTCCTTGATTTAACGTGTCACTTGAGGAATAATCGATGGGACTAACGGTCAGAATGACCGATGACTGACACGTGGCATTATTAACTGTCATATTTTTTTAGTTTAAATTTAATGTACAAAGTCTAACCTTGACAGGCACCAGGTCCCATAACAAAGTTTTATCCTCATTCCCCAGTTGTTCTAGCCATGTCTTTGCTAAGCTAGTCCTTCCTGAAAGTATACCTACAATAGGTACCAAAATTATCTAATATAGATATTAAATTATTAACACAAAGGATACCTGTACTGCTGATTTAGCCATCAAGGGAATTCAACTGTTTGAAGCTCCGGATTTCACTTAGAGATCATCATACCCAACTTCAGCCTATTTCTCTCAAATTGAACTTTACTAAGAGACGTGGTGAAGATGTCTGCAATTGGTTCCTCTGTTGGACAATATGTAAGCACACCATTCTCTTTTTCAACATTGTCTCTCAAAAAGTGATGTCTAACATCAATATGCTGGATTTTTTCCCATACTAACTGCACTAGTATTGTCACACATAAGAGGAATAGCTTTGATGTTTATACCAAAATCCTCCAAGAGTTGCTTGATCCATAACAATTGTGAACAACATGCAGCTGCTGCTACATACACAGCTTCATATGTTGAAAGAGCCACAAAATTCTGTTTCTTGGTTCCCCAAGAAATGAGTGAAGATCCAAGGAAATGAGCCATTCCAGAAGTACTCTTCCTGTCAACTTGATAACCAGCAAATCAACATCTGCAAAAGAACTAGATCAAAAGTGTCACATGCTAGATAGAAGAGAACCAGGTCCCCTGTCTTCTTCAAGTATCTTCGAATACGTTTTGCAGTCTTCAGATGTGAATCACGAGGACATGCTTGTAACCTGGCACACATTCCAACACTGTAAACTATATCAGGTCTGCTAGCAGTCAAATATAACAAGGATCCAATGATTCCCCTATACATGGTTTGATTCACAAGAGGATCAGATTCCTCTACTACAAGCTTGGAATTTGTTCTCATAGCAGTATCAATAGGTTTGGAGTCAAACATATTGAATTTCTTCAGTATCTCGTTAATGTACTTCTCCTGACTGATTGAGATTCCATTTGATGATTGCTTGATTTGTAGCCCAAGGAAGAATGTCAGTTCACCCATCATGCTCATTTCAAATTCCTTTCCATTAATGATGAGAATTCTTCACATAAATGTTCTGAAGTAGCTCCAAAAATTATATCATCCACATAAACCTGAATAATAAGTAATTTTTGTTCTCTTTTTAATAATAACAAGGTATTGTCTTTTTTTCCTCTTTTGAAACCATTCTTCAACAGGAACTTTGACAGCCTTTCATACCATGCTCTAGGAGCTTGCTTTAAGCCATACAGTGCCTTATTTAATCTGAACACATGATCTGGTAGTTCAGCATCTTAAAACCCAGGAGGTTGTTTAACAAATACTTCCTCTTTCAGATCTCCATTTAGGAATGCACTTTTGATGTCCATTTGATACAGCTTGAACCCCATAAATGCAGCAAAAGCTATCAAAATTCTAATGGCCTCCATCCTTGCAACAGGTGCAAAAGTCTCATCATAGTCTATTCCTTCTTCTTGATTATATCCTTCAACCACTAACCTGAATTTGTTTCTAGTAATCACTCCATTTTCATCAAGCTTGTTTTTGAAAACCCATCTGGTTCCTACCACTGTTCTGCCAGCAGGTCAAGGAATAAGGTACCATACCTTGCTTCTTTCAAACTGGTGAAGTTGTTCTTGTATAGAGTTGATCCAGTATGCATCACCTAATGCCTTTTCACATTCTTAGGCTCAATAGATGATATGAATGCTGAGAATGCAACTAGATTTCTTGTTTTTGATCTAATGTGAATTCCAGAGTTCAAAGGAGAGATAAGATTATCAAGAGAATGTGATGAACTATGTTTCCATCCTGATCTCAAGGCAGACTGGTTGAGTTGATAAACATGTTCTTCTTCTTATTCAATGATGGCATCATTTTCTGGAGAGTTTGATGTACTCTGAATGGAATTCAGAGTAGTACCAGGTACCTCATCACACTTTTCAACTTCATCAGTCTTTTCAGATAGATTATGATTATTATTATCACAGTTATTTTTCAATTGATGTTCTGCATCCGCTTCACTTCCTTCAATCTTCTGTGAATTGAACAGCTTGATCACCTCATCTTCATCATTTGATCCATTTCTTTTCAAATTTCCGTCTTCATCAAACACAACATGGATGCTTTCTTCAATGCATTGAGTTCTTTTATTTAATATTCTGTATGCTTTACTTGATGAAGAATATCCAACAAACACTACTTCATCACTTCTAGGATCAAATTTTCCCAGATCATCCTTTCCATTGTTTAGTACAAAAGATTTGCAGCCAAAAGCCCTAAGATAACTCAACATAGGCTTTCTGTTGTTGAGCAACTCATAGGGGGTCTTATTCAAAACAACCCTTATCAGACACATGTTAGTAACATGACATGCTGTGTTGACAGCTTCAGCCCATAAATTTTGAGGAAGATTTGACTCAATGATCATGCTCCTGTCAATGTTCACCAAGGTTCTATTTTTTCTTTCCACTACTCCATTTTGTTGAGGAGTTCTTGGAGCAGAAAAATATGACTTGTACCATTCTCCATGCAGAATTGATCCAGTTTTGAGTTCTCAAACTCAGTTCCATGATAAGATCTAATCCAACAATCACTTGATTCAGTTTAGTTTGAATCATTTTGAGAAACACAACCAATTCATCAGGTGTCTCTGCTTTTGATCTTAGGAATCTTGTCCATATGTATCTTGAGTAATCATCAACTATAATCAGAATGTATTTCTTGCCATTTCTGCTTTGAACCTTCAAAGGTCCACATAAGTCCATGTGTAACAATTCCAGTACTCTTGATGAGGTTACTTGTTTCTTTGGATTGAAGGATGATCTGATTTGTTTTTCCTTTGACACAGGCTTCACATATTTTGTTTTTACAAAACTTCAACTTTCGCAAACCTCGGACCAGGTCCTTAGAAATAATTTTATTCAATAAAGATGAGCTCACATGCCCTAGCCTGCGATGCCAAAGATCACCATTTTCATTTTGAGCACTACGACATGTCTAATCATCTCCATGAGACGTTTCTAAGTTGGCCACATAGATGTTTATACTTCTAAAGGCAGTGAGAATCACTTTCTTTGTAGTTAGACTACCCACAATGCACTTCTCAGAAGTGAACTTGACTGCATTTCCCTTGTCACAAATTTGAGACACACTCAATAGACAGTACTTCAACCCATCAACATGATACACATTGTCTATTGATTCTTCAAGAGACATTCCCACTTTACCAACTCCCAAAATGTACCCCTTCTTTCCATCACCAAAAGAGACACCTCCTCCCTGAAGTGTCTTGAGTGAGAGGAAATTTTTGATGTCACCAGTCATATGTTTAGAGCATCCACTGTCCATATACCAACATTGACTGCTGCTCCTCTCACTCACCTGCAATAAGAATCACTTGTTAAGCTTGGGAACCCACTTCAATTGCAGTTCCCAGAAGGCAGACAAAAGAGTGATCAGATTGTATCTAGTCGAATAGGGCATTTTTTGAAACTTTCTAACAAAGAATTTTGGAGCAGAGGCACATTTTTTCTTTGAAAATCTCTCAGTTGAAACATGTTTTGGAGGACCAGGTCTCTCTTTTGGTACTCTTTGTCTTTCAGTATAATTAGAGAGTATTTCATGAGAATTTCTCCAGCCAGCACACTCTCCCTTTAAATGCCCGTTTTTACCACAGTGAAGACAAAGCAGATTGTCAGACACAAACACATACTTACTGTGAGGGTTAAAGGGAGGAGTGACATTCAAACTTCCTAGACCTTTCTTATTGAAATTACTCTGATTTTTTGCACTAGACAACAACTTAGAGGATTTTGTCCACTTAAAAGAGATTTTTCAAGTTCTTCCTTGAGTTTGACAATATCCTTTTCTAAGTTGTTGCTCTTCTTCAAGGCCAATCCCAGATTTTTCTCAGTGGTTTTAAGTTTTTCTTCAGTTTCAACTTGTAAACCATTTGACCTTCCATTTAGCTTCTCAGCTTTTTCAGTTATCTGAGTCAACTGTTTTTTAAGTTCAGTGTTGTCAAACTATAGAGACACCATTTTAACTTCCATTTTCGACATTTTCTCCTCCAATTTAACCTTGTTTTCAGTTAAACTGTCAAGTTCAACATTCATAATGTCTCTTTCAGAGGTTAACTCAATTACTGAATCAATCATAACATTTGCTAATGTTCTCAATTTTTTAAGAGAATAATTATTCAGATTCTGTTTCATATCGAGAAGAGTTACCATGTCATTCTCTTATTCATTTTCTGTATGAGCCATGAAAGCAAACATTTCATTGAATATGGTTTCCTCTTCCTGAACCGCCACCAAAGACACATCATTTGGTTCATCAGGATCTTTTGAATCGCTTGAGGAGTCTCCCCATGCAGCAAGAGCCTTTTTGACCACATAGTCAGCAGCAGCTTTTCGATCATTTTTACTGAGTACCAGGTCCCTTCTCTTCTCTTTGTCACTTCTTGGTTTTTGATATTCCTTGTTTTCTGTTTTGAGTAAAGGACACTCTCTAATAAAATGCCCAGCTTTTCCACACTTGTAGCAGGTATCATTTTGAGTAGCTGTTCGAGGACCATTTGTTTCGCTTCTAAAACCTTTGTTCTTTTTCACAACTTTTTGAAATCTATTGATAAGATAAGCCATATCATCATCACTGGAGTGTTCATCTTATTTGTATTTCAGCATCAAGGACTTATCCTTTTTGACTTCCTTCTTTGACAAATCATGATATCGATTCATCTCATGAGTCTTCAGATTTCCAATGAGAGCATCCATTGTCAGTACCTTCAGATCTTTAGCTTCAGTAATGGCATCAACCTTGATTTCGCAAGACTTTGGAAGAATTCGAAGCACTTTCCTGACTTGCTTGCTCATACTGATAGGTTCCCCAAGACTTCTCAACTCATTGGTAATAGAGGAAAATTTTGTGAACATCTCATGAATGGTTTCTCCTTTCTTCATCTTGAAGTTTTCATACAAAGAGGTGAGCATGTCAATCTTTGATTCTTTGACTTGTTCAGTTCCTTCATGAGATGTTTTTAAACAGTCCTTGATTTCTTTCGCAGACTCACAGGCTGAGACACGATTGAACTCATCTGGTCCTATCCCACAGACAAGAAGAGTTTTTGCCTTGTAGCCTTTTTCAATCTTCTTCCTATCAGCTTCATCATATTTTTGTCTAGGCTTAGGAACAAGCCTAGTTTTCTCTCCATCCTTTTCTTCTATCATCGGAATAAACGGTCCATCTAGTATGATATCCCATAGCTCACTGTCTTCAGCCATGAAGAAATCGTGCATTCTAACTTTCCACCAACTGTAGAAATGTCCATTGAAACGAGGAGGTCTTGTTGAAGACTGACCTTCTTCTAGATTATGTGGAGCAGCCAGTCTAGAACATATATCACTTGCTTGGTGTTAACCAAATATAGAGTGCCTGCTCTGTTACCACTTGATAGAATATGTGCCTTCACTTATCAGTCAATGGACCAGGTCCCTTGACACAACAACAAGAATGAACAGAAAGTAAATGCAATTTAAACAACACAACGATTTTACGTGGAAAACTCCTTGCTTAAGGGAGTGAAACCACGACCTGTCTCACAGAATTTTCAATCGTTTTCACTAATCTTCACAAGAAAAAGTGTAACCCGATTACAACAAATGTGAGAAGAAGTTTTTAATCTCACGTTCAAGCAATAATCTATATTGCTTGACAAGCCTAAGTACAAGTAAGTCTACACACTAAGCTATCTCACCTAGACAACTTAGAATTTCAATACTACCCACTAATTCCTTTATAGATTGAGGAATAGTTTACATTGTTAGACCAAGAGAATATATTCTTGAACAACTACGCTAAATGCTTCAGAGATTTCAGTTGTTGTCTGAATAATTCTGTTGTTTGATTTTCGATAGCCTTTGCAAATGTTCTTGAAAATGCTTTATCAAGTTGCTAAAACTAAGGAATAATGTTTAGGAAAGTGACTTTTATAAGGACAAGTCACTTTCCTTAAACTCTTTGCCATTGGTTAGAGAAGTCTGACTTTCTGATGCCGTTGGGAAATGTGCACCCACTTTCTGTACCTTCTCGAGCTGGTAGTCAATCGGCTAGTCACATTGGGAACCTGGTACCTTTACTAGGTCCTTGAGTTTATTTTATCTTCAAAACTCAAGTAAGATCCTGGTACTTTTACAAGGACCCTGAGTTTGTCAAATCATCAAAACTGCAATTAACAGGTACTAGACTGGATCTTAGTACTGCATTTCACCCTCAGACCGATGGTCAGTCTGAGCGAATGATTCAGGTGTTGGAGGATATGCTTCGTGTATGTGTGATAGAATTTGGTGGTCATTGGAATAAATTTTTATCTTTAGCAGATTTTGCATACAACAATAACTATCACTCAAGTATTGATATGGCGCCAATTAAGGCATTGTATGGGAGAAGATGTAGGTCCCCCATTGGTTGGTTTGATGAATTTGAGGTTAGACCTTGGGTTACTGATCTTCTGAGGGAATCATTAGAGAAAGTGAAATTTATTCAAGAAAAGCTTTTAGCAGCTCGGAGCAAGCAGAAGGAATACGCAGATCGAAAGGTTAGAGACTTGAATTTTATGGAGGGTGAACAAGTCTTGCTGAAGGTTTCACCCATGAAAGGTGTGATGCTGTTTGGTAAGCGAGGCAAGCTTAGTACGAGGTATATTAGTCGATTTGAAGTTCTGAAGCGCGTGGGGAGGTGCACTATGAATTGGCATTGCCTCTAGGGTTGTCAGGAGTGCACCCGATATTTCATGTATCTATGCTAAAAAAATATCATGGTGATGGAAACTACATCATTGGTTAGGATTCGGTTCTTCTTGATGAGAATTTATCTTATGAAGAGGAGCCTATAGCTATTCTAGATAGGCAGGTCCTCAAGTTAATATCAAAGGAGATTGCATCTATCAAGGTTCAATGGACGAATCGGCAGTCGAAGACTCCACTTGGGAGAGTAAGGATTATATGCGTAAAAGATATTCACACATTTTTACCAATTCAGGTACCTTTCCTTACTCTCACTTTCTTTTGATCATTCGAGGACGAACGATGGGTAAATTGGTATCTATTGTAACGACCCTTTGGGTCGTTTCATGTGTTAAAACCTTATGTTTCATAAAATATTTTTCGATATATTTTAAGTGAATATTTTGGAATATTCGGAATTATAATTATGAAATTAGTGCGGAAGTTTTTAATATTTATTTAGTTGGTGGTTAAGGAAAATAACATTCGAATTAATGGTGGACCGCTTTAACTATTTTTATAATTAGTCTTTTAATAACTAGGGTAGTAAATAATCTGTAGAGAAAAAGAAAATACATAAAGTAAAGTAACGAGAGAAATATTACCGGCGGTGTCAATCAGAAACGATTGTCATTCAGGTAATGCTTCAACTTTTTAACTTTCCTTAAGTAATATGTGATGGGTTATATTAATTAAGTGGAAATTCTTGGAATGCATAAATGATTCATTTGTTTTATATGTTCAATAGGTTGGTTGTCCAATTTTAGTTAGTAAATGTTAGGAAAGAATTTATGATTATTATTATATTATTAAAAATTAGAGGATGATATGATAACTTTTGTATATGAAAATGGTAGGGATAAATTTGTTGTGGGTTTGTATGGGAAATGGCAGCAACATAATTGAAGGATGATTATGGCATCGTGATGGTCAAGAATTGATGTTAGTGATTTTAATGGGTGTGGAAAATTATGATTATAGAAGAATTAATATTACCGTGATTAGATTATAGTAGAAAATTTCATATTTAGATAAGAATGTTACCAAGGTATAGTGTGATTATTAAAAGACATTGGAACAAGTATTAGTGAAAAATTTAATTATATGTAAGGAAAGGAAATTTGTTAATAGCAGAAGGATTGTTATCTTTAAAATAATAAAAGTATAACGATTAAGCACAATTAAATAAATTGAGGAGTTGAGTGGCGTACAGGAACTCCTAATGGGATATTAGTCTTATTGATAAATAATTTGAAGAATTGAGAAAAAGTAGATTTAGTTAAATTGTGGCCATTTAGTAACTTTTTGTAAGTATGTTCTTTGGGCAGATTATTAGTTCAAGACTGGTAAATTTTTGTTTTAAATTTTGTTCTTCTAATTGTCATATTATAGACTATATTTTAGATATATTGAGATAGGTAATTAAATATTAGTGTATTGAATTACTTAAATTTCATTAATGTTGGGCTAAATGGAGGAACTAAGACTTACCCTTAGGTTTGAACATTAAGAAAATGATTATATATTTAGGTGAATTGATGGGTATAGGTTAGACATAGAATAATATGAGTGTTTATGGGGTTGTCAACTTACACCTTATGCATATATATAGTTGATAGATTGGAAGGGTTCGGAGGTAATAAGGAAAGGAAAAGTGTTGGAGAAATAGTTGTTTGACTTTGATTCTTTAGTGGAGGTAGATTATGGTTTATTTCTATTTGATAGATAAACTCTAAATAGCGATTGATATGTATTGAGTGATATTGTAAAGTCTCCTATGTAAAATTTGATACGCTCAAACTTACTTCTCAAATAAGAAGTAAAGCGGCCGTGTCAAGTAAATAACCTAACTAGTGAGGTTGGGATCGTTCCCACGAGGAAAATAGTTTAGACTTAACTTTGACCTATTATTACTATTGTTCGGTAAATTACTTCCTTGAAAAGCAAAAACAATAAAAGGGGGGTTTCTATTTCTAAATGAATGAAAATAACTAACGAAATTGAAAGAGACACTTAACAACTTTGAATGTTGGCGTTTAATCAATTAATCAAAGTAACTAGGGTTTACGTGTTCCCCACAGGTTCATAACTTGATAATTCTAACTATAACAATTATTTCCTAGTATCTTGCATGCAAAGTGATAAGTTATGTATTTCTAAATTCTTGTTCCATCATCTAGAAAATCTCACTCCGCACCTTGGTCCGGCTACGTGTGTTGCTATCCTAATCCTTATCTTTACCTCTTATTAAGCATCGTATTTGATATTTGACTAAGTTATTACCTCGTACCAATCATTACTAGCCTATTAGATAGTTTACACTAAATCTATGTTGATAATTCTTTTCCTATTATCTACCTCCTTGGTCCGTCATGTAACATTAAGACGAGTTCTAACGTTGGCCATCCGTTAAAAAGACTTCTAAGCGAAAGAATTATTAATACATGCAAGACACTATTCTAGAATTGTTATTTTCGTTAGGTTTTATCTCATTATTTGCCAATGGTCCCCACAACCCTAGTTATGGAGTTTAGTTACCCATAGTCATAATCACAATATTCAAATATATTATATAAGAATTCATGTACTTACTTCAATGAGAAAGAGTAAAATCCGAAAGTTTTCTTGATTAATCACCAAAAATCACCAACAATCACTTGCAAGAATCTCAAAGTAATCAAGAATCTCACAAAAATTCTAATGATAATCAGAAGTCTAACTCTAATACACAGAGTCTATCAATGATCCAGAGTCTAACCTCAAAAACGAGGTTTTTCAAACTATTTATAGAAAATAAAAACCTAATTAAACAAGGACTCTATTTGCTGGAAATCTGTCAAAATGCGGCTGGGTCGATGGACCTCGTGATGCATCGTTGTGGTCACGACGGACCGTCATGGACTCCGTCGTCCCATACTTGATGAAATTTCTTGTGCTACTCTCTGCATTACCCTCGATGGCAAGTATGACGGACCGTCATAGGCACAACGGTCCGTCGAGGGTCTTCGTTCCAAAACACTTAAACTCTTGGAATATGGGTACTGGGATTACTTCTCTAAACTTCATGTCGAACCTACAGGACGGACCGTCATAGACACGACGGACCGTCATGGACTCTGTCACCCCACACTTGGTCAGACTTCCCCATCTTCCTTCAGCAGCTGCACTACGCTGCCACCTACGGACCGTCACAAGCATGACGGACCATCACAAGCTCCGTAGGTGGTCTCTTCTGCATTTCTTCGCTCAAAAACCTCTGCATACATCTTTGAACAAATTTCCTGCAAATAAGGAGAAACTTATATAAAAATTAGCACAAAAAGGCTTTTGGACACACTAAACTTAAGGAAAAAGTACTAATAATAGCGTGAAACCACGGTATATCAACACCCTCAACTTAAATTCATTGTTTGTCCTCAATCGACGCACTATGACTCAATACAAAATCTTTGTATAATAGTATCCATGTTTTATCCTTTGCAATCATTTGGATATCAATCCCGATTAATCTCATCATATCTATGCATGCTATCACTATTAGGCTTGAATTATGTGGGATTAGAACATGACACAGACTCACCATGCGCTAACACCTATCATCTTCAATTTCTCACCGAGATGCTAATATTTCCGGTATTGCAACTACTATCCTCACTTTGAAACAAAATCCTCATTTTTCACACAATGATTTCAGTTTGAGTATAAGGATTACTTTTCAACACTCGCTCTCAAAACAAAGTCACACTCATTCATACCTATTGCCATAAGCTTGCCCTTATTTTCACTGCCTTAAGTTCGCTATACAACCATTAGGATCACGATAGGACTTTCTTAGCTTGTAACATAGGCTCAGGGTCAGGTAGGGTACATTTAGGTATACTTTAGTGACTTTTTTCCCTCCTAGACATATCGGCTAAACATACCATTTTCTATCATTTTATCTCGCCCAGTTTCTCATATTCTTTCACCTTGCTATTTTCTCTTCTTTCTTCATTTGTGTACGTGACTCTCTTCTTTTATTGCTTGTATTTCTTGTTTATTTTTATTTTTCTTTACTTATCTTTCAACTAATTCTTCAGTCACTTTACTTTTGTTCTTTCTTATTCTTTGTTCTTTCAACCCCACTTTCCAGAGCATTCCTCATAATAGCCACCCTCAACTCATGGCTTTGCCATGAGTCAAGGTACACAATACCCAAAGTTGGGTCAGGGCAATAACGAAGGTTGTTTATTCCATTAGCCACCGTCAACTTATGCTTTTGGCATAAGTTGAGGTGCACATGTCCAAGAAGGGACCAGGGCCAACACATTGTTCCCAGAAAAGATCAGTTGGGGTGAAAAAGTAAGGTCTAATTTAAGCTCAGATCATTTGGATCAAAGAAGGATAAATTTTATTTGGTTTTTTTTAGGCTAAAAATGGGCTATATTGTATAAGGGCCTATGATCCTTTCATAATTGTCTACTACAACTTACTTTTAGCAGGACGAACCAGGCAAGTTCTAGCTCAGTACAAATAGTGGATTATTCAAATTCTCCTCACACTCACTTGACATCTCATCACTCTACCAGATTATTAGACACCTAGTTCGAATTTTAGACTTAGGGAAATGCAATGGTGTACCTCTATTTCATGCTTATAGCCACACATTTATCAGTTACTATGCCCAGTCGTGCATCATTTTCCAGTTTATCAGGATGTCATTTTAGCCGTCATGCTCCAGAATTAAACTATGTACCAAAAATATAGACATGCCGGTTCAACAGAAAACGTAATCAGTTTTTTGGGGAAAAAGAACACAGGCAAGAAAACCCCAAAAGAGGATAGTGAATTGGGCTACTCAGACTTCACCCTAGCACTCACTTTCCATTTACCCCAGCCCCAACAAAAAAAACATGAAATTGTCCCCAATGCATAAAAAATTTAAATACTAGAGTGGTAGGCGAAGCAAACTTGTGGCGCAAAGCGCCGTCGATCACCAAGCTGGTGGGTCCAGTTCCCCAGAACCCACGTCCTCTGCAATCTGGACACCCTCAGTGGTGTCCTCAGCAACAACCGCACTATCAGCAGTGCCTCCCGCTATCTCCACAGTTCGGGAGCTAGACGCCCCAGCTGCTAACTCTCCTGCTCTCATCTGGTGCGCCGCCTCCTCAGCAAGAGAGGCTCTCCTCGCAGCCTCCATCTCAGGGTGCTCCTTCTTCCTTGCTCGCGCCTCAACCTCTCCTCAACCCCTACGCCTCTTGGAATGCTCTCGAGGGGGAGGTGGTGGAATTTCTGAGGTGGCGAGTAGGGCTGCCAACATTGTGTCTTCAGCAGGCTTGACAGAAGGGGCCTCAGACTCAGGCACCCTAACATCTAATATCGTGTCGATATATGCGCGAAGACTGTCGACCGCAGCCTGAAGAGTCGACACATCCACCAGAGGGGATGGCCGGTCTAGTACCCACAACTCCAAAGCGTCCAAGCGCAGGTGAACCTCAGCGATCTTCCACTCTGTGTACTAGACCATTTTCCGCTCCAAGCGCTCTTCTGTCTCAGTAATGGAACTCTGCATCCATGGCTTGATATGATGCAGAAGTGCAGCCATTTGCGTCTCTAATTTTTTGACCCTAGCAAGCGGGACCAGCGCGAGTAGAAGGGCTGTGCGAGAGGAGCTCCGGGCAGTGCTACTACCCGGGATAGACTCGACTGGGGTAGTGTCAGTGGATGCCGCCTGCGTAGACATGCGGGCCTGGGCTACCGTATCAGCAAGATCGTCAGCAAGTGGGGGAAGCTCTCGATGGGTCCCTCTGCGCGGAGCCAACTCATTGGCCTCATCTCTGATGAGGCCGACATCAACAGAGCCCAGAGGGGTCTTGAGCTGATAACGTGCCATATAGGCACACCTGCGGACCTGCAGAGAGAAAATATCATGCACGGGAAAGGGTAAGTAGTTGTGACCTTGAAAGCCCTCTCGTGCATGACTGCCTGTAGAAGCCACGCGAAATCCAACTCGAACCCGGCTATCATCGCTGCCATCAACACTGCTCGATCTCATGTAACGATATTATCAGTGGCTGTGGGGGAAAGGCAGTGGCGGACAATCAACCACAAGAACTTCACCGTGAAAGTTAGGTTGGCCTTCTTGATGGCCCTCTTTGGCTCGGTTACGCAGTCGGCACCCTCTCCATCAACTGACAGGTGCAGCGCCATCCACCTCTTAGTGGTCTCTCTCAGCGATGGCTCGCGCAGGAAATGGCCATCTTTAGCAATCTGCCATCGGTAGTCAAACTCGGTAGTGAGAGGGGTCCAAGTAGCATCAACACCCTCGCCGTATAGAAATCAGCGGATGGCAGATAAGGAAATATCGACATGAACGCCCCGTACTCGGACCTGCTCCAGTGGGGCCTGTTTGGCAGGGGCAGCCTGCCTATCAATCTGTGATCGGAGAGTCGCTACATAGGATGCATAGAACTCTTGAACAATTTTTTCACTATAACGTCCCAACGGACGTGCTGTCCACTCCAGGCGATGACTGGTGAAGAGATTTTGGATCTTAGGCATCGTCGGGAGACTCCCTGTAAAGACCCGCCGCTCCAATGTGAGTGTTCGAGTCATAACTCCTTTGTCATTCAGGAACTTGGCGTCAGAATAGACTTGAAATTGCCCGTCGACACACCACTGGTTGGGCTGGTCAGTAGACGGGGTGAGGGCTTGAGCTGGTGAAGCTGATATGGGTTCCTAACTTTCAGCCTCATCAGACGAGGCCGAAGCTGCAGCGGTGGCGGGTGCGGGAACCTCAGTAGAGGCGGAGGCTTCCTCCGACCACGAAACATCTAAGGGGCCAGACGCTCCTTCTTCATTGGTGGCTAACCTAGAAGGTGTGCCGGTCACTGTGCGCTCCTCATCAGACTGGGAGGCAATGACTACGCCTGACGCCACCTTTTTTGGTGTGGCTCTGGTGGCACGTGAAGCACGGGAAGGGGTGGAAGTTTCTGGGGGCACGTACTCGGGGTCACGCTCATCATCAGAGCCAATGACCATGCGGGCAGACGGGGCGACAGACTTCGATTGCCCGCGTGCATACACTCGATCTTGTTTAGGTGCCATAGTAGATAGGACCTGTAAAGGATCAATATTTGTACGAGTAGTGGCAAACAATACAAGCAAAACCACACAAAAAAATTAAAATAAAATGACATTTCTATAGTAACAATGACACACGACGGGCCTGGTGACAGCTTGTCGTGAATATGAGAGACCGTCATTGGATCCATCGTGTCTTCCTTAAACTATGTATATATGGATAACCATGATGGAGAGTCTCTAACAAGTATGACGGTATGAGCAGGACGGACCGTCACAAGTACGACGGTCCGTTGTAGGTGTTCATTAGAGGACACTTGAAAAAAATATGGAGACCCGTAGGACAGGGGACTCTGACCGTCATAACGGTCATGCAGGATGGACCGTCGTGGGTATGACAGTCCGCTGTAGGTGTCCGTCAGAGGAGACTTAGAAAAATGGAGAGAGACCCTTTGGAAAGGGGTCTCTGGTTGTCATAACGGTCATGCAGGACGGACCGTCATGGGTATGATGGTCCGTTGTACTCCTCCGTTTGATGACACTTAGAAAAAGTGAGAGATTCTCAAGAATAGGGTCTCTGACAACCAGAACGGTTGTGCAAGACGGACCGTCGTAGGTATGACGGTTCGTCTTATATGTCCGTTGGAGGACACTTGCATAAAAATGGGCAGTGGGGTGTTAGGGCTTTTGGAACGGACCATATGATGGTCCGTCGTGTGTACGACGGTCCGTCATCGGGGTCTCATTCTGTAGATCAGTGACAGAACTGGGGGTACCCCATTCATCCCCCATGACCCAAATCGAATTTGTTGTGTTTTGGACCTACATTTGTCTAACCCAAATACCTAGTAACTAGTAATTGCAGAAGCACCTATGTCTAGGGTTGTAACACAATAATTAATAAGATTTTCAACCTAGGTTAGATTGAATTTTATATAAAAGAAATGAACATATCAATAAGAACTAGGCTAAAACTAATTGATAAACAAAAATGCAAGATAAATGAGTAGAAATTTGAGACACATACCTGAGAATTGGAGAAAAACAAGATGGAAAAGTATTTGGTGACCGAGAAGACACCCACATCAGCAACTCCGACTAGTAGATGATAACTTTTAGGGCTTTGGAGGATTTTGGGGGAACAATGATCGGTTGGTAGAGGGAGAGATTTTGGAAGTTGAAAAGGGAGGGAAATAGGAGGAATAGTGAAGGAATGGGGGTGAAATGAGGGGTTGGAGAGTTTAAACTGTAACATTTTGTAAAAAAAACTCCAGCCGGGTCGGGTCGGGTATGCCTTATTAATGACACGATGATTCCCCAACAGCGGTCTGTCTCAGTTGTGACGATCCGTCGTTGGTTCCGTCGTGTGCGCCCTAGTTTGAAAATAACAGAAAGACGTACTTGGCACGACGGATTCTTGCGACGGTCCGTCACAGGCGCAACGGTCCGTCGCTGCAACCGTCAGTGACTTCTGTAGAGTAATTTTTTAGCAGAATTTCCGGGTAATGTGCTTGCAAATTTAAAATCCATTAGTAGAAAAATGCTACCATTACTAAAAATAAAAACTATAAGTATTGTGTTGCCTCCCAAAAAGCGCCTGATTTAACGTCACGGCACGACTGAAGACACTTGATTATTCAGCCTTCATCAAGATGGTATGCCTCTATCACTTCACTCACCGATTCAGCATGCCCGAAATAGGGTTTTATTCATTCTCTGTTCACCTTAAACCGCACTCCCTCCTTGGCTTTTAACTCTGCTGCACCATGAGGGAATACTTGGGTAATCAAGTAAGGGCCAGTCCGTTTGGACTTGAGCTTGCCCGGAAGACAACGCACCCCAAAACTGTCTACAAGCACCAAATCCCTAACCATAAACTCTTGTTTTGCACTTTTTTGTTCATTCTCCTTCTTCATATTTTCTTTGTGGGATATGGCGGATAACGATTGGAGTTCACAACTCTACCTCATAGTCCTACAAACGTTGAAGGTCGCTTCTTCATTGTTCAACCGAAATTTCATCTGCCCCTTTTTCATATAACCTAAGGCTCAACCTGTAGCAAGGAATGGCCTCCCAAGAATAATAGGCACTTCAAAATCGACTTCACAATCAAGAATAACAAAATCTGCTGGAAATATGAATGGCTCCACTTTTACTAGCACATCATGGAGTATCCCTATAGTCCTTTTCACTGTTCCATCAGCCATCAGTAGCCGCATCGCATCACCCAAACCCAACTTCTTGTAAATCGAGAGGGGCATGAGATTTATGTTTGCCCCCAGATCACATAATGCTTTCGCAAAATGTAATGACCTGACTGTACAAGGAATAGTGAACGCACCCGGATCTTCTTTCTTTTGCACGAGAGATCTTGTAGCAATAACACTACAATGATGCAGTCTATCATCATCCTCAAAAGTGACAGATCTTTTCTTTGTAACCAGATCTTTCACAAACATGGCATAATTGGGCATTTGTTCAAGAGCTTCTACCAAAGGGACATTGATAGAAAGCTTCTTCAGCATTGTTATAAAATGCCGATAGTTACCATCCTCGGTCTTTTTCACTAATATCTGAGGGAAGGGTGGTGGTGGTCTAGGCATGAGAATTACCTTCATAGGGACTTCTGCATCTTTTCCAGTGCTCTCTTCTGCTTCATCACTACCCTTTACAACCTTATCATCATCCTTTCTCACCTTTTCCTCATTAGACGGCATAGGTGGGTCAATGGTTTGCTTACCACCCCGAGTAGTGATTGCCATACGTGCGCATCATTTTTTGGATTTTTGACAGTGTTGCTAGGAAGAGTGCCCGGTTGCCGTGTGTTCACTATCGCAGATAATTGGGCCATTTGAAATTCGATCTGTTTAATCGATATTGCATGTGTATCAACTTTTTGCCCATTACTAGCTAAATTACGCTTAACTCTTTAATGTACTCATCACTAGCATCGATCCTCCTTATCATTTTGTGCAACATATCCTCAACTCGCGCCATACTATCTCCACCGTCCCTAGGAGTAACTTCACGATTTTGAGGAGGGACATAGGGCCCATTCCTATCATTTCTGATATTGTAGTTACCCCTGTTGCAGTTGTTGTCGCGGTTGTAGTTTCCATCTCGGACATAATGACCCTCACAGTTATAGTTACCATAGTTTCGACCTTGGTTCCCTTGACCTTGGCACCAATTATCTTGATTTCAGCCTTGGGCGCTCGGTCGGAAACCCCCCCGTCTGCTCATTTACCGCATACGAGTCCTCCGCATAATAGCATTCATCATTAGATGGTGGTTTTGACAAGTAGTTTACTGCATTTATCTTGTTTGCACCCCCAGTGACATGTTTTAGTACAAACCAAAGAACAGTTCTCATCTGAGCCATTTCTTCGTGAATCTCATATGTGGCTGGGTTGTGAGTGGACTGTACTGCGAAGGTGTTTCTCCTTGTATCAGACTTCATAGTACTGCAAGCTTTATTATTCCTGGAGATTTTCTCTAATTTTTCAGCAATCTCAGCATAAGGACACTCCCCATAAGATCCACCTGCTATAGTGTCCAACACCGCTTTATTATTATCATCCTGTCCCCGATAGAAGTATTCTTTCAGTTACTCATCATCTATACGGTGATTTGGGACTCTTCTCAAGAACAAGGTGAATCTATCCCAAGAACTACTAACTAACTCTCCTGGTAGTGCCACAAAGTTGTTCACTCTGTCTTTGTGGTTTAGTTTCTTGGAGACCAGATAGTAGCGTGCTAAGAAGACATCCCTTAGTTGGTTCCAAGTGAAAATTAAGTTATAAGGGAGCTCAGTGAACCATATAGCAGCCTCTCCCGTTAGTGAGAGAGGAAACACTCTGAGCCCTATTACATCTAAATCCAAATCAGGCCTCCCTACACAACTTTTACACACTGCCCTTACCTTAGCTATATGGGCATGTGGATCCTCAGAAGGTAGCCTTGAAAACAAACCTCTGGCAGTGAGCATTTGCATCAGGCTACTAGTTACCACAAAGGTGTGACCTGTGGGTAGAGGAGGTAAGACAAGTGGCCCATCGGAGTCTACTCTGTTATCATAGCCTCTGTAGTATGCCTGGGGCCGTGGAACAAGATTTTGTCCCCTCTGTTGGTGTTCACCCGGAGCATCGGGTAACAATTGACCATGAACATTTTTGGTTTGGGTCATCATCATTTATTCCCAAGTTTCGATTCATATTGTGTAGTGTACGTTCTAATTCGCGATCGTAGGGAAACAAGGGTTCTCTTCCTCTCCGTGTATTTTGTATACAAGGAGGACAGTTCTGAAAAAAATTAAAAACAATAAAACAAAGTAAAATCAAGAAAATATCAACTAAACTATATTAATAAGTTTAAGTTAATCTAAAAGCTATAATCCCCGGCAACGGCGCCAAAATTTGATACGCTCAAACTTACTTCTAAAATAAGAAGTAAAGCGGTCGTGTCAAGTAAATAACCCAACTAGTGAGGTTGGGATCGTTCCCACGAGGAAAATAGTTTAGACTTAACTTTAACCTATTATTACTATTGTTCGGTAAATTACTTCCTTTGAAAGCAAAAACAATAAAAGGGGGGGTTTCTATTTCTAAATGAATGAAAATAACTAACGAAATTGAAAGAGACACTTCACAGCTTTGAATATTGGAGTTTAATCAATTAATCAAAGTAACTAGGGTTTACGTGTTCCCCACAGGTTCATAACTTGATAATTCTAACTATAACAATTCTTTCCTAGTATCTTGCATGCAAAGTGATAAGTTATGTATTTCTAAATCCTTGGTCCGGCATCTAGAAAATCTCACTCCGCACCTTGGTCCGGCTACATGTGTTGCTATCCTAACCCTTATCTTTACCTAATATTAAGCATCGTATTCGATATTTGACTTAGTTATTACCTCGTACCAATCAATACTAGCCTATTAGATAGTATACACTAAATTTATGTTGATAATTCTTTTCCTATTATCTACCTCCTTGGTCCGGCAAATAGCATTAAGGCGACTTCTAACGTTGGCCATCCGTTAAAAAGAATTCTAAGCAAAAGAATTATTAATACATGCAAGAAACTATTCTAGAATTGTTATTTTCGTTAGGTTTTATCTCATTATTTGCCTATGGTTCCCACAACCCTAGTTATGGAGTTTAGTTACCCATATTCATAATCACAATATTCAAATATATTATATAGGAATTCATTTACTTACTTCAATGAGAAAGAGTAAAATCCAAAAGTTTTCTTGATTAATCACCAAAAATCACCAACAATCACTTGCAAGAATCTCAAAGTAATCAAGAATCTCATAAAAATTCTAATGATAATCAAAAGTCTAACTCTAATACACAGAGTCTAACAATGATCAAGAGTCTAACCTCAAAAATGAGGTTTTTCAAACTATTTATAGAAAATAAAAACCTAATTAAACAAGGACTCTATTTGCTGGAAATCTGTCAAAACGCGGCTGGGTCGACGGACCTCGCGACGGATCATCGTGGTCACGACGGACCGTCATGGACTCCGTCGTCCCATTCTTGATGAAATTTCTTCTGCTGCTCTCTTCATTACCCTCGACGGCAAGTATGACAGACTGTCATAGGCACAACGGTCCATCGAGGGTCTTCGTTTCAAAACACTTAAACTCTTGGAATATGGGTACTTGGATTACTTCTCTGAACTTCATGACAAACCTACAGGACGGACCCTCATAGACACGGCGTACCGTCATGGACTCCGTAACCCCACACTTGGTCAGACTTCCCCATCTTCCTTCAGCAGCTGCATTACGGACCGTCACAAGCTCTGTAGGTGGTCTCTTCTGCATTTCTTCGCTCAAAAACCTCTGCATACATCTTTGAATAGATTTCCTGCAAATAAGGAGAAACTTATATAAAAATTAGCACAAAAAGGCTTTTGGACACACTAAACTTAAGGAAAAAGTATTAATAGTACCGTGAAACCACGGTATATCAGAGGTAGGTTATGGTTTATTTCTATTTGATAGATAA